>JAAWVA010000035.1:1710004-1970789 GCA_015227895.2 Colaptes auratus | reverse complement strand
CTTTAATAGCTGCAGCACTGATTAATTGCTTGGAGCAGCCCATGTTCAGCAGTTTAATGGTACCAACCCAGACAGACTAATGGATCTGGAGACCAGGAAAGAGCAGGAAGGTGACTGAGTGGAGAATATTGAGGCTTTTAAAGCAGAAAGTAGCAGCTAGACATGGTTAGCTGACTCACACAGCCTCAGTGGAGACAGATTCCTGGCTGATGTCCTCCGTCATCCATCACACTGCGACAGGCCCATGAAAACTGCTCATTTCTAGAAGCATTCTCAAAATGCAAAGCAGAGCTGGAAAGAGGTCCTGGGGCTTGGGCCAGACACACAGCCGGTGAATTATTGGAGAGTCTGGGCTCACAGGTGTTTCCCCGCTCCTGAAGATATGTGTTTCCATTCCTGATGCCTCGTATCAACACCTGGGACACGTCAGTGCCTCAGAGAAACCAAATGTTCTGGCTGCATCCAACATGGTCCTCTATCTGGCTCTTGAGAGGTCCAGACAAGACCAGCTTCTCCTCCTCATAACTATCAGACCTTAATAAACAAGGTCTGCTGGGGGGAGAGAGATCTTAGATTCAGCCCTCTGCAGGAACACTCCCAAAGGTTGCTTTTACCCTTATGTTGGCAGCGGTAGGTGACTTACCACAGTCAGAGCCACAGAGGACAAACTTCAGTCTGTTCCAAGATGCATTTCCAGACAGTGCTGTGTGGGTTCAGGGAAAGGAAAACCCAACAGTTTGAGGCACCTGCCATAGCAGAGAGTAAATAGGGAAGGATTTGCTAAGAAGGATTGTCATGCTCATTCAGTGGAACCTTCAGGGTCTTTGTTTTGCTTTTAAGTAAAAGAAAATCCTGACTGTGTAGGAGGGGAAGAAAGCAGAAATCAGGAGCACTGCCTGTCCTCTTGCAAAAATAGCCATAGAATAATATTATTTGTTCCCCGCTGACTGTGAAGTGATTGACCCTTTGGCCTCTCCTCCCAGGTATTAAGTATTCTGAGCAATGAAGAAGGGCTTGCAGCGGCAGGAATGGGCACAGAGAACATCTAGAATTTGTCTGAGTAAGCTATCAGTCACCAGCAAGAATGAAGTATCTCCTGGACTCCTCACTGATGTTAGGCAAGGGAGGCCAGAGGAGCAAGAGACTGGGGAGAACATGAGTGATCCCATAATTAAACAAAAGGCTTTCTCTAAAGTCCCCGCTGATGGATATCCTCCTGCGGCTGGGAACCAGCTTGTGTCATTTGGTTTTGTTCCACCAGGCATAATAAGCTCCCCTGAGACTTGTGAGGAGGGTAAAATGGCATTTGGCAGAAAAATTGCAGCCAAGACAAGGATGCAATGGAGACCTCGAGTAAGGGATGCAGAAGCCAGGGAGGAGACAAATTGCCAATTTATCCTGACCTTCCCTTGAGGCATCCCCTCCCCCTTCCCCAGTCCTACAAAATGAGCAGCGAAAATCAATAGCACAGCACAGTCAGAGAGATGGTGAGGAAGCAGCAGATGGACAGGACAGTAGAGCAAAAACAAAACTTTGTGGGGAAGCAAGCATCTGGGGGGGAGGAAGAGAGCGACATCAGATGTCAGAAGGGATGCCATCCTTTGAGACATCGCGCTCAAGGCAAGTCGCTGGATTTGGTGATCTCAAAGGTCTCTTCCAACCTCAACAGTTCTAGGATTCTGTGATTCTACAGTTCTAACACCTGGCTAATTGATAGTAGGCTGAACATGAGCCAGCAGTGTGCCCAGGGGGCCAAGAAGGCCAACGGCATCCTGACCTGTATCAGGAACAGTGTGGCCAGCAGGAGCAGGGAGGTCATCCTGCCCTGTGCTCCGCACTGGTTAGGCCACACCTCGAGTCCTGTGTCCAGTTCTGGGGCCTTCAGTTTAGGAAAGATGTTGAGATGCTGGAAGGTGTCCAGAGAAGGGCAACAAACCAGGGAGGTGTTTGGAGCACAGCCCTGGAAAGAAAGGCTGAGGGAGCTGGGGTTGCTGAGCCTGGAGAAGAGGAGGCTCAGGGGTGACCTTATGGCTCTCTACAACTCCCTGAAGGGAGGTTGTAGCCAGGAGGGGGTTGGTCTCTTCTCCCAGGCAAGTAGCACCAGAACAAGAGGACACAGTCTCAAGCTGCACCAGGGGGGTTTCAGGCTGGATGTTAGGAAGAAGTTTTTCATAGAAAGAGAAATTGTCCATGGGAATGTGCTGCCCAGGGAGGTGGTGGAGTCCCCATCACTGGAAGTGTTTGAGAGGAGACTGGTTGGGGCAGTTGGTGCCATGGTTTAGTTGATTAGATGGTGTTGGATGATAGGTTGGACTCAATGATGTCAAAGGTCTTTTCCAACCTGGTTAATTCTATTCTATTCTATTCTATTCTATTCTATTCTATTCTATTCTATTCCATTCCATTCCATTCCATTCCATTCCTTCCATTCCATCTACTATTCTATTCTATTCTCTCTATTCCCATGCCATTCCTTCCATTCTACTCTACTCTATTCTATTCTAAACCAGATGATTTCTGAGCCCATTGCAGGGAGTGGCAAATTCCCCCTGCCTGCTAGAAACCAATACATGGGGAAAGAATGATGTGTCCAAGAAAGAAAAGCCTGAGAGAACTTAGTGCTCTGGTAATGCTTAACCTCCTCACTCATGCTGCCTGTTGTGCTATTTTTAAGAGCCCTGCATCAGTCTGGCCCTGGAGGGCAGAGGGCAAATGATGTCATTTAATAACTCAGATCTCTGGAGTCCACCAGCCCCTTCAGCATCCTCAGTTAACCAGCATGGGGCTATGCCATGAACACAAACTGCTTTAGCTTATGACCTGGATTAAAAATATTTGTCTCAACCTAGATGAAAATCCTTCCAAACCCTGCTTCCCCCCCCACACCCACCCATGAAGATGAGCAGATGAGCAGCAATATTTCAGACACTGAGGGATTGTATCAGACTTTGCTGTCAATTTGCTGTCTCTTGAGGAGGAACTGGATTTCTGTATTAAGGTCATGTGAGCTCAGGCTCACTGTCTGCATTCCTCCTCTGCACTTCTGGGTATGTTTTTGGGGGGAGGGAGGGGAAATGTTTATACATGTTCCTGAGTGACCTGCCCTAGGTGATCTTGCTTTGGCAGAGGGGTTGGACTCGGATCTCTGAGATCCCTTTCAACCTCACACCACTCTATGATTCTATGAAGAGGTGCTCCTTCCCACCTTGAATTCTGGGGAGACCTAACAGTAACCTTCCAGTACCTAAAGGGAGCCTACAAGAAGACTGGAGAGGGACTGATTACAAAGGCCTGCAGGGATAGGACAAGGGGCAATGGTGTGAAATTAAGAAGAGTAGATTTATATTGAGTATTGGACCAAGTTCTGCACCATGAGGGTGCTGCAACACTGGAACGGGTTGCCCAGAGACTTAGGTGAGGTCCCTCCCTGGAGACATTCAAGGTCAGGTTTGACAGGGCCCGAGCAACCTGATCTGGTGGAGGATGTCCCTGCTCACTGCAGGGGTTTGGACCAAATGGCTTTTGGAGGTCCCTTGCAACTCAAACCATTTTATGATCCTGTAATACCTAATCCAGTTCTGGTGCTCCCATTGTAAAGAAGTACACAGAACTGTGGGAGTGAGCCCAGAGGAGGACCACAAGGACGACTGAAGGCTAGAACACCTCTGCTCTGAAGGCAGGCTGAGGCAGCTGGGCTTGTTCAGCCTGGAGAAGAGAAGTCTCCTGGGGGACCTTATAGCTGCCTTCCAACAACCTGAGGTCCCTTCCAACCTAAGCCATTCCATGATATTCCCTACAGGCCTGAGCCTGAGCAGCTAAAGCCCTGCAACAATGCTGTGCACCTTTCCACTTTAGTTAGTTAAACTCAATTGCATCTCGTGCCTGGCAAATTAAAGGAGCCTGCAAACCCTCTGAAGAAGGGCCATGACAGAATTCAATTTGTGGCAAGGATTTACAGCCCGCTCAGGCAGGCACAATGCACTTTGTTCTTTTTATAGTGCAGCCTGAATGCACCAGTGTAAGAGGGATCAGCGCAGAGCTAAAGAACAGGAAGGGATTTTAGAGCACAATAAGCTTTATGAGGAGAGACGCTTCTGGGAGCGGGAAGTGAGGGCATTTCCTAAAGCAGCAGAATGCCTCTGCTCTTCCCCAGGTGCCTTTAATCCTGCCAGGAGTCTACCATATCTTTGAGGCTTTTGTCATAGCACTGAAAAGAACACAAAGTGGCATTGACTCAGTGACACAAGAGATGTCCAGGGGTCCAGGCGCCTTCACACACCCTAATTCTCCACACCCTACCACACACTGGCTGCTTTCAGGGGATACAGCCTGCCTGCTAACTTCAGGGCTGAGGAGGAGAAAAGACTTGAAGTCAAGAACTAGGGTGATTTAGTCTGAAGAAGAGTGTGTGAGGGGAGAGACTACACTACTCCCCTACCACTCCCTGAAAGAAGGTTGTAGTGAGGGGTGTTGCTGATCTCCTCTCCCTAGTATGAAGTGATAGAATGAAGGAAATGGCCTCAAATTGCAGCAGGGAGGTTCAGATGGGATATTAGGAAAAATATTCTTACTGAAGGAATGGTCAGGCATTGGAACAGGCTGCCCAGGGAGGGGCTGGAGTCACCATCCCTGGAAGGCGCTTAAAAAAAAACACGTAGACATGGCTCTTTGGGACACGGTTTAATGGCCACGGTGGTGTTAGGCCAACAGTTGGACTCACAGAATCACAGCATCACCAAGGTGGGAAGAGACCTCCCAGTCCAACCTGTCACCACAGACCTCAGGATTAAACCATGGCACCAAGTGCCACATCCAATCCCCTCTTGAACACCTCCAGGGATCGTGTCTCCACCACCTCCCTGGGCAGCACATTCCAATGGCTAACAACTCTCTCAGGGAAGAACTTTCTCCTCACCTCCTGCCTAAACTTCCCCTGGTGCAGCTTGAGACTGTGTCCTCTTGTTCTGGGCTGGTTTGCCTGGGAGAAGAGACCAACCTCCACCTGGCTACAACCTCCCTTCAGGTAGTTGTAGAGAGCAAGAAGGTCTCCCCTGAGCCTCCTCTTCTCCAGCTAAGCAACCCAGCTCCCTCAGCCTCTCCTTGTAGGGCTGTGCTTGAGGCCTCTCCCCAGCCTCGTTTCCTTCTCTGGACACATTCAAGTTCTCAATGTCCTCCTTAAACTGAGGGACCCAGAACTGGACACAGGACTCAAGGTGTGGCCTAACCAGTGCTGAGTACAGGGGCAGAATGACCTCCCTGCTCCTGCTGGCCACACTATTCTTGATGCATGCCCTTAGAGGTCTTTTCCAAATGAAAATTTTCCACAGATCTATGATTCTGGAAGGGTGTGGTTGGAAACCATGGCCTTGGCTGAATGTAGGAGCCCATGCAATGCTGATGTTGCTGGGCCTGTTAACAGTCCCATCAGATTATCGTGGGAAGCCATTGAGCATCTATCAATGAGTGACCACAAAGACTGGATGTCATCTGAGCTATCCACATGAGTTAGCAGAAGAGGGAAACATCAGCTGAGCGTGCCCTCTCTTGCAGGGCATCACAGCACAGCCACAAATGCTTCCTGCATCCGGTGCAGAAACCATGACCTTGTCTACAGTTAAAGCTTTACGGACTGCAGACACAGCCTGAGCAAAGCTGAGATGTCATGCCTCCTGCATGTCACACAGCCTCCTCTAAAGTGAGGATGCTGACATTTACCCATGAAATCCGTAAAGCATTTGGAGACTCTCAGAGGTAAAGGTATGTGGGGCGATGGATCTCTGCTAACAGCTGTATGTGAGAGCTGCTCTCCCCCTCCAAAATGCAGAGAAGCCTTGTCAGACCTCCATCACAGCAGGTCAGCATAGTGTCCACAGAACCACAGCTGGGAAAAGCTGTGGGGTTTGTGGCTGAAAAGCTGTCTGGTGGGGGAAACTGATCAACAAGCATCTGAAGATGAGCCAGTGTGTGTGTCCAGGTGGCTAAGAAGGCCAGAAGCATCCTGGTCTAGATCATCAACAGTGTAGCCAGCAGCCCCAGGGAGGTGATTCTCTCTATTCTGCATGGGTGAGGCCACACCTCAAGTATTGTGTTTGGTTTTGGAACCCTCTCTACAGGAAGACATTGAGTTGATGGAGGGCAGTGAAGCTGGTGAAGAATCTGGAGAAGAGCTCTGGTAAGGAGCAGCTGAAAGAACTGGGGTTGTTTGGTCTGAAGGGAGACCTCACTGCTGTCTACAACTCCCTGTGAGGAGGCTGGAGTGAGGTGGGTGTTGGTCTCTTCTCCCAAGCAGCAAGTGATAGAATGGGAGGGAATGGCCTCACGTTCTGTTAGGAAAGGTTTAGCCTGGTCACTAGGACAAAAAAAATCACTGGAAGAGTGGTCAGGCTCTGGAACAGGCTGCTCAGGGAGGTGTGAGTCACCATCCCTGGAGGCATGGAAAAAGCCTTGCAGATGTGGTGCTTGGGGATATGGATAGTGGCAGACTTGGTAGAGAAGGGCTGATGGTTGGACTCTTGAAGGTCTGTTACAACCTCATTTATTCTGTGCTTCAAAGTACATTCCTGAAATTGCAGGAACTCCCAGGCAGCAAGGGATCTTCTGAGCCCCCCTAAATGCTTTTGAGTCTCTAGCCACTCATGTGTCCCTGAGCTGGCACAGACCTCTTGGGTGTCTCAGTAGTTAGAAGATGTTGCAATCCTGTTAATTCCTTAGTGCCATCCTCCTTCCCCAGCCACCAGCACTGCAGCTCTGCTAGCTCCAGCCGCGATTAATTGGAAGATCTCCCACTGATTCCTGATTAGCTGCTTTTGATTAGGGTTTAATGACTTCACTCGGTCCCTAATTCACAGGGACGAGCCTTGAAATGCCTGCAAACTGCTCAAACAGAATTACATTTTCCCCACCCTGGAGCCACCACTTAAGCTCTGTAAACACCAGCCCTGCTCCTCCCAACCCTGCAGAACCTTCAGCCCTCCTCTTCTCTGAATCATCAGGCAAGCCATCAGCCAGGGATGCCATACCATGACTGTTGATGGCTAGAGCAGGATCTGGAGTGAAGGGCAGACGTAGGGATGGATATTTCAAAGCCACCTTGGGACTCAGTCTGTAGAACTCAGTACTTTGAGTGTGGCTCAGTCACACAGCTAAAGCATGCCTGGCAAACTCAGGCTGCAGTCAGATCATGGACCCTTGGGTCACTAATCTAATGCATAGAGAGCTGTTCAGGGATAGCCAAGACAGACCAGTATTGGACTACATATCTTCAAGGAGGGTAAGAGCTGCAGTAATCTGGCCTTTGTGGTAAAGTGGTAAAAGGCTTCTCTTCAGTTCTCTCATGTTTGCTTATCATAGAATCACAGAATCATAGAATCAATAAGGTTGGAAAAGACCTCAAAGTTCATCAAGCCCAACCTGTCACCCAAGACCTCATGACCACTAAACCATGGCACCAAGTGCATTTTGGTGGAGAACAGCACCGGCACTGAGCATTAGGAGCTGGCCATCTTCTAACTGGGTGCAGAGCTCCAGGATGGGGGCTGGGTAAAGCTCTCTGTATCTGTACAGTCCCATCCTGGGAATTTTGACTGGCTCTCTTCCCACTCCATCTTTCCCTCCCTCCCTATTTCCTTCTCCATCCCAAAGCTCTAGTTCAGTGCCTGAAGAAAGAGATCAAGCGGAGGTGAGGGGCTTGCCTGGCATAGGATAGAGGCAACCCAAACAATCCATGGCTGACTGGTCCAGCCATGGTGCTGGGAGCTCTGGTTTCCACTCTGCTTCTGGCACCAGGATTTGCAGCCCAGCCTGACCTTGGAGGCTGAGCTGAAGGTCATGTCACGCTGCCTGCCTGCCTTGTCACCAGCCAAAGAGGTTGTAAACACTGGTTTCAGAGGCTGCCTTGCCTTTTGAAGATCTAAAAGCCCCTTATCTTCCCAAACATACATTCATCTATTAGCTACTGGTGATGATAAGGGATGAAAAGAGGCTGGGGAGGGGTGAAAAACAAAAAAAAAGCAACCCAACAATAAAAGAAGAATTGTAATAGAATAAAATAAACTAAGCCAAAAGGAAATGGAATGAAGAAACATTTCATCAGCAAGGAGGTTCACAGGCTCTTTCACAGCACCTCAGGCACAATGCCTCAACACACAGCTGCTTTTCACACAGTTCTCCTCCGCACCATATGACCCTGACCGTGCGAGGTGAGAGCTCACAAAGTGTCTGAGTCCCCTCACTGTGCCCAAGCCCCACAGCTGAGCTCTTTCATCAGCACATCTCAGTGACAAGGCAAGAAGCAAGGCAACTCCCAGGGAGACAAATCCAAAGCAGTTGGTTGTTTTCTCTGCAGGCAGTTGAACTCTGTGCCTGGGAAGAGCTAGTAGGGCCAGAGCGGGAAGGCTGCAGAAATAGAATAGGATAAGGATAGGATAGGGTAGGATAGGATAGGAGATAGGATAGGATAGGATAGGATAGTATATAGGATAGGATAGGATAGGATAGGATAGGATAGGATAGGATAAGATGGATAGGGGGGGTAGGTATATGTAGGTAGGATAGGTAGGATAGGATAGGATAGGATAGGATAATAGGATAGGATGGATAGGATAGGATAGGATAGGGTAGGGTAGGATAGAATAGATAAATAGAATAGAATAGAATAGAATAGAATAGAATAGATAGAATAGAATAGAATAGAATAGAATAGAATAGAATAGAATTTAACCAGGTTGGAAGAGACCTTTGAGCTCATCAAGTCCAACCTATCACCCAACATCATCTAATCAACTAACCATGGCACCAAGCACCCCATCCCTCTCTTCCTAAACACCTCCATGATGGTGACTCCACCACCTCCCTGGGCAGCTCATTCCAATGGCCAATCACTCTCTCTATGAAGAACTTCTTCCTACATCCAGCCTAACCCCCTGGTGCTGCATGAGACTGTGTCCTCTTGTTCTGGTGCTGGATGCCTGGGAGAAGAGACCAACCCCCTTCTGCCTACAACCTTGTTCTGCTCTCTAACTGGACCCTAGGTCCTGCTGCAGGAGGCAGGGTTATTTAATTTAATAGAAAATATGCCTGGCTTCTAATCCCATCTCCACTAAAGTGATCCTCTGCTCCAAGCCTCAGTTTCCCCAGCTGAAAGATAGGAAAATGCACATTGTGCTCCCACATTAAGGGAGCTGGAGATGCAGGACCTTCTGGGTTTGGGTTACTCTCTGCAGTCGGCTTCTTGGCTGCCAATCGTTTGTGAGGGAAGTCTTGTGGGATCAGGCACTGATGGCTTGGTAGCAAAGAGCATGAAAGGGCACAAAAATGACTTGATTTGGAGGGAGACACTCCACAACTGATAGGAGGGAAGAGGGGCCCAGCTGCCCCCTTAAGCTGGGGAGAAACAGCCCCCAAACCTTGTGGAGGGAGGAGGAAGGAGGACTTCTCCACTATGAGTGTAGGGGTGATTTCACCAACGACACAACTTGGGGAAAGCTTTCCTGGGACTACCTTTTCCTGCATCATGACAGACTCAGTGATGCCACCACTTCTACAGCTGAGGCCTCCTCCATTGCGCAGCCATGGCATCTCCAGCCAAGCCTGGTCCTGTGCTGCTGTGGTGATGGTTTCCACTGCAGCTGAAGGTGAAGGAGAAATTAGGGAAAGGGGGGGTTTGGGGGTGGGGGGGGAGGAGTGCTGCAGAACTAATAAAGGGCTTTGAAGGAGATGGGAATTGAGTCAGTTCACATTAAGAGCAGGAAATGACTGCGGAGATGAAGGCGCCTGCAATTTCAAATTATCAAGCTGATAAATAATAAAGTTAAAAGAACAACTTTTCAATTACATTTGAAAGAAAAAATAGGGAGAGCTGGGGGAGATGGCAGGAAAAAAAAACATGGACAAACTCAGATGCTCTTGAGCACTGCACTTGCCTTCTGGGATGCTCTTCTTGCTTGCCTGTGAGACCAAGTCATGGAGAGAAGGGCTGCAGGTTCATGCCTTGAGTCCTGTGTCCAGTTCTGGGGCCCTCAGTTTAGGAAGGATGTTGACTTGCTGGAGGGTGTCCAGAGAAGGGCAACAAAGCTGGGGAGGGGTTTGGAACACAAGCCCTATGAAGAGAGGCTGAGGGAGCTGGGGTTGCTTAGCCTGGAGAAGAGGAGGCTCAGGGGAGACCTTATTGTGCTCTACAACTCCCTGAAGGGAGGTTGTAGCCAGGTGGGGGTTGGTCTCTTCTCCCAGGCAAGCAGCAGCAGAACAAGAGGACACAGTCTCGAGCTGCACCAGGGGAGGTTCAGACTGGATGTTAGGAAGAAATTCCACACAGAGAGAGTGGTTGTATGTGATTGAATGTGCTGCCCAGGGAGGTGGTGGAGTCACCATCATTGGAGGTGTTTAGGAGGAGACTTGATGGGGTGCTTGGTGCCATGGTTTAGTCGATTAGGTGTTGGATGATGGGTTGGGTGTAATGATCTTGAAGATCTCTTCCAACCTGATCTATTCTATTCTATTCTATTCTATTCTATTCTATTCTATGCTATGCTATGCTATGCTATGCTACTCTATGCTAGTCTATGCTAGTCTATTCTACTCTACTCCTGGGGAGATCAGATGAACGTGGGTTTAATGCCTCAATTAAGGTTCATCCCTTTCAGCTTTAAAAAGTGCTTTAGCCCTGCTAAGCTGCACCAGGTCAGAAGCAGGGATAGATGGCAAGTCTCATTTTGAAGCCACCACATATGTGCCCATCATTAACAGCCCCTTCCCATTAATGAGAACAATATTGTTGCCTTACAATGTTGCTTTCATTTAACAAGTGGAGAAGAATGAAATGCTTTCCCCTGACTTTGGTCTGGTGCCAGGAGCTGCCTGTAAAATCCAGATAAGAGTTCTCACCGCAAACTTCTGATAAGGGAATTAACAGGTAAACTTTAAACTTTGGGAAAGGAGATGAGGAGGAGAGGGAAAGCATTTGTGATCATTTCTCTGGTGTCAGCTTGCCAGGCTGAGTCTCACCAGACCCATCTGCCATGCTCCCTGGATTCTCATCCCTATTATCTGTCTGTACTGGGAAATTACCCTTTTCCATAGCTGAGGCTAAGGTCTCATCTTGTTAAGGATCTTCCTTTTCCCTCTCCTTTCTATTTTCTCTCTTCCCCAGAGATGACCTTCTGTACTATTCCTAGCACAGCTCTTCTCTTCAGAGGAAACTAGTTCCTCATCAGATCTTTTGGGGTCTTTGATCCCATTTTTCCCCCCCCTTAAACACTTTGCCCAGATCATCCATAAATTCAGCCAGAGCTGCACACGAGTGTATTGACCCCAGATACAGCTCTGTTTGCAGATGCTCTGAGGAGAACCCTGTTATGGGCAGGATGAAACACCTGGATGGAATGCTCACTGGGGAAAGAGGCTTTCACCCTACTTGTCACCTTTGCCAGGTGTCAGGTTCATGAAAAGCTAAAGCTGATCCACCAGATCTAGAAATCCTGGGACATCTGAAACCTGAAGGAAGAGGATGATACAGAAATGAGTCAGTTCCTACTAGAAGTTAAGCTATACATCCAGAGGACACTTGGTATAGGAGTGATAAGTTTTATTCATCTTTGGCCATCATTTGACTGGAGAGATTAACTCAGGGATATTTCTTCCAGCTCTCTGCTCATTCCACTCCTGGAGAACCTATGCCCAAGGGAGATTACACGCTCTCATGATCTTGGGGCAAATTAAGGTCAGAAACAGAGCAGAGATTAGCAGCAAGTCATCTCTCTGTCTAGCACTGAATCCTTGGAGTGGTCCCAGCCAGTGTTCTGTGCTTAAGAATTTTAAAAATAAAGTGGTGATGCAATCAGCTGGTGGGCAAGAAAATTCCTGCCAGCCTCCTAGCCCTCAACATATGATTTTGCCTACACATCCCCATTTCCCTCTGCTCTCGAAAAACTAAAGCACAGGAGTAGAATGACTCCTCCTGGGAACACCAAGGTTTAGCAAACTGCTCCTTCACATCTCTATTCCTCTCTGCTCTTGAAAAGCTAAGGATCAGGAGCAGAACCCTCCTGGAAACACCAAGGGTTAGCAAACTGCTCCTTCACATCTCTATTCCTCTCTGCTCTTGAAAAGCTACAGAACAGGAGCAGAACCCTCCTGGAAACACCAAGGGTTAGCAAACTGCTCCTTCACATCTCTGTTCCTCTCTGCTCTTGAAAAGCTAAGGAACAGGAGCAGAACCCTCCTGGAAACACCAAGGGTTAGCAAACTGCTCCTTCACATCTCTATTCCTCTCTGCTCTTGAAAAGCTAAGGAACAGGAGCAGAACCCTCCTGGAAACACCAAGGGTTAACAAACTTCCCGTTCACATCTCTATTCCTCTCTGCTCTTGAAAAGCTAAGGAACAGGAGCAGAACCCTCCTGGAAACACCAAGGGTTAACAAACTGCTCCTTCCTTCTTTCAACTACAGAGATTTCGCTTCAGTAGCTGCTGCCTGAACTGAGCAAACCAGCTTTGGGTTAAGAGCAGCTCAGACAGAAATGTCAGAGGTTTGCAGAGGCTAAAAGGCCTTTGATTAGTTCACCCAATATTTCTGTTTGTGGACTCTTATATCCTGAGATGGAAGACCAAAACAATGTGGCAAAGGTCACCCACAACGAATTTCCTGCTTGTTTCAGATCAGGCAAGCTGGGAATCCCACAGGCTGCGTGTGGTCAGCAGCACTAATGTACTCTTCACTCAGGTTTAGGAGTTATGGGGACCTCTAAGTCTTCAAAGTTTGGGAAAGGCTGAAAGAGTTCTAACCCTTGGATATGTCTCCTTAAGATTTACATTTTCTTCTTCCATAGCATAGAAGAGAATCAGTGGATGCTTTAAGTTGGACAGGAACTTTAAGAGTCAAGAATGAAGCCCACCAACCCCTCCAGTAAAGTGGGGACATCTGGGCTCAGAGCCCCAGATAACCTGACCTGGAATGGTTCTGAGGATGGGGCAACTCCCAGCCCTCTGGAGAGCCTGGGCTAGGGTGTCACCACCCTTTCTTGCTCCTATCTAGTCTGAATCTCCCTCTTTTAGTTCAAACCCATCACCTTTTGCCCTGTCACAACAGGCCCTTCTAAAAAGTCTGTCTCTAGCTTTGGGATCAACCTTTAAGTACTGAAAGGCCACCAGAAGGTCTCCCTGGAGCTTTTTCTTCTCCAGGCTGAACAACCCCAACTCCCAGCCTGGCCTCACAGCAGGGGGCTTCCACCTTCAGATCATTGTGGTGGCTTCCTCTGGTTCTGCTCCAACAGGCCCCTGGCTCTCACGCGATGAGGACTCCAGAGCTGGACCCAGCCCTGCAGCAGCCTTTGAGCCCTAACCTCCTACTGCCCCAGAGCCTCCATCCTCTGCACTGCCATCCTCACACACGCCTGTCCCAGGAAAGTCACTGGGCAGGAATATTGTGTTAAGACATCCCTTACAGTTTGAAAAAGGCTGATTCATCTCCATTTCAGTGCTCCACAGAGAGAGAGAGCGAGCTGGTTTGATGAATTTCTCCTGTTGGGGAGAGAAAAAAATAGTAGAGACTAAGACAACTTGTTTTAACTTGGCATTCAAAGTCATTCTGCTTTGAAATCCAAGCTGATTAGAACAAAAACTTTGGGGTTTTGTAAATGAAAAAGAGGTCACACATGAAACACTTTGATATCATCAGAGTGAGGGGCTGCAGGCAATTTTTATTATTAGTTGTTGCTGCTGTTGTTGTCAGCTCACAAAAGTCACCAAGACTTTGACTTTTCATCCAGGACATGGAATTTTAAGCCCCTGTGTTTCTTCCTGGGATGAGAAATTAATCATTTACTGCTCATTTCTAATGGAAAAAAAACAGAATCAGCCTTGCAGTTTCAAGCTCTCCTTGGAACTGGCACTGGGACTTAACAATAGTGATGTAGTGTTGTTCAAAACCAAAAGAAAAGCTTTCAGGTTTCAGACTTCAGTCTTCTTCTGCTCCCAGTGGCCAAAGAAAATGCCATTAGCCTTGGAGGTACCTTTGGTAAGTAAAGAAAAAGGGAAGAAAAAAGAGGAGAGAAAGAGAGAGAGAGTGACCAGAGAATAGAATCATAGAATCAACAAGGTTGGAAAAGACCTCAAAGATCATCAAGTCCAACCTGACACCCAACACCTCATGACTACTAAACCATGGCACCAAGTGCGACGTCCAATCCCCTCTGGAACACCTCCAGGGATGGGGACTCCACCACCTCCCTGGGCAGCACATTCCAATGGCTAACAACTCTCTCTGGGAAGAACTTTCTCCTCACCTCCAGCCTAAACTCCCCCTGATGCAGTTTGAGACTGTGTCCTCTTGTTCTGGTGCTGGCTGCCTGGGAGAAGAGACCAACCCCCTCCTGGCCACAACCTCCCTTCAGGTACTTGTAGACAGCAAGAAGGTCTCCCCTGAGCCTCCTCTTCTCCAAGCTAAACAACCCCAGCTCCCTCAGCCTCTCCTCACAGGGCTGTGCTTGAGGCCTCTCCCCAGCCTCCTTGCCCATCTCTGGACACATTCAAGAGTCTCAAGGTCCTTCTTAGAAGAGAGAAAGAGAGAGAGAGACAGAGACTGACCAGAGAATAGTTTTCATCCTCTATTTTTCTCTATGTATTTGGACACTAGGAGGAAGTTTTTCACCATGAGGGTAGTGAAATACTGGAACAGGTTGCCCAGGGAAGTAGTGCAGGCCCCATCCCTGGATGTTATAATATAGTTGTTTTGTTCTTCTCCTTGCACTGCTTCCATTTGACATTCAAGGTCAAACAGGATGGGGCCCTGAGCAAGTTAAAGATGTCCCTGCTCACCACAGCAGGGTTGGACCAGATCACAGTGGAGGGTCCTTTCCAACCCAGCACATTCAATGATTAGCCATTCTCTCAAAGGTGTGACAATGTCTCTCCTGGAGGGCTGGTCACAACCAGTTAAAGTGGCTTTAGGCAGCAGTGATTTCGGAACAAGCTGGACAGTAACATTTGCTACGAGGATGTTGCATTACCAGTCCAGGAGAAGCCTTTGTCTGCATGTGAAGAAAAAGTCACAGCCAGCCCAGCTTGTGCCTTGAAGAAAGGGGAGGGTGTTGAGGTCTGCATGCTGTGCTGGAGGAGCTCTGGGAGACAGCACCACGAGAGAAACATAACAAGATAGTTTGAATGCTTCCCAATAAATGGCTCCCAGAGTGAGGCATCTGCTGCTGGCTTCTCCCTGCTGAGCTCCTTAAAACGCTGGCAAGACAGTACTCAGAACTGAAGTCATAGAGAGTTTTGCAACCAAGTTGAGTTCAGTCTGGGATTTCAGCCCTTCTGAGAAACTAGTTGCAATAGCCAGTCCTTGCAAGGAGGCGAGGAGAAGGTGAGGGAGGAGGGGAACCACAGCACGCCGTTGCCCAGTGGTGCAGGCAGCAGTTAATGGCACAGCTGGTTTTACTGGTTAGAAAGCAGATTTGTTTGCAGGGAGCTGCCTCCAGCAATCCAGCACTGGCAGTGCTACCAGAATCCATTTTGGGTGGAAGATGCAACCCAACTTATGCTCCTCCTCTGGAAGGAGATATGCAGAAAAAGCAGACCAGGAAGGGCAGAGCAATGCTGCCTTATCAACTGATAAAAGACACTGATAAGCTTATCATTAGCAATGTGGCAAAGGTTCCACCAAAAATTAGGCTGGTCTCAGGGGTGGGTGCTGTTCACATGACAGGAGACAGTCCCAAATTCCAAGGACTCTGGGCCTCTCAGTTTAAGAAGGACATTGAGACACTTGAATGTGTCCAGAGAAGGGCAATAAGGCTGGGAAGAGGCTTCGAGCACAGCCCTGTGAGGAGAGGCTGAGGGAGCTGGGATTGCTCAGCCTGGAGAAGAGGAGGCTCAGGGGAGACCTTCTTGCTGTCTACAACTACCTGAAGGGAGGTTGTAGCCAGGTGGGGGCTGATCTCTTCTCCCAGGCAACCAGCACCAGAACAAGAGGACACAGTCTCAAGCTGCACCAGGGAAAGTTTAGGCTTGAGGTGAGGAGACAGTTTTTCACTGAGAGAGTCATTAGCCATGGGGATGTGCTGCCCAGGGAGGTGGTGGAGTCCACATCCCTGGAGGTGTTCAAGAAAGGATTGGATGTGGCACTTGGTGCCATGGTTTAGTCATGAGGTCTGTGGTGACAGGTTGGATTTGATGATCTTTGAGGTCTCTTCCAACCTTGGTGATTCTGTGACTCATCTGCATGCATCTCCAGGTCCAGGAAGGTGACCATGGCCAGCTGAGACATCAGTGGCAGAGACAGGATGGCTCCATCCTAGTCCAGCCATGCACTAATTGCATCTACTTCTTGGTTTCCTTTCTCTGGAGTGGAAGCCTCACTAATGGATCTGCTGCAGAGCATTGCTCATGGTGAGCCCTGGGGGAGTCACAGTAGAAGCATCTGTGCAGAAGCAAGGCAGCTCTGGTGCCCTGCACTGCAGTGCTTGGGTGGCACTTCTGCAGATATTTACAGTTGCACTCCCAGGGAGCCTAATAGTCCCATCTGGAAACATCAGAGCTCAGGCGGGGGCTGGAAGTGGTTGTGGCAATTTCAGGCAGCAGGAGATGGATGTATGGGGCTTCATAAAAGCCAGTGTGAGGATATGACACAGACAGTTCTCACCTCCCCTTGCATCAGGAGCAGGGAGAGGAGCAGCATGGCTCCTGGAAGAGCACACAAGTGTGGAGAGCCTGCACTGTGCTTGGGGGCAGCATCAGTGTGCACCTTCCCTGCACACTTGTGTACATAGTGTGCCTCTATGCAGGACACCCCAGGCAGAGCAGCTGCATCTCTTCTTCCTGAGCTCCTCCGAGACACCTGGAGGGTGGCCTGGAGGTTGTTTTCTGCCGTGGCATGGTCGGCTTTAGGGAATGAGCTAGCAAAGTGATGTACTGGAGGCATCTAGGACTTTCCTGCCTTCTACTGGTGCCAGGGGAAGGGTGGGTGCTCTGGGCTCCCTGAGTGCCTCAGAATGTACTGTTAACCTTTGGGAGGAATGGGATGGCAACAATTTGACCACTAATCTCCCCTCCTAAAGTCACCTTCCTCCTAACCATTGCTTAGGCTGAGGGTGACCCTTGCTACATCGATCAAGTATTTCACAACCCTGTCAAGCAAAAACTTCTCTGTCAGCAGCTTCCTCCATGATCTTCAGGAGTAAATGCATAAATAAGCAGCTTTGCATCCTCATTAGGCACAAGTGGATACCTCTAGGCTCGTTCCAGAGCTAGTCACACCAGTTTAACCCCACCAGCCTACAGCTACCAAGAGCCCCAGCCACATCCTTTGCTCACACCATATCCGAAGCAGATAATGGTCACAGGGAGCCTCATGTGCAAGCCACAGCACAAAAATAACTTGTTTGCACATAACCAGCCAGATCTCACCTGCCTTGTGATACACCAGACCAGGTCAAACTCCTCTGAGGAGTCAGGATGCCTATCATGCACCATTAGCCAAGCTTTGCTGGGATGGGCAGACAAAGGAAAATCAAACTCTTTGCAGAACGACAGATATCTTGAGATGGAGGTTTAATCAGCTTTGACAGAGAGCATCTGGTCCTCATTCCTGTGCAGAGAACCACCAAAGGTGTGACTGGTGTGGCTTTGTCAGTGCTCTCTTGCAGAAAGGAGCACAGCAACTTGTAAAGCGGGCCTGTTCCTCAGGGCTGGTCACTCATAGCTCCCAGTTCTATGAAACAGGCTTTTGAATTTTAGGAGCACCACAAGGCAGGTTTGAGCTGAAAATGTCTGCCACCTTCTCCTGGCTTGATTTTGTTCTGCAGTCAGTCAGAGAATCATAGAATTGTCAGGCTTGGAAGCTGCCTCTAGTCCAACCTGGAGGCGACTTATGACGGACACCACGTGCCATGCGCTGACGGCCCTGGCCCTGCCCTCGTACCGAGGACTCTCTTCCCAGCGCAGCCCCACGCTGGCTCCTTCCAAATTCCCCACACCCTGAGTCACCAAAAGTGGTCGCTGCACTTGCTGGGGCTTTGCCACATGCTCTCAGACAGCACAGGAGCCTGGGCCAGCAGCAGGTTGGAGGACCAGGGTTCTTCCTTCAGTCCTTTCTGTGGTGCTTCAGTTTCCCCATCCTGTCCTTACTGGACAAGAACACTGTGAAGGCTGTATCAGTTGAGAAGGGTTTGCAGATCCTTGGAGGGAAGAACTGATGGCAAATCTCATGTAGAAAGATCAGAACCTTGAGAGCACAGACCTGTAATTTTATGAGCAGAGGAAAGGAGGCCATGCTATTCTGGGGAGGAACATGGAGTTGGGCAGGAGCTGGCAGAGTGTCAGAACTTGGGATTGCAGTACCAGGGGATGGGAACCCAGCATCATCCCTCCCTGGCAAGAGCAGGTAGATTGGAGCTCCTGCAAGTGGAAAGTGGCAGGGGAATGGGAATAAGAGCCAAGGAAAACAGGCTGGTGGTGTGGCCCACGGGGGAAGAAGTGCTAGACTCTTGTAGCTCATCTGCATTGCAATGGCTGGCAGGATAGCAGTGTGGATAACCTCATCTGGTGGAGAAAGCAAATGTGGTGAAAAAGAGCTGCTTTTGGTGAAGGCGTGACACAGCACCTCTCCTCCGTGTCTGGCACTGGTGCAAGCAATGACTCCATGTCTCCTACCAGCTGCCAGTGCTGCTTCTTGCCTTCCTCCACTCTCAGAGCCCAACACTTCCAGTCCACTCCAGAGCTGCCAGGACACCTGTTCTTTGCCCCTCTTGCAGAGTACCTACCTGCCAGGCCCACGCATCCACAGGAGGAGCTGGATATATCCAAGATGAGTTGTGCTATGAGGCAGCTCAACTTCTGTGCTTGAAGAGTGAATCTGAGACCCTTGGAAACCTTTACTCCTCTTTCTGCCTCCCAAAGTCTTAATGAGGAACAGTTGATAGAACTGGGGTAGTTTAGTCTGGAGATAGAGAGGCTGAGGGGCAACTTTTTGGTTCTCCACAGCTCCCTGAAAGGACGTTGGAGTGAAATGGGGGTTGGTCTTTTCTCCCAAGTAACTAGTGATAGAACAAAAGGAATGGCCTCAATCTGCACCAGGGGAGGTTTAGGCTGGACATTAGGAAAAAAAATAAATCATGGAAAGCATTGTCAGGGATTGGCATAGGCTGCCCAGGGAGGTAGTGGATTCACCATCCCTGAAGGCGTTTCAAAGCCATGGAGATGTGCTTGAGGGTATGGCTCAGTGGTGGACTTCATAGAGAATGTGCCCCTGTACTCAGCACTGGTTTGGCTACACCTTGAGTCCAGTTCAGGGCCCTCAATTTAAGAAGGACATTGAGACACTTGAACATGTCCAGAGAAGGGCAACGAAGCTGGGGAGAGGTCTGGAGCACAGCCCTGTGAGGAGAGGCTGAGGGAGCTGGGATTGTTTAGCCTGGAGAAGAGGAGGCTCAGGGCAGACCTTATTGCTCTCTACAACTACCTGAAGGGAGGTTGTACCCAGGAGGGAGTTGGTTTCTTCTCCCAGGCAACCAGCACCAGAACAAGAGGACACAGTCTCAAGCTGTGCCAGGGGAAGTTTAGGCTGGAGGTGAGGAGAAAGTTCTTCCCAGAGAGAGTTGTTAGCCGTTGGAATGTGCTGCCCAGGGAGGTGGTGGAGTCACCATCTGTGGAGGTGTCCAAAAAGGGATTGGATGTGGCACTTGGTGCCATGGTTTAGTAGTCATGAGGTGTTGGGTGGCAGGTTGGACTTGATGATCTTTGAGGTCTTTTCCAACCTTGTTGATTCTATGATTCCGTGACTTGATGATCTTGAAGCTCTTTTCCAGCCTGAATGATTCTATGATTCTGTGAAAGCCCTCAGCTGGAAAGGGGAAGAGCAGAGTATGGAGAGCCAGCCCTTGCTAGCAGAGCCAAATCATGGCTAGCAGGAGATGGTTTGCTCCTTTCCAACACCAGAAGCAAGCTGTGCCAGAAGCAAACAGGGGCAACCCGACTGGGAACCCCACAGCCCCACATTGCCTGCAGTCAGACCAAAGAGCACTTGGAAGTTGTGGGGTTTGCTGCTCCTTAATGCAAAATAAAATGAGAGGGAAAAAAAAACCCCAACAACAAAAAAGGTGTCAGCAAATTGGAGGGGCTCCAGGAGAAGGAGATAAAGATGATTAAGGGTTTAGAAGGATTGACCTACGAGGAAAGATTAAAGGAACTAATTATGTACAGCTCAGATAAAGGATGAGTAAAGAGGTGATTTAATAACGGCCTGCAAATACTCAAGAAGGTGTCAACAGTGAGGAAGGGGGAGGAATTATTTAGAGTCCTTCACAGAGGAACAACACAAGGGATGGAATGAAAGGGGAAGGTGACATGGGACATCAGCACTATGCAGACAAAGCCAGACTGCTTTAGGGAGCAGCAAGTGAGTTAGGAGCACAAAGGCTCTGGAGACACTCTAAACCTCCATCCCTAAGTGATCAGAGAAAGCATTTTCAAAGTTGTTTAGGTGCTTAAAGGTGCTGGGAAGTGCTTTAATAGGATTTTCAAATGCATCTAAGCAGGTTAGGCAACAGATTTCAATGGGGCTTAGGCACTTAAATAGTTTCATCAGTTCCATCAGTTGCTTACTTACATCTTTGCACATAACTGCTTGAAGGTCTGGTTCTGGAACTCATCAGAAATCCCCTGGTAAGAGAAGATTAGAACTGCAACCCAGGCTGCTGGAGCAGTGCAAAAGTGGACTGGCTGATGTGCAGGAGGACGCTTTGTAGGGAACCATCTTGCCTTGTCAGGGCATTGTGCATTGATCTGCACAGTCAATTTGCAAGTCAATGAGATTTAGACTCCCAGGCCCATTAAAATAAAAAATTCAGAATGCCTTTGGCGCTCGAGCACCTTGGTCAGTTAGGTTGAGCTTTGCTGCAGAGCGACTGTGGCTTGTCAGTGCCCAAGGTGAACAGAGGCACGGTGAAAAAGCCTTCCCACAGCAGCAGCTTCTCCCCTGTGCTTCACCTGAGTGTGTCACCAGGTCTCCAGGGAAACATATCCCATATTTCTCTGTGCTGCAATTTAGTTACCCATTGTTTTCCTGGGGGCAGGGGACATCCTCCCACACCAAGTGGGGGCAATAATCTATCAGATGGGAGAGGGATGAGAGAAGCAACATCGGCACTGTAAATACAAAGTCGAGAGGTTGGCAGGATGAAAGTTCCCAGAGTTTCCAGCTGAAAAACATTATGAAACTGTAGGGGGGGGGGGAATGGCAAGGGTGGGCTTAGAAGAGGATTACTGACCTGAAAGTTGCCTTCTGCCCCATGCAGACATTACTCAAGACTTCAAGACTACCCACTGTCCAAGGAGCTCAGCCCACTTGGTGGGGCTCTGCAGTGTCAGGCATGGAGATTCACCAGTGCACCCAAGGATGTGCTCTTGCCTTACTGCAACTACCTAAGCTCTCTTGTACAGCAAAGTCTCAAAGGAGGTCACCACCTTTCCACCAAACACCCCCTAGCTTCTTGGTGGGAACTTCAGACTGGATGTTAGGAAGAAATTCTACACAGGGAGAGTGATTGCCCATTGGAATGGACTGCCCAGGGAGGTGGTGGAGTCACCATCATTGGAGGTGTTTAGGAGGAGACTTGATGGGGTGCTTGGTGTCATGGTTTAGTTAGATGGTGTTGGATGATAGGTTGGATGTCATGATCTTGAAGGTCTCTTCCAACCTGGTCTATTCTATTCTATTCTATTCTATTCTATTCTATTCTATTCTATTCTATGCTATTCTATTCTACTCTATTCTAGCCATGTGCTGTAGATGGTCATGGTGAATTCACATTTGACTCAACTCCAGAAGCACCAAAAGTTCATGGATCCATAGACTGGTTTGAGTTGGAAGGGACCTTAAAGATGGAAAAGCAAGGCAAGGTAGGGCAGGACAAGGCAGGGGAAGGCAAGGCATGGCAAGGGGAAAAGAAATGGGGGGAGGGGAGGAACAGGGGGAAAGGAAAAGAAAAAAGGTTGAATTGCCCAAGCATGAGTGTTGCCAGTACCTAGCTGCTTGACTGTCCCAGCTCTTGCAGCTGCAGTTTCAGATTCTGCATGAGACTTCTGCAGACAGCAATAACAGAAGGTGAGGTGAGAGAAGAGAGGTCGTGACTCATTCTTTTTATCATCCTGAAGGGTTTTTCAGGGCAACTCTTCCAGCAATAGTTTTCATTAAACCACCAACTTGCCAATTTAGCCTAAAATACATATATATATGTATTTTCCAGTAATTGCTTAAAACCAGGGAGATATTTGAAAGGCTGGTTTAACCCTTTGGCAGCACTTGAGTCCACTCGAAACGCTCTGAAAGAGGCAAGTTAAATACAAAGATAAATGCATAAATGGCCAGAGTTGCTATGGAAATGTAAGAGGATGGAAATTGAAAGTCAATAGAGGACTAACTTACTGTTCAATTTTAAAAATAGTCCTTCTATACAGAAATGGAACATTTTTCAAATCTCTGTTGGCCTGTATTATACCAAATGGGAAGTGGTTTTGTGGCTGGGCACATCTATTTAACGCTGCATGCTCAATCTGCAAACCCTCCGGTCGATGGCCCGTCCCAAGCAGGACCTTTCTCTCAGGTTCATGCTGATCTCCATCACAGCTACAGAGCCCTGGTGAGAAATGTCAGCCACGAAAGGGGCAGGCATGTGGGGCAAACTCAGTGGGATATAATGACAAATAATTTGTAGGGATTCCAGGTCAGGTCTGTTTATTTCTCTGAAGTTTCCCGAGGCAACCAGACTTCTCTGATGGGGCTTGCTGTCCCACAGGCTCTGGGTAATAGCTTTCTAAACCTGCTGGCCTGCAGTCAGATTTGATGGGAGAAGAGATATCTCAATGGAATTAAGTCCTAAGAAGCTTTACAAGGGAGGCTATACTCAACACTTCTTCCTATAGCCCTTCCACTTCCCATCCCACTTGCAGGGCGTGCCAGGAGCTCAGCCACTCTATCAGGTACCAGAGAACCCCACATGGGAGGTGACCATAGGAAGCCAGGCTTCCACTGCCTGCAGAGTGACTTGCTTTATTAAGATAAATGTAATGCACTTCTCTGCTTCCATTCAGAGAGGGAGAGCAAATTGTGTTTGAACAGCATAAAACTCCATCCATGAGCAGCATAGCAAGTGCAAAGTGGAACTTTGCTTCCAGCCACCCACACTTGCGCTGCCCCTCCACTGCCAGCCACTGCTGGAGCTTGTTGGGTCAATCTCTTCATCCACCAAATGTCCAGTGCCATTTTGGTATTGGCAGCCTAAAATTCACAGCTCACCATGTCTCCCATCCCAAGGGCATGACACTTTATGTCCCCTGGTCTTCTCTCCCCATTGATCTTCCCCACCTCTTACTCTGCGGCACCCAGAAGCTGCTGGAAACCAACCCAACACAAAGCAGAGCATCCATGGACAGACTCACGCCCAGGTATCCCAGGAGATGGACCCCTCTCATGTGTCTGGACAGGTATTCAACACACACAAGTCTCACCCAGCAAGTTTCCAACAGCTGAAGGTGTCTCACTGACTTAGCAAACCTAAAACCCACCAAACTTAGCAGGGGCAGAAGATGCTGAAATTCAGCTTTTCAGCGAGAAGAGCTGGCACAAGCTTCAGGCTTGGCAAAATAATTCTGCAAACATCCTTCTTTCTCTGAGCTGCTTTCCCCAAGTCTAGCTCCATCCACTGCTGCAAAGGGGGTTGAAAGAACTTCATGGCACCAGCAGGATTCTCACCAGCCCCATCTCCCAGCCCATTAGAAAAGGGCCTTTAAAAATAGATGCGTGCTGCTGGGAGGGATTTTCTTCTGCAGGTGCCGCGCGTTCTGGAGCGAGATGAGATTCTAATCATAGCTGCTGCGCAGAGGGAAGGGTTCAGAGTTGAGCTGCACGGCAGCAGCCTCATTTTCACAGCAATATCGTGATGTTCTCTGGGTGTCAGGGGGACACATATTGCTATCACTTCCCCACGCTGTGTTTGGAGATCAGCTGCAAAGAGCAGCGAGGAAGCACCCGGCTCTCGCCGCTCCGCCGCACCACGACAGCGGAGAGCAGCCTGCTTGGTGGCCTGGTGCATCTGCTCTGAGCTGAGCTCTGACAGCAACCAAGCTGCTCTCAGACAGCTTATCCCATGGGGGAGAGGATCCCCTGGCCCGGTGGATGCTCTTGCCTCCAGCTAGAGGGGTGAAGAGAGAGAGCTTCCCATCCCAGCCAGGGTGAGCAGAGAAACAGGAGCTCAGGGCTGCATTTTCCCAGCACACAACACACACCCCACCAGGTGTCACACACTCACTGCTGTGGCTCTGGACTCACCACTGAGCCCTGTCTCTTCCCCACCACAGCCCCATGATGGCTCACTACAAACTACCCACATCATAACGCATTTCCCCCCAAATTAGACAACCTCCCCACATTTCTCTGACAGCAAGTTGCCACCAGCCTGCTCCAGGTGTACAACCTGCTTGGCAGGTGAGTGCTCATTTTCTTTAGCTGGCTATCTCATCATGGTGCCAGCAGATGCTCCTGCTGAATGGGCTGTGCACCTTCTGCCAGGTCCCTTCACAAAAAAGCTGTCAGTCCCCAGGAGGAGAAGGTCCCTGCCAGAGCCCCAGCATCTGGATCTCCCAATGGAGCAGATTCGAAGCCTCAAGATGTGGGGTGATTTCTGACAAGGTCTCCCAACTTAGTCCAGCAAATGTGTCTACCATCTGCTGAACTTCACATGACTGAAATGCATGTGGGAATTGCATCACCAGCACACAGCACAGACAATAGCACCTTCTCCTTTTATTTTTCCTCTTTCTTTTTGACACCATCTCTACTGAGCTATGCCCACTGCCTTCTGCCAGCTCTACAATTAGGGCTGCAGGAGCTCTGTGGTTGTGCTGTCTTCCCCATTGCTTCACTCCTGTGCTTTCAGAAGCTTGAGCCAAACCACTTACAAGGTTCTGGAGGGGCAAAAGTCATTACCACCTTATTTACTGTTAAAGAATGTTTTCTTAATGAAGGTCAAAATAGCACTTCAAGGGATCTCACCACCATGACCAAACCCTGGGAAAGCTCAAGGGGGGATGCACTTCATCCCAGCATCCATCTCCTTTGGCTCTTTTGCCTGTTGGTTCTTCCTCTTCAATGTGTATTTCCTCAGCCCTTGATTTTATGGAGGTGTTTCATGTTTAACCTTTTTGCTGCAATATTAAAGCAACTAGACTCTACATTTCTCTTTAAGGACTTGGAATCATCTGAAATCAGCCTGATCCAACAGGCTGGCAACAACTTATGGAAGGATGTGATCTTTTTGGGATGCCTGAACCCTTTCCAGAGAAGGGCCGTGAGGATGAGCAGAGGGCTGGAGCACCTCTCCTATGAGGACAGACTGAAGGAGTTGGGGCTGTTCAGTCTGGGGAAGAGCAGGCTCTGAGGTGACCTACTTGTAGCCTGCCAGTATCTGAAGGGGGCCTACAGTAAAGCTGGGGAGGGACCTATCAGGATATCAGGATATAGGACTAGGGGGAATGGAATGAAGCTGGAGGTGGGGAGATTCAGGCTGGAGGTGAGGAGGAAGTTCTTCCCCATGAGAGTGGTGAAGGCCTGGAATGGGTTGTCCAGGGAGGTGGTTGAGGCCCCGTCCCTGGAGGTGTTTAAGCCCAGGCTGGATGAGGCTCTGGCCAGCCTGATCTAGTGTGGGGTGTCCCTGCCCATGGCAGGGGGGTTGGAACTAGATGATCCTTGTGGTCTCTTCCAACCCTGACTGATTCTGTGGTTCCAGGTCAGCCCTATGCTGGGTAGCTGGATATCCAACATGGAGCATCTTTTCCACCAGCACCTGCGCAGGGGGCCTGGCAAATCCACCCAGGCTAACGTGTGTCTGTCCCTGCAGCAGCTTACAGAAGAGTCTGATAAAATCATGGGGAGAGAAGTGACATTCACCACCCGGAGCAGAGCAGCCACCACCTTATGCTTGAGAGGAACTTTTCAGAGATTGCTGCTGCATAACAATACCTTTGTGTTCCCCACACCATACCCACGGCCAGCAAAGCAGAGATGACAGCAAAGTCACCCCAGCATGGCCACATTTCTGTGACATACCCACAAATGTACCCTTCCACACACAAGGATGTTTCAGCAGCTGCATGGCAGGGCTGGCAAACCCTGTCTCAGAGTTGTTCTGTGGCTGCCAGCAGCAAAGCTCCAAACCTCCCCCCACTTTGCATCCCCATATGCATTCTCTTCATGCATTTAATCCTGACAGCCCGAGTAAATTCTTCCTGAAAAGAAAAGAAACCCCTTGTTTCCCCTCCCCTGAGCTCCTGCTTCTTGCTAAACGCCATTAGAAGCTGAACCCACAATCACATCAGCCCTTGCTCAAGGTTGAAAGCACCTTGACTGTAATCCTGGCGTGGCACTAGATGGGGGAGGGGGCAAACAGAGAAGAAAAAGAGAAGAAAAAACCCAGATAGTTCCTTCAACTCCTCTGTCAGCTCTACTTTGCATCAAAATCTCCTTTGTATGTCACACAGTTATTAAAGTTGTGGCTTGTGGCTCGGGGGGGGTGTGTGTGTGACCGGCTGCGTGTGTGTGTGCCTGTGCCTTGGAAACTGGGTCACCCGGAGAGCGCTCCGTGACAACTCTGCCCCTGACGAATCCAGGCTGGCAAGACTTGCAGACACCCCTTATAATGTTTTTATGCCTCCCATCATGTTTTGAAAGGAGCAAATGATACCACTTTCTCCTGGATTTTTCTATCTTGGATTCAGCAGCTTCCTGAGGTAAATGACCTTCGGCAGGCAAATCTAAGAGGAAGCTCCTGTCTCGCTGGCTGTCTGCTCACTCTGAAATCATGACACACTTGGCTTTCAGGAGGCTCTTCAGAAAACATTCCCTTTCTCCCAAGAGGAGCAGCTACCAAGGAGGGTAAACAGGTCCCCAAATTTGGCTCCAGCCACAGCCCCAGTATTTTGTCACCCTTTTCTCCACGTCACAGCCCCAAGGATGCCAGGAAGACAAATCCCCAGCACAGAGGAGACCTCCATGGGACTCTCTAAGGTCAGAGCAGAGGGCTGCTCTCAAACCATGGCACTTTCTAGCAGGCTGGCATCCTTTTATTTCCATCAGAGCTCTAGTAACACACCCCAGGCAGTTTCTGTCTGAGGACAGGGGAAGTTTAGGCTGGAGGTGAGAGAAAGTTCTTCCCAGAGAGAGTTGTTAGCCATTGGAATGGGCTGCCCAGGGAGGTGGTGGAGTCACAGTCCGTGGAGGTGTTCAAGAGGGGATTGGATGTGGCACTTGGTGCCATGGTTTAGTAGTCATGAGGTGTTGGGTGCCAGGTTGGACTTGATGATCTTTGAGGTCTTTTCCAACCTTATTGATTCTATGATTCTATGAGGGGAGACCTTCTTGCTCTCTGCAACTAACTGAAAGGAGGTTGTAGTGAAGTGGGGTCAGTCCACATAGTATCAAGTGAAAGAACAAGAGGAAATAGCCACAAGCTGCAGCAGGGGAGGTTTAGATTGGGTACTAGGAAAAATGTCTTCACTGCAAGAGTGGTCAGGCATTGGAACAGGCTGCCCAGGGAGGTGGTGGAGTCTCCATCCCTGGTGGTATTCAGAAACTATGTAGATGTTTGTAGAGTTTGGGACAAGGATTAGTGGGCACGGTGGTGTCAGATTGACAGTTGGGCTTGGTGGTCTTAGAGGTGTTTTCCAACCCTAATAATTGCGTGAATCCTATCCCCCAGCTGTGACAGTGGGGCAGTGAGAGGTGGGGGCACACATGCAGACCATACAGCAGGGCTGGCCCAGCTCAGCACCAGGCAAGCTACAGGCTTGAGGCAGGGAACTGAAACTTGCTGAGTCTGCTGGTCAGAAAGATGTGGGCCACAGACTCTTGAGAAGCAGAGAGGAAAGACTCTGGGGTTTCTTATTAACAGCTTATTTTAATACTTACAGTGTCACTGAAGGGGTGGCAGAAAGAAACACCTTGGCAGGGAGGGCTTTGCTGCTAAGGCAGAATTGCAAACAGGGCCCTGGGGGACAAACGTTGCTTTTTGTTGAGCTCATTTCCCTTATAGAAAGCAAAGAAGAGCTGGCCATGAGCAGGAGCAGTGATAGGAAAGGCATCAGAAGGATCTGACTTCAGATACACATATGCTGGCACGGGGAGGGCTGTTGGGAAGGATTTCAAAGTCCCAAGACGGGGGAAATGGAATTGAGGAACAGAAAGTGCAGTTTTGACAGGCTCTGATCTAGGCTCCACTTTCCTCTTGGTGCTGCTTCTCTCCAGTCTCCTCAAGCCCTCTCGGTGTCCTCTGGCTAATGTATTCAGCAGTGGGTTTAGGGGATCTCGGGAGGATGAATTGTCAGAGCGTCGGAAGCAGGCGATGGCAGGGGAATTACTGCTAATCCTTCTGGCGGGACACAACCCTTCCAAGGATTTAAAGACTGTTTAAAGAAAAATGTAAAACGAAAGGACACCTCTCCCTTCTTTCATGTATTTTTTGGGTTGGCCACCTGCTGCCGGCTGGGAGCTGAAAGAGAGAAAAGAGACATTTTGAGGAGGGGGAAAAGATGAGAGAGGCGAAGAAAAGATAAAGAGCGGTGATTAGGTCTGGAGCAAAGCCTATCTTACCCTCTCGGGGAGTGTAGGCTGCAATTAAATCTCTTTTGCCTAACAATGCCCCGTTGTTATTTGCATAGAGCTCGAGATGTGGTGATAAGGGAAGAAGAAGCTGCAGGCAGAGGAGGTTGGGGCTGTTCTCTTATCGCTGAGCTGCCGGCAGTGTTCGAAATCTTTTGGCTGGAGGAATATGGGTCTGAGCCCAGGGAAGGGGATGATCCTTTGCCTCAGCTGAGGATCTGAGTCCCTGTAGTCATGAGTGGCTCTTGAGGAGCTGTGATGCAGGATTTTGGAAGTGGAGGGGACCCATACCCTCTTCCTCCTGTACACCTGATTGGTAGATGCGATCAAGACTGTCTTCATTGCCTCTTCAGCCCTGGCACAGATTCACTGAATCCCAGCATGGTGGGGGTTGGAAGGGACCTATGGAGATCATGGGGTCCAACCCTGCTGCTACAGCAGGGTCACCCCAGAGCAGGTTGTCCATCAGTTCACAGCACACAGACCCTGTGTGAGAGAGGGACTCAGGCAGGCCAGGAGGAAGGGGCTATGTGCTGTTCACGGGAGATGGCTTAGGTATGATAAGATGTCTGGTGCCTTGGGACTGTCTCTCCTCCTATAACTTGTGTCCTGTGCTTCTGAGTTGCTATAAGCAGAGTGAAGAAGAGCAAATTGTGACCTGGAGGATAGTTTTTGATGTGCCAGTTCACTCCTCCTGTATACTGGGTAGCCTGGTAGGCACGAATGGAGATCTGGGCTGGGCTAGCTTTGCCCTCCAGGGCTGTGGCTAAAGTGCTTTCACCCCTGTCATCAGCCCCAGGTGAAGCCCCAAGGGCTGCCAGGCTCAGCTGTGTCACCTGCAGAACAAGGCTGGTACCCCTGTGATGCTCATTCCTATCCCTCCTGCACAGATCCAGTTTTTAAACCAATACCTGCTCTGGAGTGTGGGCCACGGGTGTAGAAGACATATTACAGAAGACATGTAAATGTCATGAGGTGGCCCAAAGCTGTAATTTGGGCAACTGGAAAATTAGGATGTGCTTTCAGGTGCAGAAATTTCATTTGCTAAAAGGGGAGGCTGTGGAGGAAAGCAAGGCAAGGGAACAGGAAGGGAAATGCTGTCAGGCTTCTCTGACAGCGATAGTAATAGATAAAATCACACTTTTTGCAGTCTGAGGTCATCCAGAGCATTGCAGAATGGGTTTAAGGCTCCCCTAATGAACATGTGAAGGCAGTCACATAACAGACTTCAAGGGAAGAGTTTCATCCCTACATATATTTAAATGATGACTCAGTCCCTCTTCTCCACATTGGTGGCAACAGGACTAGTGCAGGTAATGAATGACAGCCCAGCCTGAGCTGGTGTCCAGGAGTTGGAGGAGAATGTGCAAAGCACCTGTTTCATTTAGGATGCCTCAGTATGATGTTTTGAGAGGATCTCAGGAACAGTGTGGCCAGCAGGAGCAGGGAGGTCATTGTGCCCCTGTACTCAGCACTGGTTAAGCCACACCTTGAGTCCTGTGTCCAGTTCTGGGCTCCTCAGTTTAGGAAAATTGTTGAGATGCTGGAAGGTGTCCAGAGAAGGGCAACAAAGCAGGGGAGGGGTTTGGAGCACAAGACCTATGAGGAGAGGTTGAGGGGGCTGGGGTTGCTTAGCCTGGAGGAGGCTCAGGGCAGACCTTATTACAACTATCTGAAGGGAGGTTGTAGCCAGGTGGGGGTTGGTCTCTTCTCCCAGGCAAGCAGCACCAGAACAAGAGGACACAGTCTCAAGCTGCACCAGGGGAGGTTTAGGCTGGATGTTAGGAAGAAGTTCTTCATACAAAGAGATATTGGCCATTGGAATGTGCTGCCCAGGGAGGTGGCAGAGTCACCATCCCTGGAGGTGCTTAGGAAGAGACTGGATGGGGTGCTTGGTGCCGTGGTTTAGTTGATTAGATGGTGTTGGGTGATAGGTTGGACTCAATGATCTCAAAGGTCTTTTCCAGCCTGGGTAATTCTCTTCTCTCAGGAAGAAAACACCAAGGTGTGTTACAGGTCCCAGATCTGGGCTTTCCCCAGCAAGACTGGCTGAACCTTGCAAAATTACCTCCCTCTTCTCAGGAGTGAAGGAATAGAGACCATGGCTGCCTTTAGCTGCCCTTTGAATAGGCCCTGTTGTGTAAAAAAAAAAAAACACCAAACACCTGATTGAAAAGCAACTTTACAGAGGTTCTGATTTCCAAAGAGTGTTTTAATCTCCATTATGCAAAACGAGACTCACTCAGAGGCTTATCGCCAAACTTCTAGGTGCTTCGGGCTGTTGGTGCTGGAAACCCTGGGACCAAGCAGCTCAGATTCACCCAGCTGATAAATTATGGCCACTTTCTGCAAAGCTCCTGCCTCAACCACTTTCCTGTAGTATTTTAATTCCTCCCCCCCCCTTCTTCTTGATTTTCAAGGCTCCTAACCGAGCTGTCCTCAATTATGCAGAGTTTCTGTGCTCGCAGCAGCACAGGGAGGTTCAGGCTGGTGGATTATTGACTTTGCCCTCTACCTGACCTTGAAGCTAAGGCAGGTTAGTTCTGCTAGCAGATGGGCTATTCTTCTGCAAATCATGCTTTGCTGTCATTTGTCCCAATTCTCAGCCTGAGCTGCTGTGGCAAAGAACAACTTGTTAAGGAATTGCTTCTTTCCTACCACGTTCAATTGCTCTCCGTCTCAGGCAGTTGGTATTGATTAACTGCACCTACTCAAGACGGGTTGCAAAAGGCACTTAGGGAAATTCATTTAGGGGATTCTTCAGTGGTTTTTACTGCCCCAAACTGCGTGTGTGGTACAGCCAGGTGAAGGTTTCGCATTCAGAGGGCCAGGGCAAGAGCTGCCACGGAAATGGGATTTCAGTTTGGGCCAAAGTTCTGCTTTTCAGCCTGGAACGGAAGGGCAAAGTTGTTGAGTTGTCCCCCAAAAAGGAAATGTGTGGATTTTAGCTGGAAACACTCCTACATTTTGGGTTTGTTTTGGGAGGTTACTCAGATCACTCAGGCTGGAGAAGAGAAGGCTTTGAGCAGACCTAATTGTGGGTTTTCAGTATCTGAAGGGGGCTACAGGAAAGCTGGGGAGGGACTTCTGAGGGTGTCAGGTAAAGATAGGACTAGGGGGAATGGAAAAAAATAGAAATGGGTAGATTCAGACTGGGTGTTAGGAAGAAGTTCTTCCCCAGGGGGTGGTGAGACACTGGCACAGGTTGCCCAGAGAGCTGGTGGAAGCCTCATGCCTGGAGGTTTTTAAGGCCAGGCTGGTTGTGGCTCTGAGCAACCTGCTGTAGTGTGAGGTGTCCCTGGCCATGGCAGGGGGGTTGGAACTGGATGATCCTTGAGGTCCCTTCCAACCCTGCCAATTCTATGACTCTATTAGTATCTAAATAGAAAGAAATCTCAAAATGAAAAGGTACTCTGAGAAACAAGGATGTAAGCCTAAACTGACTTTCTTGTTTAATGATCCTGTGGAGCTATTTAAGTTTTATTTCCAATCCTTATTCTCAGCCCCTCTGAAACACTGCAAACCCCACAGAGTGTCTATTCCAAGACTGCAACCCTGTGCTCAACACCTTCATCAATGACCTGGATGAAAGGACGGAGCAGACCCTTAGCCAGTTTGCTGATGATACAAAACTGGGTGGAGCTCCTGACAACCCCTCAGGCTGTGCTACCATTCAGGGAGACCTGGATTCATAGACTCATAGAATCAATAAGGTTGGAAAAGACCACAAAGATCATCAAGTCCAACCTGTCACTCAAGGCCTCATGACTACTAAACCATGCTGGGCAGAGGAGAATTTCAGCCAGGGCACCTGGAGAGGAATAACCCTCTACACCCAGAACAGCTCTGCAGAGAAGGACCCAGGAGTGCTGGTGGACAAGTTCACCATGAGCCAGCAATGCACCCTTGTGGTCAAGGAGGTCAATGGTCTCCTGAGGTGTATGAAGAAGAGTGTGGCCAGCAGGTTGGGGGAGATTCTCCCTCCCCTCTATTCTGCCACACTGAGGCCACATCTGGAGTAGTGTGCCCAGTTCTGGGCTCCCCAGTTCAAGAGAGACAGGGAACTGCTGCAGAGAGTCTGGTAAAGGCTACAATGATGATGAAGGAACTGGAGCATCTCTGTGAGGAAAGGCTGAGAGACCTGGGGCTGTTTAGCCTGGAGAAGAGAAGACTGAGCTGGGATCTTGTCAATGCATATAAGTACCTAAAGGGTGGGGATCGAGAGAATGGGGCCAGACTCCTTCCAGCAGTGCCCAGCAACAAGACAAGGGACAGTGGGCACAACTAGAACACAGACAGTTCCATCTAAACAACACTAAACCTCTGCTAGAACAATTTCTGTTCCATAGACTCACTCTGCCACCTCATTAAATGACATAATAAGCCACCTACAAAATAGCATCTCCCAAAGGGCAAACGCTCCTCCAGAAAAGTTCCTACCTGTTCCTGTCAAGTACCACTCAGTCCAGAGACAGCAGCTGCTCTTTCTGGTGCTGCTGATTTTTTAACTGGCAGAGGAAGCCTGTGCTGATACCTGGGGAGATCAAGGGAGCAGTGAGGTGGTGCTGTTGCTGCCGCCAGCCAGAGCCAGGCAGGCAGCAATGCAAATGGCTCTTGCTTTCAGCTGTTGCATGAAGTCTCTGCTGCCGTGTGGAGACCACAAATGCAATCACATTAATGAGGGCTTTCTCGGTTCACAGCCCTCACTGCAAACCACTTCTTGGCAAAGGTGCCAACACATCATGATGGCCTGCCTCTGAGGCATCACCCTCTGTAACACAAGTAAGACCAGAGCTTCACCACTACTGATTTTTCACACAGGTCAAATTAAGCACACAGTGAATTCAGGGCACACCCCCCTTCACAAATGAAATTAAATAGCTTGGATGCCACAGCCTTTTGGAGCTTCATCTCCATCTGATTTTATGACCTGGGTAAAATAGATGCTTTAATAACTGGAACATGTTCAGCTGTTTACAGGAGAGATGGATGCAGTGCAGACCTGCACGGAGGTTTGGTTGGCTGCTCATTTATTCACCCAAATGAGTAAATGATATCAAAGCAACCTGCTGCACAGTGAACATTTCCAGACAGAAATGCATTCCAGCATGTTTGGAGACAGACACAGAATCATGGAACCATAGAATCATAGAATGGTTTGGATTGGAAGGAACCTTAAGGATCCCTAGATGGGATCCCACGGGCAAGGGCACCTTCCATGAGACCAGGCTGCTCAAGGCCTCATCCAGCCTGGCCTTGAACACAATCAGGAAAGGGGACATCCACAACCTTTTCCTTCCTAGACTCATAAACTACAAAGACTGGAAAGCAGGCACTGCCAGGGTGGGTTCATGGCCCCTTGGGATGTGCCAAGGGGAGGGTGGGGAGCCGCTCACCCAGCAGAGCTCACAGCTGCCCGGATGGACACGGTGGTTCTTGGCACCTAGGTCCCCTCTAAAAGTGCTCATGTCACAGCCAGCCTGTCCTCCTGAGCTTCCTTGTGCCAAACAGCAAACAAAAATAATCCTGGGTTTGTTACTGAAGATCTCAGCAGTAAAGCAAATTAGCTTGTGCCTTCAAAGCACCAACTACTGCTGAGACCGAGGGAAATCTCTGAACACATGGAGAGAAGCAGGACTGTGGGGCCTGCAGAGGTTGAACCTCTTCCAAACTCCCATGTTTTCTAAACACCTCAGGCTCCAGCCTCTGTCTCACTGTGCCTTCTCACTCTCACTTCCAGAAACTATGATGTCTTTTGTGCTTTCTCTTGGGCAGTAAGAAAGCCTGGGGCAACTCACGTAGCCATCTCTGCTGTGGAAGCTCTGAACAGGAAGAGAAGAACGAGTGACTCGTTCCTTTTGAAATGGTACAGGTGGGAGCCTCCTCTCAGCATCACTCCAGCTCTCCTAAAGTTACTTTGATATTCAAGAAACACTCACTTTATAACCAGTACTGTCTTAAACCCTTATCATAATGCCCAGAACCACTTGCAGGCTTTTTGAAACTCAGGATTATGCATACAATCAAGAATCACAGGACTCTGTGCTTTGTGCCAGAAATGCCTCTGCACTGCATTGTTTGTACACTGAAGTGTTTGTAGGGGTGCCACAGAGAGCAAGAGGCAGCAAAGCAGCTTCAGTGCTGCTTAATTCAGAAGCAGTGAGACCCACCCCATTGAATTTTTGCCCTTTTTAGTTTCCCAGGTGAACTTGTAGCTGCTGGAATCTGGGCTAACGTTTGCTTTGCTCTCTCTGCTCTTCTCTAGCCTCAATCCAGGGAACCTCAAGCTGTGCTGCACCCCTTCCCAGCTCCTGCAGCCTCTGCCCATGGTTGAGGAGCCGGGGCTGCTGGTGAGGTGCTGAGCACTGGCACAGGACCTGTCAGTCACAGCCGAGGTGAGGAGCACCTCCCAGTGGGACTTGGTGCAACAGTGCGCCGCAGATGCACAGCAAACTCACTGGGCAGGTGAACGCAGCACCGAGCTCTGTTTTGTTAAAGCTTTGTCTCACAGGTCACAGAAACCCCCAGAGAGGTCTGTGGGGGTTTTGGTGGCATTATCCCAACACACTGCTGAGCCAGCTCTGAGGGGGAATTGTGATCCAGCTTTTGCCAGGACAAGCCCTGTGCTGGAATTAGCTCTTCCTCACTTTCAAATAAAGTTGGATGTTGATCTCCCTTATCAGTGGCTTCCATGGAGATGTTGCTGACTGCTGCTTAGGAAAGCAAGATGGATCAGGCCCCTTCTTCTGAATAAATATCAGATCTGATTCACCACTCAATTGCTTCTGTTTTACCTCTGTAGAACATCATTGATTATAGAAGGATTTGCAAGTATGAAACTAGAGTAATTCAGTGATTAATCCCAACCAAAGCCTTCTGTAAATAGAGAGCAGTACTCCAGCACTACTCAGTATTAGATCCATCAGAGGAAGGCTCTGTAACATGACTCAATGGCATTTAGAATTCCCTTCCTTTATTCAGGGGCAGTGTTGGGATATGTTTATTTTAGCTGCCCCAAACTTTTCTCCTCTGTCTCTTCTCCCTGCAAAATGCCAGGTACATTCTCAGTGAAACAAAGGCAAAACTCTTCCATCCTGTGACTGCCTTATTCAGCTCAGAAGCTGAACCCTGGGAAAGGCTGACAACACATTTCAAGATGCCCACAAGGCCAGAAGCTGTCACAGTGTGAAAGGAGAATGAAGAGGGACTCTCAGTCCCATCATAGAATCACAGAAGGAGGGGGTTGGTCTCTTCTCCCAGGCAACCAGCACCAGAACAAGAGGACACAGTCTCAAGCTGTGCCAGGGGAAGTTTAGGCTGGAGGTGAGGAGAAAGTTCTTCACTGAGAGAGTTGTTGGCCATTGGAATATGCTGCCCAGGGAGGTGGTGGGGTCCCCATCCCTGGAGGTGTTCAGGAGGGGATTGGATGTGGCACTTGGTGCCATGGTTTAGTCATGAGGTCTGTGGTGACAGGTTGGACTTGATGATCTTTGAGGTCTCTTCCAACCTTGGTGTGTGTGTGTGTGTGACTGGAAGGGACCTCTGGAGATCATTGAGTCCAACTCCCCTGCCAAAGCAGGGTCACTGAAGGCAGGCCCCATGGAACTTGTCTAGGCAGGTTTTGAAAGTCTCCAGGAAAGGAGAATCTACAACCTCTCTGTCCAGCTTGCTCCAGGGCTCTGTCACCCTCAAAGTAAAGAAGTTTTTCCTTATGTTGAGGTGGAGCCCTCCTGTGTTCCAGTTTGTGTTCATTGCCCCTTGTCTTATTACCAGGCACCAGTGAAAAGAGCCTGGCCCCATCTTCTTGACCCCCACCCTTCAGGTATTTTTGAGCATTCATCAGATCCCCTCACAGTTTTCTGCTCTCCAGCCTAAACAGCCTCAGGCCCAACACTAGACCCAAATATATCCATTGCATCCCATGGGCTGGATGCTCCTACAGCACCTTCCAGCAGTGGTTGAACCCAGAGAGAGTAAAAACTTGGTCTATAGCTGGCTGGCTGCAGACATCAAAACTCTTTGCTCAGCGTCAGTCTTGCTTATGTAAGGCAGTCCCACATAGTATACCCAGAAACAGTGGATGAGGAGAAGCAGCTGGAGCAAAGAAAAGCCTTGATTTTAAGGGTTTCAAGCATTTCTACAGCTCCTTCTGGTCCCACTGATCTTTGGATCCCACCAGAAAACCTCAGACCACTCTCTCCAACGCTCTGTGAGCCGTTTATAAATAAGAGTTCCAGGGGGTGGAAATATTTGGGAGTTCCTCCACTGTTTGGTCTTGCTCCAAAGGAAACAGAAACAAACGTTGGTGGGAAATTTCCCACCAACAGCAACCACTGGTGACCTAACTGCTCAGCTTCACTGAGTAGCTGCCAGGTGGTCTGTAGGGCTGTCAGGGCTCCCCAGTTCCCTCTGTAGGTTTTATCCCCTAAGTTATGATACCTGAGGAGGCAGACCCAAGGCTTTCAGAATCCAAATCTTGTTGCTGTTTCCCACCATTTTTAGAGCAAAGAATCTGTACCTTTGCTCTCCCCTGGAGATCCCAGGGTCCACCCAAAGCAAGAAACCCTGAAGTTCCACTGGGTAAATGGCCCCAGGACCCAAATGTAGTTTCAGAGGCAGGCAGATGTCAGTAAGAGCAGTTCATCTATTCAACAACACATCAGACCTGTGTGGACTGCTGGACCAGCTTTGAGTGATGGCTACAAACACTGAGCTCAGGTATGTGCAGCACTTCCAGCTGTTGTCACTCCTTAGCTTGCACATTTCCTTGAGCAAGGGTGACCAGCAGGGCAGCTATCTTTGTAGTGCCTTCATCCACTTCCTCCAACTCTGAACAGCAACAGAGGGACTAGCTTCTGAGTACCAGCCATCAGCTGAGGCTAGGAAGTGAGACAGGGTAGAAGTAATCTCTTTTTCTCTTCACATTAGTTTTACTTCCTCGTGGTTCCATCTTTTGCCTTCGAGCAGGACTCCTGTCAGCTGCCTCCAGAAGACATGCTTGCTTATCTCCTTGTTTTTCCACTCCAGGTAGGTGTTCCTCCTCAGGTAGCGGGACAGCCCCAGCCTCTGCCTCACCAAGGCCTTATTCACTTCCTCCAGTACAATCATGATGATTCCAGCCTTTCCTTCAACCAGCTGCCAGGACTGGGCAATGTCAAACTCGAAGCTGCACCACTTACTTTCCAGAAAGTCAGTAGAGATGACTGCAATGACATTTCTGCTGCTCAGAAAGCCTTCTTGGATGATATTGGTGACAATGGGTACCCCTGGTAGGAAATCCCTGTAGTAAAGGCAAAGCTGGAAGGGAGGTGTTCCACCTTCCAAGGGTTCCACCAGCTCTTTCATCACCCACTCTTGGTCTTTGCTGGAGTGGATAACAAATGCATCATAGGTGTCACCCCTTTCTGCAGCGTGTTTGCATCCACTGAGCAGCACCAGTGAGTAGTACAGCTGGAAATAGTACTTGTAAATGAGGATGAGGAACACCACTGCAGCGACCAACATGATGACTGAGGATGACACCATGCTGGGATTGATGTGGCAGGAGGAGAGATCAAAGCTCGACAGGCTGACGTTCTTCACGTACGCAGGCATGTGGCAGGCCATCAACTCCTTGTTCTGCAGTAGCTGCTGCTTTTCCTTGACCCATTTCAGAAAGCTCAGGTGTGTGCAAGAGCAATCAAACAGGTTTTGAGAGATGTCTAAGAGGACCAGGCTCTCAGGCAGGATTTCCAGGGCCGAGTCCAGCAGAACACTCAGCTGGTTGTTGCTGAAATCCAGGACTGTGAGGGCTTGGAGTGGCTTATAGACTGCAGGATCAAAGGTCAGTAGCTTATTGTTGCTGATGTTTAGCTCTTTCAGTTCAGAGAGGGCATCAAATGTGCTTTGATCCACATGTACCAATTTGCAACTTGAAATATCCAGGGTGTGGAGGTGACTTAGGTTTTTGAAGCTGTTGTCCAGCCTGTTGTTCTCAAAGGAGTTGCCTGCCATCTTGAGCACCCGCAAGGAGTTCAGGCCACAAAAGGCACACTGGGATTTAACATGAGTTTTGGTGTAGGAAATGTCAAGGTAAACGAGTTTCTGAAGGGATAGAAAGACAGGGTAGGTGCCAGGGCCCAACAGCTTTGTGTGCTGGAAGTCCAAATACAACAAGTTCTTCACGTTGTGGAAATCTCCGCTCACGCTGATGTCAGAATTGAAGCTTAGGTTCAGGTGTTGCAAATTTGGGCAGCCAGGGAACTGAGGGGAACAGCAGCCAGTGAAGGAGAGACGATTCTCACTCAAGTCCATGACCTCCAGGTTCTTCAGACTCTCAAAATTCTGCTGGAAGCTGTTGAGGTATTTGCTCTGGGTAATACGAAGCACTCTCAGCTCCTTGAAAAGAGACAGCTTCACAGCAGGCACTTCCTTAAACCTGCATTTCTTGCATTCCAGCTGCTTCACTAGAGAGGGCACAGGAACCTCTGACACCTCTTCAATTCCAGTGTCCACCAGCCGAATACTGGAGACGTTGCCTATGCAGTCAAAAAGAGTGTCCGTGTCATAGTCGAAGCTCCTGAAGCAGATTAAGACAAACTCCTGCATTTGTACCTGACACAGTCCACTCAAGAGTCCCCTCTCAAAGTCTTTCAGTCTCTCAGTGTCACTGAATTCTCCAACTATTAATCTCTTGACCTGTAAACCAGTCAGGCCTTGAAGAGAAGTGTGCATCACACTGAAGTTCTCAAAAGAGGACCGTAGAACCAGCTCACCAAGGTGGATCTTTGCAAAGGACCCTGGCTCTATGTGGTTTATATTATTCAAGGAAAGCACCAGTGTGAGGTTGAGTCTGTTCACTCCCCCCAGGGCATCCAGGTCTCCTTTGGAGATATATGTGATCCTGTTGGAGGAAAAGCTCAAGTACCTGAGTGAGGTCAGGTTGGTGAAATATGTGGGAAGCTTCAACGAAGCAATGCTGTTGTGGCCCAAATTCAGCTCCTGCAGGGTATGCAAATGTCCATGGGTAGGTCATTCAGGGAGGTTATGTGGTTTCTACCAGCACTAGTTTCTTCAGAGACACTAAGCCATAGAAGGCTTCTCTCCCCAGGTACTGGAGGGAATTGGCAGTTAAAATTAAGGTGGAAAGCTTCTGAAGACCCACAAAGGAGTTATCTTCTATTGTATGCAGGTGGCACCTGTTGGGCAGAAACAGAGAATAAATGTCCATGAAACACTGTCCCTTTCATGTGCACTGATGCTACAGCACCAAGGGCTGCTGCAACATTCTCGGGTTAAACCTCATGCTGAGTGAGGGCTGGTTTAGATTTACTGTGCTGGGCAGAGCCAGCACTCCTGAATGTGTCAAGGCAACCCTTCCACAGCAGCAGACCTCTCATCTTCTCCTCCCTCCCAAAATCTCATGCTCAATTGCAAAGCAAGAGACCTTAAGCCATGGCAAAGCTCAAAATTCCAGGCAGAAAGGGACCTGAGGGTACTGGTTGATAGTAGGCTGAACATGAGCCAGCAGTGTGCCCAGCTGGCCAAAGAAGGCCAATGGCATCCTGGCCTGCATCAGGAATAGTGTGGTCAGCAGGAGCAGGGAGGTCATTCTGCCCTGTACTCAGCACTGGTTAGGCCACACCTTGAGTCCTGTGGCCACTTCTGGGCCCCTCAGTTTAGGAAAGATGTTGAGCTGCTGGAAGGTGTCCAGAGAAGGGCAACAAAGCTGGGGAGGGGTTTGGAGCACAGCCCTGTGAGGAGAGGCTGAGGGAGCTGGGGTTGCTTAGCCTGGAGAAGAGAAGGCTCAGGGCAGACCTTATTGCTCTCTACAGCTACCTGAAGGGAGGTTGTAGCCAGGTGGGGGTTGGTCTCTTCTGCCAGGTGATCAGCACCAGAACAAGAGGACACAGTCTCAAGCTGCACCAGGGGAGGTTTAGGCTGAATATTAGGAAGACATTCTTCATAGAAAGAGAGATTTGCCATTGGAATGTGCTGCCCAGGGAGGTGGTGAAGTCCCCATCCCTGGAGGTGTTTAGGAAGAGACTGGATGGGGTGCTTGGTGCCGTGGTTTAGTTGATCAGATGGGTGTTGGATGTTACATTGGACTCAATGACCTCAAAGGTCTTTTCCAACCTGGTCTACTCCTATTCTATTCTATTCTATTCTATTCTATTCTATTCTATCCTATCCTATCCTATCCTATCCTATCCTATCCTATCCTATCCTAATCCATGCAGGCAGCAGGAAAGAATTCTAGCTTTCTGCTTAGGCCAAAGCAACATCATAATGACTGTCACTGATGGGAAAGACAACCAGATACAGCACTCCCTTGCACCCTCAGAGCCTTGAGACTGCTTCCTCAGCCACATCTGGGCTGTCCCAGTGACACCAGCATGATGCAGCAGTGGCAAACCTCACAATTCTGTCAGAGTGGGAGTAGATCCCAGACCATGTTGGAGCTAAAGGAGAAAAGAAAGAGCAGGAAAAAAAAGAGACCTTCACTTAAAGGTAGTTTCTTGTGGGAAGATGGAGAATTTGAGACCCAAATCAATTCCACAGTGAATTCAAGCAAAATTGATTTTATAATCTAGCTGGTTGGTGATTTGCAACAAACCACTCAGCCACTGTGGAGCTGGAGCTGTGATGGGGCTGAGTGACATTCTTCAGTGAAACAATTTACACAGAGAAACTGTTGTCTCAAGTCTCTGGCAATTATACATCAATTCATATTTGCTAATAACCCTCCCTCATCTCCTCCCCCAGATATGTGAGAAGGGAAGAGAGAATCTGTTGATACCTTAAAGCAGCCTTGTAGAAAGTGAATGCACCTTCCCTCTATGTTTTTTAAACTGTGATTATTCAAGAGCTCGCCCAAGACATTCTTCCTTGGAGCTTTTGTAACAGTGGAAAGTCTGACATTTTCTTGTTCAGAGGGAAGTAAGACCTATTCCACCTCACATCCCAGTGCTGCCAGACCAGACTGACAGACCCAGGCCTGCAGTCAGTAGCTCCACTTGGCCACAGAGATGTGTAGAGAAGCAGACCCAGGGATAAAGTCAAAGTCAAAAGCAAGCAAGCAAGCAACAAACAAACAAACAACAAACAACCAAGAATAGCCAAGACCAACAGACCACAAAATAAGCAACCACAGCAGCCAAGCATGGTGAAGCAAGATTAACCAACACCCCCATAAAAGAGCTCATTACCTTGAAAGATCCAGAAGCTGCAGCTCAGGGACTGATGAGAAATAATTGGACCCCAGTGATTTCAGATTGCTGAAACTGAGATCCAGGTTCTGGGTGGTATTTGGGACTTCAGCGGGCACTCCAGAGATGTTCAGCCCTGTGCATCTGAAAGTTTTATTAGGGATGACCTGTAACAGTGGCAGAACCAATCATGGTCGACATCTGCTCTTCATGAGGTGCCAGAAAATTAGGCTGTCAGGAAAGCAGGAGGAGAAGGACCCACTGAATTTATAACTAAGCTGCCCTGGGTTTTAAGAAATACACTGATACATCCTAAAGCTTCTTTCCCACCACTAACAGAGCCAGTCCTACCCCCCCACCAAGAGCCACACTTCGTGATTGAAGCAGGTGAAAACTACAGGACAGTGTTCCTGGAGGCCATGGATGAAGCAGGGGCACCCTTTGAGGCAGCCAGGACAACAAGCACACAGGGATGCGTTGCACGTCCGGGATCAGCTCTCAGCTTCGCTCCTAGCCCAAGATATTCTGTGGTTAACAACGGTCATTAGAAGTCTGCAAAAGGCAGTTGGGTAGTTGGGGTGCTGATGAAATCACCAGTACAGTTCAGGAGAAAATAATGTTGCTGAAAGTATAGACAAGGCTTGAATCTCTTCCAAGGGAAACATAATCTATTAGATTAACTGTACTGCAGTAACCCCAGAGGTACAGAAGGCCAGCAAGAAGAAACAGTTCCTGCTGCTGCTGGTTCTGCCTCTCAGATGTTTTTGAGACCGGCATTCACTTCAAATACTTCAATTACCTTGGTAACAGCCTTGGAAGAAAGATGGGCTTTCATAAGACAGCTAACACACAACAGACTTAATGCACAAATCTCCCAAGCAGAAGGAAAAGTTGCACCAGACAAACAGAAGGATTTTGTGCTCATTTAGAGATCACGTACCTCCAAACAGGGATTGAGGAGGCAGCCTGCCAGCTGTGATGGGATGAGGACCAGCTGCAGCAGCACCAGCAGTGTCCAGAGGGGAAGAGCTCCTCTCCTGGGCATCTTCAGGAGGCCAGGCATGCAGCATGGGTGTCACTGGAGGACCCGAAGCAAGCAACCTCCTGCAACGCCAAGTGCTGCGTTTCACCACTCCTGCTTCTCACTGCCTGCCACTGAGAGTTGCAGAAAACAAGGGGGGAAGTGAAACTGGTAGAGCTGCCTGGTTTGTGGACATCCTCTGAGTGAAGTGCTCTGCTTGCAATTGCCTTTGTTTTGTTTTTTTTTAAAGAAAATGTTTGCAACACCACAATCAAAAAGGAGGTAATAGGTAGTTTGAATAGAAATTAAAGAGGAATATAGAATCATAGAATCATAGAATCATAGAATAAACAAGGTTGGAAAAGACCCCAAAGATCATCAAGTCCAACCTGTCACCACAGACTTCATGACTACTAGACCATGGCACCAAATGCCACACCCAATCCCCTCTTAAACACCTCCACAGACTGTGACTCCACCAACTCCCTGGGCAGCACATTCCAATGGCTAATGACTCTCTGGGAAGAACTTTCTCCTCACTTTGAGCCTAAACTTCCCCTGGTGCAGCTTGAGACTGTGTCCTCTTGTTCTGGTTGCCTGGGAGAAGAGACCAACCCCCATCTGGCTACAACCTCCCTTCAGGGAGTTGTAGAGAGCAAGAAGGTCTCCCCTGAGCCTCCTCTTCTCCAGGCTAAACAACCCCAGCTCCCTCAGCCTCTCCTCACAGAGCTGTGCTCAAGACCTCTCCCCAGCCTTGTTGCTCTTCTCTGGACATGTCCAAGTGTCCAGTGTGTCAGCTGACTCCATTGCCTCAGATTAACTCAGGTCAAATTGACCAAAAAACTAAAAAGGGAAACTTGTGTGAAATTCTGAGTCCAGTTTGTGCAAGGTCATGCCTCAGGTCCCTGCATTCAAATGCCCTGGCTACAGAGACTGACTCTCTGTCTTTGTGCTCCTGCCATGATCCCCTCTACACCACACTGCCAAGTAGTGGAGAAGAACTGAGCTGTGGCAGATGCTTTCCTGTGCCAGGTAACAACAGGTTTCTCTATGGCTGAGCTCTTTGCAACCAGGCTTTATCCTGGGGTTTAATTTTTAAAAGGTTAAAATCTTATACACCTAAGTTGTCTCCATCTGGTTTGAGCTCAGGATTGTAATTATGGCAGGAATGAGCTGCTCATGGCTTCCAGAAGGAGTAGAGGCTGAGGGAGATGGGGTTGTTTAGCCTGGAGAAGAGGAGGCTCAGGGGAGACCTTCTTGCTCTCTACAACTACCTGAAGGGAGGTTGGAGCCAGGAGGGCGTTGGTCTCTTCTCCCAGGCAAACAGCACCAGAACAAGAAAGAGGACACAGTCTCAAGCTGCACCAGGGGAAGTTTAGGCTCGAGGTGAGGAGAAAGTTCTTCACAGCAAGAGAGATTGGCCATTGGAATGTGCTGCCCAGGGAGGTGGTGGAGTCCCCATCGCTGGAGTGTTCAAGAGGGGATTGGATGTGGCACTTGGTGCCATGGTTTAGTCATGAGGTCTGTGGTGACAGGTTGGACTTGATGATCTCTGAGGTCTCTCCAAACACTGGTGATTCTGTGATTCTGTGATTCATAAGGCAGTCAGAGCCCAGGACCTTACACCCCCTCTCACCCTGTACTGGGGTGAGTGTGTTGCTGGTGGCAGCAAGGTGGGAAAGGTACAAACATCCCGGCTAGGCTCAGAGCTGCTATCTGCCCTGGTCATGCCTGAAGCCTTATCTGATGCCTTGATACAGAAGTGAGTACATCACAATACTGTCCTTAATTTGCAGTGCAGACACAGTAATTGTTTCTGGAAGAGGCTTTGTAAAACCTCACAGCTGGCAATATTAATTTAAATCAGCCATGAGCCTTCTAATAAAGCTCCCTGCCTTCATTGGCTCTGAGAAATGGTCATGTATTCATTTATCAAGTCCTGGCTTTCTGTAGATAACTAAGAATTGTTGCTGGGGCTCCAGCCCTTGGGTTGCTGGTGTGTTATTAACAGCACACAGGCAGAGAAGTGGCCAAACGGTGAGGCGAGGCCAGGACACCGGTCTGGAAGTAGATGGAACGGGGATCTTCATAGTTAGGTTTCATAGTTTCAGTTAGGGTTGGAAGGGACCACAAGGATCAGCTAGTTACAAGCCCACTGCCATGGGCAGGGACACCCCACACTAGATCGGCTGGCCAGAGCCTCATCCAGCCTGGGCTTAAACACCTCCAGGGACAGGGCCTCAACCACCTCCCTGGACAACCCATTCCAGGGCTTCACCACTCTCATGGGGAAGAACTTCCTCCTCACCTCCAGCTGAATCTCCCCACCTCCAGCTTCTTCCATTCCCCCTAGTCCTATCACTACCTGATAGCCTGAAAAGTCCCTCCCCAGCCTTCTTGTAGGCCCCCTTCAGATACTGGAAGGCCACAATGAGGTCACCTCGGAGCCTTCTCTTCTCCAGACTGAACAGCCCCAACTCCTTCAGTCTGTCCTCACAGGAGAGGTGCTCCAGCCCTCTGCTCCTCCTCGTCGCCCTTCTCTGGCACACCTTCCAGCCCCTCCAGATCCCTCTTGTCATAGGGGCTCCAGAACTGGAGGCAGTACTGCAGGTGGGGTCTCACCAGAGCTGAGTAGAGGGGGAGAATCCCCTCCCTTGACCTGCTGGCCACACTTCTCCTGCTGCAGCCCAGGCTCTGATTGGCTTTCCGTGCTGCAAGTGCACCCTGAGAGCTCCTGTTGAGCTTCTCCTCCCCCAGCACCCCCAAGTCTCTCTCCTCTGGGCTGATGGCTGGGAAAAATGAATGTGAAATCTAAGATGCAATACCAGTCCAGTCAACAATCCACTCAGAAAGAAAAGTTTCCACTACGACGTGGGGAAGATTGGACTTCTTTGGTAAGGCTGCTGAGAGCTGGGGAAATCCTAAAATAATAGATGATCTCTGCGATGAAAAACACCCGGCCGCACAATGGGAGCTCAAACTGACACCCTGATGTGCAGGCAGATAGTGCCCATTAAGCCAGCAGACCAAAAAAAAAAAAGAAACTTTGTTGAAATTGGGCAAGCTCCACAAAATCCCTGCTCTGAAAGCCTCTCCTGATTGCAGGTATTTCCTTTCACAGATGGAATCAAAAGTGAACGGAAACAATTGCTGGCTGCTTCTGTGCCAGGATTAAGGAATTGGCAGAGCATCATGTGTCTGCAGAGAGGACAAATGAGTGCATCTTTAGTATTCAATATGCAGAATGAAGCAATCCACATTTAATTTTTATCTAAGGCTGAGATGAGCCTGAAGTACACTCTAGAAATTACCATTTCAATGGAGGCTCACTGAAGATGCTGGAGAGGGTGGGAGCACGGCAAAATCCATCCAACAGCCACGCTCAGGGGTCAGGTGGGAAGTAGAGCTTGAAGGACATGCAAAGAATGTGCTGCTTCTATCACAGGGGGCAGTTTCACAGTGCACAGGGTAATTTGCTCAAGGACAAACCACAGAGAACTTGCAAGGGATGGGGAACAAGCAGCAAACATGCAAGCTAGCAAATCAAAGCCAGCCACCAGTTTAGAAAGTCAATGTTGGTTAGCTTCATATTCCCCAGCTTGCATACAACAGTGTGCAAGGACTGCAGAAAGCCCTCATGGTGAAGGAATAGAATAGAATATAATATAATACATACAATACAATACAATACAATACAATACATACAATACAATACAATACAATTTATTAGAATAGAATTAACCCAGTTGGAAGACACCTTTGAGATCATTGAGTCCAACCTATCACCCAACACCATCTAATCAACTAAACCATGGCACCAAGCACCCCATTCAGTCTCTTCCTAAACACCACCAGTGATGGTGATTCCACCACCTCCCTGGGCAGCACATTCCAATGGCCAATCACTCTTTGTATGAAGAATTTCTTCCTAACATCCAGCCTAAACCTCCCCTGGTGCAGCTTGAGACTGTGTCCTCTTGTTCTGGTGCTGCTTGCCTGGGAGAAGAGATCAACCCCCACCTGGCTCCAACCTCCCTTCAGGTAGCTGTAGAGAGCAATAAGGTCTCCCCTGAGCCTCCTCTTCTCCAGGCTAAGCAACCCCAGCTCTCTCATAGGTCTTGTGCTCCAAACCCCTCACCTTTGCCCCTTTGGGTTCACAAGAAACAAAAGTATTATTTGGAATCCTTTCAAGTGACAAGAAGAACATCTCACATGAAACATGATTCACTGTGCTGGCACTCTGCTGGGGGGACCATCAAAGATCTTAGTTTCATAGTTTCATAGTTTCAGTCAGGGTTGGAAGGGACCACAAGGATCATCTAGTTCCAACCCCCTGCCATGGCCAGGGACACTCTACACTAGATCAGGCTGGCCACAGCCTCATCCAGCCTGGGCTTAAACACCTCCAGGGACAGGGCCTCAACCACCTCCCTGGACAACCCATTCCAGGGCTTCACCACCCTCATGGGGAAGAACTTCCTCCTCACCTCCAGCCTGAATCTCCCCACCTCCAGCTTCATTCCATTCCCCCTAGTCCTATCACTACTTGTTATCCTGAGAAGTCCCTCCCCAGCCTTCTTGTAGGGACTTTAGAAAGGAGGTGTGAGGGGAAAACCTGTGTTTCAAAAAGTGATTTGCCCAAGCAGCCTTTGTTCTCCTGCACATTGTTGTCATGTAAGTAGCACAAGAGCAGACGGTGTCTACTCCAGCCCTGTGATCTCAAGCGAAGTGTTACAGAGCATAAGGTGGTCATGAAGGAGCTGGACAGGGAAAACATCTTCTACTTGCTGACATTCAAATAAATTCTTTGTGAACTCCAGCCAAAAAGAAAGTAGCTAAACTCTGATACAAGACAACAGCTGATAGCCAGGAGAACAGGGAGGGTTTCAATGCCTGGAGGGGACCTACAGGAAGGGAAGGGACTGTTTATGAGGGCTTGTGGTGGTAGGATGAAGGGTAATGGTTTGAAACTGGAGCAGAGTAGATCTAGGTTGGATATCAGGAGGAAGTTCTCCACAATGAGTGGTGAAATACTGGAACAAGCTGCCCAAGGATGTAGTTGAGGCTCCAGTCCTGAAGACATTCAAGATCAGACATGCTGTGGTCCTGGGCATCCTGATTTAATTGGAGGTGTCCCTGCTCACTGCTGGGGGGTTGGACAGGATAACTTTTGAGGGTCCCTTCCAACTCGATGAAGTCTGTGGATCTGTGAATCTGTCTATGGCGCTTTCAGGGTCACAGCTAGGCCAGTGTCACATGTAGTTCAACAGCTGGTATCCAGAAGAGAGGATATGTTTGTCTCTGTAGTCATCACAAGCAGTTTCCCAAGTCTATCTGCAAATGGAAGCTGAGGAACTATTTCAGGGTTTAACAAAGCAGCTCTTATTTTAAGTGAAAGAACCATCTGTAACAACTGAGTCATGGATCAGATGGGAGAGAGCATTCTTCAGACACCAGCACTTACACAAGGCAGTATGTGAGGAGCTAGAGATGGGGACCACCACGTGAACTTCCAAAAGTACTTGGTAATCATAGAATGGGTTGGGTTGGAAGGAACCTTTAAAGCTCATCTAGTCCACTCCACTTGCAGTGAGCAAGGACATCTTCAACTAGAGCAGGCTGCTCAGAGCTCCAGGGTTTCAGCACTCTCAAGAGGCTCAGGCATGGAGCAGCTGACCCAGTGCTGCTCTCAGATGGTTTTGCAGCACTGGTCACATATACCATCCTAACTAGCACGGTATCAGCTAATGCAGCCTGGCTTATCAGTCACCTGTGGTGAATTAACCTTAAATCACATTAGGTCACAGCTGGGGTCTAGGCTCAGGGTGGGTAAACTGCTCCTGAGGTTCAGCTGACAGGTCACCAGTCCTAATACCCAGCAAGTCAGTCAGCTGCCCAAGCCTGAAATGCTGTCTGAGTGGATAGAAAAGGCAAAAGGAAACGTCTCAAAAATATAACAGCATGTTGGGTTTGCCCAGCCCTTCTCCTGGGAAACACAATGCATCAAATCACAAGGATAAACTGAAAATGGCTTTGAGATCCTTATGCTGTAAATTCCACAAGTACTCTGCTTTCTGGAACTGCTGATCACCACCTGACACAGCACCCCCTGACTGACCTGGCAGACACTGGGCAGAGACAGTGCTGAGCCGCACGCACCCTGCACATAGGCTGGTGAAGGACCTGGGGCTGATGTCATCAGAAGAGACTCTTATTAGGGGCTTTGATGCCTGTAACCCTCCCTTGTGATGCTCCCCATATGAAGTGGGTGTCATAATCTCACACTTGATGGGAGCTCAGCCTGGAAGGCCTTTGCTTGCGGATCTTGTATCTTTGAAGAACAGAACAACATTCAGACTGAGAAGGAAACTATGTTTAGTTTGGGGTGTTAGAGAGCTTCACTGCTGTCTGTCTGAGCAATGACTAAGTCTAGTTACAGATCATTTCACTGCTAGTTTCAAAGCAAGGAGCATCAGTAATGCAGATTGCTTGTCATGCCTGAGACAGGTGAGGACACAGAGGTGGAATCACAGACAGTCTTTACATGCTATAAAGCACAGAACCCCAGCCTGCTGCAAACTGTGCCACCGAAGCCAGACAGGAGCCAACTTAGCTAAGGGGGTTCCCATTGCAGAAAAGGACAGATAATGGTTTGCACAGGAGGAAAGGAAAAAAAAACACAACATCCAAAAGCTGGTGTCCAAGTTAGTTTGATGAAAAGCAGCCAAGCCTCCATTGAAGTAGGTAATGTGTGTCATCAGATGGGCTATTCCCCAAAGCCAAGGTCATGTGAATACCCCAGAACTATTCCAAAGCTATTAGGGAAGAACTGTGTCAAGTAACCAGGGACAAACACACAACTGGAAGAAGTGATTAATCAGTGTCAAGATAGTCACTATCTGTGGCAGCTACTCCATATGGATTATGTCAGGTCAGGTAGGAGCCCTACATTTTACTCAAGTCAGTGTTTAATCTGAATGGTTGGAAGGATTTCACACAGATGGTAGAAGCATCCAGACTTGCTTGCCAAGCATTTGTGGACAGGCAGCAAGTGACTGTGGAGCTCCCTGTCACCCCCGGAGAGAGGCAGGCTGGCACCAAACAGCCCAGCAGCTCCCTGCCCTTCTGCCTTGGATGAACCATGGTCAGCCCTTGGCAGGCCACAGAGCCAGGAATTCAGTCACCATTGATGCAAGGATGTCTGCAGTGCCTTGCAGGACATCTGCTCTGCTCTGCTTAGGAGTGTGATTGCCTCCTGCAGCCCTGAGCAAGGTGGATTTGCCTCCTCAGACCAATGCTAGTTTTTCCTAATGAAGTCACAATAGGACTCATTTTCTTTTTCTCTCCCTGGCCATTAGATCCTTGTTGTGCTATCTCATAGCTTCATTTATCTATGCTCTGTATTACTGTGGCTTTGCCTTACTTACTTACTCCACTTCCTTTCCTCCAGTCCTCTTGGTGATAATCAGCCTGCTGTAGGGCAAGGTTTTATTCAGCCTACCAAACACAGAAGGTGTGTAGGGCACGAGGGACTGCAGATCTCAGAGTCTTCAAACTGCACACAAGAAATGTTGGGTTGGGGATTCTGTGCCACCACTGCAGCCTGGTTAAATACTAAGCCCCATTGCATCAACACTGTGGGAAAGCCAAGACACAAGAGGCAGCTCTAAGGAACTGTGGCTATCTGGAGAGATTACAGAACCCTGTTTTGAGGGGAGAACAGCCAGTCCTTACAGATCAGTGCAGAAAGCTGTGTAGCAGACCTGCCTGCTGCAAGTGCTGAGAGCACTGCCACAGGCAGTCACCAGTGCTAAGACTCTTGAGCCTCTTGTTTGTGGTTTCACTACCCTGACTTGACACTACATGACAGGAAAATGTTGCAACAACTGTGGCAGAAAGTGCAGACAAAGCTGCTGCAAGTCGTGGCAAAGCTCTTGTATATGCATTACCTAGAGTGAGGACCACCTCCTGGGGTTAGTTCAGAGCATGCTTTATACATAAGCTTTTAGACAGTAAGATGTTTGTGCCATTTTGCTCTACCAGGAGAATAACACAGAATATTATTGGCCCCACAGTTGAGAGCCCATTTCCATTACTTACAAAGCAATCAATTCCAGAAGAGTGGGTGAGCCAGATCCCAGCGTGTGTTTGGAATGCCACATTAGGCCACACCTTGAGTCCTGTGTCCAGTTCTGGGCCCCTCAGTTTAGGAAAGATGTTGAGATGCTGGAAGGTGTCCAGAGAAAGGCAACAAAGCTGGGGAGGGGTTTGGAGAACAGCCCTGTGAGGAGAGGCTGAGGGAGCTGGGGTTGCTTAGCCTGGAGAAGAGGAGGCTCAGGGCAGATCTTCTTGCTCTCTACAGCTACCTGAAAGGAGGTTGTAGACAGGCAGGGGTTGGTCTCTTCTCCCAGGCAAGCAGCACCAGAACAAGAGGACAGAGACTCAAGCTGTGCCAGGAGAGGTTTAGACTGGATGTTAGGAAGAAATTCTTTATAGAAAGAGAGATTGGCCATTGGAATGTGCTGCCCGGGGAGGTGGTGGAGTCCCCATCCCTGGAGGTGTTTAGGAAGAGACTGGATGGGGCACTTGGTGCCATGGTTTAATTGATTAGATGGTGTTGAATGATAGGTTGGACACGATGATCTTGAAGGTCTCTTCCAACCTGGTCTGGTCTGGTCTGGTCTATTCTATTCCATTCTATTCTATTCTATTCTATTCTATTCTATTCTATTCCATTCTATTCTACTCTATTCTGTTGTTGGAGTCTGCTGAACCTGGGTGACTATTATGTGTTCTCTAGAGAGTGAAGACTTATTTATGTGCAGAGTGCAACCTGAAGCCAAGTTTAGCTGATAAAGAGGAATTAGTAAAACACACTTTTTTCTCCCAAGCTCAGTTCAGTTTGCACATCCAAGATCAGGTCATCCTCTTTCAGCCTTCAAGTGACCTTTCTCAAACTGAGCTTTGGGGGAGTTTTGTCACAATTTCCTTGGCCATGAGTTGCATGCACCGACCAGGACAACACCCTTTCACTTCTCATGGTGGAGACTGACCAGGCTGGCCAAAAGGAAATCACAGGGGGAGCAACATGAAGGGCACTTTGCAGATCAGGAGAGACAGGGTGCTAGTGAAAGCTTTCAGGATGCAGGGCTGAGATACTAGAAGAGAAGTTACCCAGAAAAGAGAGACACAAATAGCTCAGGAAGTGCCCTGAAAGCTGACCACAGTGGGAGAAAGGGAGTGGATGGAGGGAGAAATCGAGAGAGAAAGCAGAAGTTTCACCTCCCGTGGCAAGAGTTAGCAGTTACATGGGGACTGTACTAAATTAGCTCCTACACCCCAAATGCTGTTCCTATAAGACACATGAGGCCTGATGCAAGTTAAGCCAACCCCTCTCTTAGAGTTTGCCCTCCAACAGTCCTTCAGGAGGAGCCTTCTCAGTGAGAAGCTGACTGAAGAGGCTGCAGCAAAGTGGTCATTCCAGCATGGTCAACAGCTTCTAAGCTCATCACAGCAGGTTCTTTCTGCTGATGGAGGCAGCATTTTGGTGAGGCAACAACTGAGGTCAACCAATGATGATAACAGGCCAGGAGGAAAGGAGCAATAGAGAAGTAAAGAAAGGAAATATGACCTAGGTGCATCCTGGAAGGAAGTGGTAGATGATGAGAAGATGTGGCCTCAGAGGTGGAATGGGGACATGAGCCTGCCAAAGGTAAGCAAGGTTTTATGGTCGTGTAGTGGCTTCTTAATGGCAAAGACCTTCAGCAAACAAAGTTTTCAGAGTGGCTCCATGCTTAGAACCAGCTGAGACAGACATGGAAAGCTCTGGATAGAATGCTGAGGAAAGGAAAGAACAAAATGAAGAGAGGAAAGGAAAGAACAAAATGAAGAGAGGATTAGATGGAATCATAAAGACATGAGGAGATCTCAGAGGAGATGCTAAGTTAATTCTCACCTGTCCTGACCAGGAATCCCCCTCCACAAGACAGTCCCAATTCCTTGCAGTCAGAAGTGCATTTATTCTCAACCAGAGGAAATATTTCCTATTTCCTGCAGACATCAATGTTTCTCAACAATCAGCAAGACACTGACATTTCTGAGTGTTCAACTTGGCCCTTTTCCAAAGTGTGACTCTCTCACTTCTATCTGCTCAGGAAGGAGGTTGAAATCCTATTGCAGGTACCTCAACCTCCCTTCCTCTCTTTCTCAGGGGCTGAGGGACCAGCTTAGCATCTCAGTTTGGTGCTTTTCCCCAATAACTGATGAGCACAGGATGGCTGCTTACAAAACAGGAGGTGATTACCCAAGCAGAAGGGTTGTGCAACACTCCATCCTCCATCAGGGCAGTCAGCAGTGGAAACCAGAGGCCAACAGAGGAAAGGGCAAGTGCTTTGGTCTTAGGGATTCATCTCCCACCCCACATGAGACAAGACAATCTGTGACCTATTCTAAACAACCTGGAACAAGGACAAAGCTGAGAACATCAGTGGGTGTGTGGAGGGGACAGCAAAAAGCATGGCCTGGGCTGCTCTGGGCCTGGAAGGAAGGGTTGGAGATGTCAGCAGGCATCCCTCACTCCATCATTTCTCAGCAGCCAGTTGCTCTCAGTGGTGATACTGGGCTGAAACAGCTGCAGGGACAAGCTATAGATTTTTCCTCACAGTGTCATTCACCCTGACCAAAACACACTGGAGTCTGCTCAACCCAGTCAAGCCCCTGCAGGGCTCTCCTCACACAAAGGCAGATGAAAGGCACCCTGAAGGTGCCAGGATCTGTACCAAAGCTTCTCTCTGAGTGAAATACATGTCCCAACACATTTCCCTGGCATGTCCCAGAAGGGATTACCATGGGGAACGCCAGTGATAGCTACCAGACCTCCCAGCTGCTGTACTGCCAGCTTTGGCCAGTAGTCTCTCCTGTGCAGAGCTCCTTCCTTTGAAGGAGGTTTTTGCGTGAGTAACTCATACTGTAATACTCTGTTGATGCGGTATTGTCCTGGTCACCAAGGTACCCAAAACACTTCTTGGCATGTATGGAGAGCTAAGTTCAAAGCAAACATGCCTGTGGTGGCATATGTCTGGGAAGGAAATGAGCCAACATCTGTTTAGGATTTCAGCCTCATACTTTCACAATCCTGACACCAGCAACGCCTTTGCAGCTGGGATCAGTAGCTGCTTCTACACTCAATACAGCAAAGAAATATGCAGAAGAGAACAGGTGGAGGGACAGCACCCCAAAACTCAGACAAGGAGCATCTTATAGAAAGGTGCTGCAGAAGAGGAGGGCTCATAAACATGCAGCCTCTGAGCTGATCAAACAGAGCTCCATGGAAATCAAAAGGCTTCACATGGAAGAAATCAGCACACTTGTCATAGAATCATAGAATCAATATGGTTGGGAAAGACCTCAAAGATCATCAAGTCCAACCTGCCACCCAACACCTCATGACTACTAAACCATGGCACCAAGTGCCACATCCAATCCTTTCTTGAGCACCTCCAGGGATGGGGACTCCACCACCTCCCTGGGCAGCACATTCCAATGGCCAATTACTCTCTCTGGGAAGAACTTTCTCCTCACCTCCAGCCTAAACATCCCCTGGTGCAGCTTGAGACTGTGTCCTCTTGTTCTGGTGCTGTTGCCTGGGAAGAGACCAACCCTGCCTGTCTACAACCTCCCTTCAGGTAGTTGTAGACAGCAATAGGTCTGCCCTGAGCCTCCTCTTCTCCAGGCTAAGCAACCCCAGCTCCTCAGCCTCGCCTCACAGGGCTGTGCTCCAGACCTCTCCCCAGCCTCGTTGCCCTTCTCTGGACACCTTCAAGTGTCTCAATGTCCTTCTTAAATTGGGGGGCCCAGAACTGGACACAGTATTCAAGGTGTGGCCTAACCATTGCTGAGCACAGTGGCAGAATGACCTCCCTGCTCCTGCACATCCATGGCAGAGCCTAGGCAAGGTCTCTGTGTCTCTCTCTTTTCCACGTGTCTCCTTGTGTGTATTCCCTGCTGGCAGCCCTCATGTGATGCCTCACTTTTAATCCACACATTAAATTCTTGTCCCTGGCCTGTGTGCTACAAAACTGCCTCCTGCTCACGTAAAGCTAACATGGCCAAGTACAAACTCAAACACTGCCTTAAAAGCCTTGTGACTGAGCAGCACAGCCACCACGCTTTCTGGTCCCCAAAGCCCATCCAAGCCTTTCACACTGCTCTCCTGGCTTGTCCCACTTTGCACTTTCCAAACATTTTAGCAGGGAAATGTTTGGGGATTTTGTTTTGGGGGCTTTTTTACCTTTTCTCTCCTCTTTTTTTTTACTGCATTGCTTCAGCAGTCAGGAGACTTGGCATCTAATCTCCAGCCCAGCCAAGAGGCAGTGCTTGACCTCAGACAAGGTTATTTTGCCATCCCAGGCCTTCCAGCTTCTCCTGCATTTGTTGCAGATTATAAACATCCTAGTGGTGCCTGGCAGGCTTAAAGTTAATTAAAGATCTCACAGCACCATCACAAAGATCATCAGGACCGAAGACAAAGTATCATTAGATTCATTAATGAAATAATCCTCCATCATGCAGCGAAGGGGAAAACTGCACTCCAGAAGCAGTGGGCATAACAGCCAGCCTCAGGCCAGAGATCTGTGAGAACAGAGTGTTTCAAGGAATGCCAACCAAAATTCCTCCCATTTTACACTAGCTAATTATCAGTAATGCTCTCCAGAGAGGGAAAGCAGAGGAACACGTAGGAGAGGGCTTACATGGCACAGCTGCTCACCACTAGAGAACCAGGCTTTCTGGGGTCTGGAACTGGAACAAGAAATGTAACTCTAAAAAGGGATTTGAATGCAAAATACCAAGGGCTGATGGGGCAGACTGGAGTGAGGATAACCTTGCAGTGCACGACAGGCAGGGAAAAGTCTTCCTTTCCTGGGTAGAAGCAGGGCTCCTAACTGGAAGCACCAGGCTGTAGGAAAAGCCTGTGTTTTTTTAGGAGAAGGGACTAGCTAATCTAAGGACAAAGTTTTCCTCCCCTTTGCATGGCACTGAGGCAGTGAGACGTAAGGAAAGACACAAAACACTGATGCTCAGCTGTCTGCTCTCCAGTACAGTGTCATACCCTACCTGTCTTGTCCAGCTGCAGCAGCCTGTAGGTGACATATGGGTTGAGAATACACAGCTGAGAGATGTGCTCAGTCTATTCCTGAAGGGCCTGGCATCAAACACCCACCTTTGTCTGTAGAAGAAAGGCAGAGGGATTCTTGAGGCATGGCCATGCACTCCAGACAGTGTCAGGCTAAAGACCTCTGAGTCAGCTGTGGTCTGCTGCTCTGGCTGGGTGCTCAGGACTCAGTTCTCAGAGTTCAGAGAACAAAGGATCTCCTGGTCTTCACCACTTGTTCCCATCTACCTGGCTGCAGTGTGGCTGAGACTGGGGTCTTTCTAACCAGTGAAAAATAAGGTCTCAGGTGCACCATGCAGCTCATTAAGCATTCGAAGGATACATGATTATTAGAGCTATTGAATATGTCATGGCAAATAACCTGGTTTCAGCCTTCTCTCATTAAAGATGTCTCCCCTTATTCCTTGTTTTCAGCATTATTTTCCTCAGACAGAGGAAATCCAGGGGCTTGGATAGGACAAACCCATCACTGTCCTTGCTGTTGTTTTCCAGAGGCTTGGGCAGAGCTGATTCAGGGAAGATGTGGATGCTGGCTCTCTCACCCACATCTTCCTCATGCTGTAAACTGGAGCATCATTTAGTCTGAGAATCAAAGCTAGAACTTGTTCCGTTTCAGTGTCAGCTGTTCCCAACCATGGAGGCAGCTCTGTGCTGTCAGAAGTTCATGAATTCACTGGAGAGCATTAACACACATTATGGTCCAGCCCAGCAGCCTGGTTCCATGGCAGGGGACCCCTCACACAGATACACCAGTGGTTCCTCCCTGGTTATACAAAGGCAGACAGCAATGGCAGAGAGCCATGATTTTTCAGATAGGAATGTGAGGGACAGAGAAATGAAATCATTGTCTCAAGTCAGAGTGAAAATGGGTGTAGTTCTTTAATGCGGGACTGCCTGCCACTGCACTGAGCTGGAGGTGTTATCTGCCTTCCAGTCCAACATCTGTGCAGGAGTGGTGCAGGTTCTGATTCCTGCAGTGCCTGTGCTTGGCCATGAACTGCAAGTCAGTTGATGACCTGAGCCGATGCATCCGAGCTGCTGTGTTTGCCAAGCAAGAAAGCCACGTGAACATTGCCACTCCTCATTCTCTTAATTGTTAAAGGCTTCAGTCAGGGGGTGCAGCAGTTTAGGGCTGAGTGGAGTAGTCAGAGAAGTATCAGACACAAGGACTTGGACAGCTGAAGCTGTATAATGAGAAGCTTTGGAAAGCTACTGAGCGACTTGAAGCACTTCTCAGAAGTGACCTACGTCATCTAAACACAATCCTTGCTGCTGTTTCTCATCTTCCTTCTGCACAGCAGTGACAGCAAAATGTCATTTTTTCTCTACTTCTCTCCTCCTGCCTCCCCCTTCCACCCCAGTTCCTCTCCCTTTTTGGTGTTTCCTCTCTTCTCTGCATGCTTGGGGAACACTTAGTCATCCTTTCAGTCTTTATCCCCAAGAGAAGAGAGAGGTACAATTCCAGTTACATCTCCAAATTCATTTATTCATCCATTTCATGACAGAGCTCATGACAGCCATGACAAAGCCTTGTTGCATAATGATGACTTCAGCAGCACATCTTAGGGTTGAACTAGGTGACCTTTAAAGGTCCCTTCCATCACAAAACATGATCTTTTCCTCTCTGGTTGTCCTTCAGAGGACATTTTACACAGCCATGTGTGCTGCATCCTTCTGCTGGCCTGTTGGCTCCCTGGTAATGGTGTCAAGATGCCATTGTGTAACAGTTAGCAGAACTTAGCTCTGTTTCCTTTCCTGGCTGCCAGTGGTTACCCATCAGTAGCTACTGAGGCTTTGACTCATCTTGCAACAAAATTCCCCAAACAAATGAGCCATGGCTAAGAACTCTCCAGGAAAAGGCTTCCTTTACACAAAGCAGTTCTGCTTTCTGTGAAAGAAACAAGGTTCATTTCCTTCCCCAAAGCTTTCAGGTTGTGGCCTGAGAAAAAGTGACAGTTCAGGAGAGGTCTGCAAATGTAGATTTGGGAGCTCTTCTCTGTTGTCCTGTCTCCCAGCTTTTGACCACACCAGTCCCATGAGCAGCCAGGACCTTGAACAGCTTGAGTCTTAGAAGATCACTGGCCTCAGGTAAGCCTCTTGTCATAGAATCATAGAACCAACAAGGTTGGGAAAGACCTCAAAGATCATCAAGTCCAACCTGTCACCCAACACCTCATGACTACTGAACCATGGCACCAAGTGCCACACCCAATCCCTTCTTGAACACCTCCAGGGGTGGGGACTCCACCACCTCCCTGGGCAGCACATTCCAATGCCTAACAACTCTCCCAGTGAAGAACTCCTCACCTCCAGCCTAAACTTCCCCTGGCACAGGTTGAGACTGTGTCCTCTTGTTCTGGTGCTGGTTGTGTGGGAGAAGAGACCAACCCCCTCCTGGCTACAACCTCCCTTCAGGTAGTTGTAGAGAGCAAGAAGGTCTCCCCTGAACCTCCTCTTCTCCAGGCTGAGCAACCCCAGCTCCCTCAGCCTCTCCTCACAGGGCTGTGCTCGAGGCCTCTCCCCAGCCTCATTGTCCTTCTCTGGACATGGTCAAGTGTCTCAGTGTCTTTCTTAAATTGAGGGGCCCAGAACTGGACACAGTATTCAAGGTGGGCTGCTCCCTCAGATAGAGACAGGCCATGAACAGCACTGTTGGATGTCCACAAAGCACTCTGGATGTGACCATCAGCACCGGAGAATCTCTGTTCCAGTCTAGCTAAGGCATCTGCATGCTCACCACTGCTGCTTCATCCTCTTCTCTCTGTCCTGTCCTCAAGTCACAGCAGAGCACAGTCCTCTAAGTCCCCATGGATCCATGTTATTGGATGAGCTGTTTCTCACACAGGTTTTGTCCTGGGAGGGTGGTTGCCTCTTTCTTCCACAATAACAAGCTGTCCCTCAGCACTGGCCCAGACCACAGTACCACAGAAATCAGAAAAGAGAAATTTTTTTTCTCTTGAGTTTATCACAATCAGTGCAGCCTCTGCATGCACAGACTGGCAGGAGGCACTGAGAGGCTGACTCAGGTGCAGCAGCTGCATGGCCACAGCACCACAGCTAGCACCACCCTACTGTGCAGCCCACAGGACCTCTCCCCAGTGACAGAATCTCCTGCAGAGAATCTCCATCAGACCTGCAGAGAAGCAGACCCTGTTTCAGAGTTTGGAGCCTCCAAGTGGCTGTATTGGAGTGAGCCCCTCACCAGACAAATTGAGGTGAGGCCTTTCTGGCACAGGCAGCACCCCCTTGGCCAGCAGCTCAGCACCCTTGTTTGCAGGCTCAAGCCTCAGAGCTCCAACACTCACTTCAGTCTGTGAAGGGACACAGTGACAGTGCAGAGAGGGGAAGGGATTGATCACGGCACTCCCTGAGCAGGTCAGGCCCTCAGCCCCTCATCATGCTCCCCATCAGGCTGTACTGACCCCAAAGCCTGGCTTCTCTTCTCTGGCACTCCAGTCCTCCTGGCCATGCTCACTATGGAGTGAGCTGTGAAGTTTCTCACTGACAGTGTGGGCTCCCTGGCTTCTTTCTCTTCATAGCCCTCGCCTGGATGCTCCTCAAGATGTCACAGGGGACAAGGGACTGTGAGGGTCATCAATCAACCCCACAGCAGTGAGGGGCATGGAGGGATCTGTTTATCCCACAGACAGGATGTAGTGGGATGCAGTTGCAAACCAAACTGTGATTCTGGGGTACGAAGACCAAAGGGCTGAGGCCAGCAAAGGCTCACAGCAATAAGAAGCAATATACAAGCAAGAGAGATCCTCCAGTCCTGACCAGGGCTGCTTCCCAAGCTGAAATCAAATGGCTCATGCCAAAGTAAAGCCAAAAGTAGTTCTATAGCACAGATGTTAGCTTGCCTGAGGGGCTCCTCACCTTGATCCAAGTGCTGTGATAATTCAGAGTATGAGCTCAGCTCCTTCTGAGGTGCCCAGCTCCTGCTCCTCAAGGATGAATTGGGATCCTCAGGGGTGGATTAGGATTGTGAACAGAGAAAATGGCACTGTTTGCAGCGTGGTCATTAAGCAGCAGTGCCTTTTTCTGTGACAAACCACCAGCCTTTCAGCGCTGGTATGAAACCAGGATTGGTTTATTTTACTCTTGGAGGGAGGTCACAAGCAGATACACACAGGCACTGCATCAGGGGGGCTCTCCTGGACCTCCTACACACACTGCACAGAGGCTTCCCCAGCTGATCTTCTGGGCTGCTACACACACACACAGAGAGCACAGGTAAACACCCACCTCTGGACCCTCATCCTGTGAAGATCACAGCAGCATTTATCACAGGGTGGCTGCCTGACCTCCTACGCACACAGAGGAATCTAATTTGTGCATCACAGAAGCACATTAACTCTGCTCTAGCCTCCCACAGCCCTGTGCACACAGATCAGGCAGGGGACAGGTCCTGCAGGGGTGTTTGCAAATATTGGAACACTTTTGAAAGAAGTTAATCCTGGCTTGCCCTTGCTGCAGAGGCAGCACTTTGGGTGGGCTTTGGGGAAAATTCATTTTACAACTGTGCAAAACAAGGAAAAGATTTTTACAGGTTGGGAAACAAGCCAGCTCTGCTCCGAGATGTTCCTCTGGTTGCTACACCCCTAAAGACATGCAAGATGACTTGGGTTGCTAAAAATACACCCAAAGCAGGCACAGCTCAAGCCTCTCTGGAGAAGCCCAGCTCTGCTAGTGACAAACAGGAGTGCAAAGCCTGGGCACGGAAATGCTGCTGAAGGCAGTTCAGAGCTTGAGAAACACAACTGCTGTGCAACCAACGTGCAGCTAGTGGGGACACCTTGACCAGAGCCTGTGCTCCCGTTGCTGATTCCGTGTGTTGGGAGCATGTGCAAGCCCTCTCCATCCCAGTGTGGCCAGCAGGAGCAGGGAGGTCATTCTGCCCCTGTATGCTGCACTGGTTAGGCCACACCTTGAGTCCTGTGCCCAGTTCTGGGCCCATCAGTTTAGGAAGGAGGTTGTCTTGCTGGAACGTGTCCAGAGAAGGGCAACAAAGCTGGGGAGGGGTTTGGAACACAGCCCTGTGAGGAAAGGCTGAGGGAGCTGGGGTTGCTTAGCCTGGAGAAGAGGAGGCTCAGGGCAGACCTTATTGCTCTCTACAACTACCTGAAGGGAGGTTGTAGACAGGCAGAGGTTGGTCTCTTCTCCCAGGCAGCCAGTAGCAGAACAAGAGGACATAGTCTCAGGCTGCACCAGGGGAGGTTTAGACTGGATGTTAGGAAGAAGTTCTATACAGAGAGAGTGATTGCCCATTGGAATGGTCTGCCCGGGGAGGTGGTGGAGTCACCTTCATTGGAGGTGTTCAGGAGGAGACTTGATGGGGTGCTTGGTGCCATGGGTTAGTTGTTTAGGTGGCTTGGATTGGTTGATAGGTTGGATGCGATGATCTTGAAGGTCTCTTCCAACCTGGTCTATTCTATTCTATTCTATTCTATTCAGCCTGTGAGGACACCCAGGGCTCTGTGCATGATTAAGAGAAGAGAGTCCCCTCCCTCCCCTCTTCCGTCCCTTCCCATTTTTGTGGTCTTTCCAGTGAAGACAAGGGCCAGGAGGGTTCTCTCCTGTACAGCACCAGCTCAGCAAGACCCTGGCACAGGGGGGGACAGCAGTGACTGCTGTCTGGGAGTAAGCAAAGGTTTTCTTACCTTCACAGAGCCAGCTTACCAGTTTCCACTGGAAGAAGGCACAGAGGAGTCTACCCTCTACTGACACGGGGCTCATGCTGTCTCCATGCACATCCTGCAAACACTGGAGGTAAGACCAGTCATAGCAGGGAGGAAAAACTCTCACCTGGCACTTTTACAGAGACAGGCAGGATGAGTGCCCATGCCACAAGCCTAGACTTCAGATACCATCCCTCCAGCACTGGTCCCCAGTATGCACTGTCTGCTGACCCACAAGACCCTCAAGCAGGGAGAGTGGTTGGGTTGAGTCGAGCCTTTCTCTCACTGTTTGCTGGGTGCTGTGCCTGGGCAAGGCAGTAGATAAGCACTCAAACTCTGTGCCCCACCCATACCCTGTGTGTCAGAAGAAGGCTCTGAACCAGAAATAGTGAGCAGGATAGGTGCAGCTCACCCCAGCACCTGCAGAGGACCCAAACACACAGCTAGCATACCCAGTAAGTGCTGGAGGCACCTAAACACTTCCCAGGCACATTTCCTTCTCACAACCCCACAGTTTGTTCCTCCAACAAGGGAAAAGAGAGCCCCCAGTGTGCTGCTTTGACAGCCAAGCAATGAAGTCCTGTGATCAATCCTTGTAAGCCATGGAGTTGTAGTGTTTAGGTGTCTGACTTTGACTGACAGCCTTAATTATATAGGGACAGAAGCATCACGGCTCAAAGAGAGGATTGCTGGTTCAGGCTGGCAAAAACGGGGAATAACGTGCTCCTCTCTTCAAGGGATGGTGCAGAAAGTGAAGCTCACCTCACCCATCTGAGGTGATCAACTCATTATCCTCAATGAGTGAGACACATAAACCAGCTAGCAGGGAGAAGCTCTGTGTTGCTCTCCATACACCCTCTTTCCTCTATATCCTAACCCAGAAAAAGACCTTTGCAAGGCTGGTTATCCATCCAAGCAGATCCTTCTGCTTGCTGCCACCCAGTTGGAGCATGAACTTCAGGGCTAGTAGCTGTTACTGTGCCCTGGCCATGCCAAGGAGCTCCTGTGATCCCCCAGCTTTGGACAGTGCCTGTAGTGCATCAGGGCTGGCTTAAATGGGAAGCCCTGGCAGCACAGTGTGCTTGGGGAAGGCAGGGCATGTTTTGGGGTGGGTGGATGCACTTTAGGGGAAGGGAATTGGGAGCTTTTCCCAGAAAGATCTTGCAACAGGAGTGTAGAGAGAGCTAGCTGCTAGCTTGTCTCTTCTGGCTGTGGGCACTGGAGTGGGAGGGTTGAGTGGTTGTTCACAGGCTGTTTCCTTTGCTCAGAAATACAAGGAAAAAGTTCTTTTGCCATTTTTACTGCAGGCAAGCCTTGCAGACTCACACTGCACTCTCACTTGTAAGTGGGGTCTCCCTTTCTCCTGCTGTCACACTTTGCAGCCAAAACTAGACACAATGCCTTCAGTCCCTAACTAGACTTAGGGAGAAAATCTTCAGGTCTGAACAGCAATTTTGTACTTGCAACTTCCCATTCTTCTCATCTGTCCCTGGAGTTAATATCAGCCTGGCACATTTAGGAGTCTCTTGCTGTTTGCTGCTGCTGCTGTGCTTTCCCTAGGGGCAAGCCAGAGCCAAGGGAGGGAGAGAAGGTACAAGGAGTCCCATAATCAAATACAGCAACCACAGGGGATTAGTTTAACACTTTGCTCTTAAGTGAAGGAAAGAGACAGGGTGAAGGTAGGCAGAAGATCTGTTTCCTTCTTTTTCTCAAGACACAATCACAGAATCACAGAATCACCAAGGTTGGAAGAGACCTCAAAGATCAGCAAGTCCAACCTGTCACCACAGACCTCATGAATACACCATGGCACCAAGTGCCACGTCCAATCCCCTCTTGAACACCTCCAGGGATGGGGACTCCACCACCTCCCTGGGCAGCACATTCCAACGACAAACAACTCTCTCTGGGAAGAACTTTCTCCTCACCTCCAGCCTAAACCTCCCCTGGCACAGGTTGAGACTGTGTCCTCTTGTTCTGGTGCTGGTTGCCTGGGAGAACAGACCAACCCCCTCCTGGCTACAACCTCCCTTCAGGTAGTTGTAGACAGCATGAAGGTCTCCCCTGAGCCTCCTCTTCTCCAGGCTAAGCAACCCCAGCTCCCTCAGCCTCTCCTCATAGGGATTATGCTCCAAACCCCTCCCCAGCTTTATTCCTCTGTAGAAACTTTCCCCTAAGAAACTCCAAGAGCTGAGGAGCAGCTCAGCTTGCTGCTCAGCACTGTCTGGCACTGTCTGCATGGCACAAGTGCAAACCTTGATTTAGCTAAGTTTAACTGGCAGCTGAGTGCTGCTGAAGGTGTGGTCAAGAAGAGAATAGAGTAGAACAGAGTAGAATAGAATGGAATGGAATGGAATAGAATAGAATAGAATAGAATAGAATAGAATAGAATAGAATAGAATAGAATAGAATAGAATAGAATAGAATAGAATAGAATAGACCAGACCAGGTTGGAAGAGACCTTCAAGACCATCGAGTCCAACCCATCACCCAACACCATCTAATCAACTAATCCATGGCACCAAGCACCCCATCAAGTCTCCTCCTAAACCACCTCCAATGATGGCAACTCCACCACTCCCCATGCCATACACTGTTCTTGGGAATACAGGGGAAGGGGAAAGGGCCAACTTACTACTCTGTGCCTCACATTCTCTGCTTGCAAAATGGAGATTGTCACAGTTAAGGCTGCAAACCTAAAGTCATTGGCACACAGCAGCATCCCAGAATCACAGGATGTCAGGGGTTGGAAGGGACCCAAAGAGATCACCGAGTCCAACCCCCCCTGCCAGAGCAGGACCATACAATCTAGCTCAGGTCACACAGGAACACATCCAAATGGGCCTTAAAAGTCTCCAGAGAAGGAGACTCCACAACCTGCCTGCAGAGCATGTTCCAGTGCTCTCTGACCCTTGCAGTTCCTTCTTGTGTTGAGGTGGAGCCCCCTGTGCTGCAGCTTACATCCATTGCTCCTTGTCCTATCCCAGGGAGCAAGTGAGCAGAGCCTGGCCTGACAACAGCCCTCAGGTACTTAAAACATTTACTGAATCCCTCTGTCTTCTTTTTCTGCTCCTATGAGTCATTGCAACGAACCAAGAATAACACAGAAACACCTAAAGAGATGAGGCACTCTCAAGCCTTCAGAGAGCAATTAGTTGAGCTACACTGTGGTTTTGTCCACCAGAGATGGCAATGCTGGGGGGAAAAAAAACACATGGCTGAGAAAATGAGAGTGCATCCTTACTGCTTCGCTTTCCCCCACTCCCAGCTTCTGCCTTCCCTCCTCCAGACCAAAAAAAAAAAAGAGAAATTATAAAGAAGAATAAAAAAGCAACTTCTCTAAATATTGTTTCTCTCACATCAGCCCAGCAGGAGAAGCAGAAATCAGATGATAACCACTGAAATAAGCATCAGTGTTCAGTGCCAGGAGGGTGGGTGGAGGTAGACACTGGAACATTTTGCTGTAGGGTGGGGGGGGAAATTAATAAATAAAGAAATAGAATCTATCTTTATTAAAATAAACAAGTGCAAAAGAAGGACCAGAAAGCAAATCAGTCAGCTGCTCTGACATCACAGAGATATGAGGAGAGGCTGGGGAGGGGTCTGGAGCACAGCCCTATGAGGAGAGGCTGAGGGAACTGGGGGTGTTTAGCCTGGAGAAGAGGAGGCTCGGGGGAGACCTTATTGCTGTCTACAACTACCTGAAGGGAGGTTGTAGCCAGGAGGGGGTTGGTCTCTTCTCCCACACAACCAGCACCAGAACAAGAGGACACAGTCTCAAGCTGTGCCAGGGGAAGTTTAGGCTGGAGGTGAGGAGAAAATTCTTCCCAGAGAGAGTCGATAGCCACTGGAATGTGCTGCCCAGGGAGGTGGTGGAGTCCCCATCCGTGGAGGTGTTCAAGAGGGGATTGGACGTGGCACTTGGTGCCATGGTGTATTCATGAGGTCTGTGGTGACAGGTTGGACTTGCTGATCTTTGAGGTCTCTTCCAACCTTGGTGATACTGTGAACTACCTGAAGGGAGGTTGTACCCACGAGGGGTTTGGTCTCTTCTCCCAGGCAACCAGCACCAGAACAAGAGGACACAGTCTCAAGCTGTGCCAGGGGAGGTTTAGGCTCAAGGTGAGGAGAAAGTTCTTCACAGAGAGAATTGTTAGCCTTGGGATGTGCTGCCCAGGGAGGTGGTGGATTCCCCATCCCTGGAGGTGTTCAATAAGGGACTGAATGTGGCACTTGGTGCCATGGTTTAGTAGTCATGAGGTGTTGGGTGACAGGTTGGATTTGATGATCTTTGAGGTCTTTTCCAACCTTATTGATTCTATGATATCATGCAGTGAGTGCTCCATCCAGAAAGACAGACAAAAGCTACAGCAACCAGACCCTCTCTGTCCTTCCCCTCTCTTGGGAGAGACATTTTGTGTTTGGGTTTGTTGTTTGGTTTTTTTTCTTCCCCCTCCTCTCCTGATTCTCTGCTTTCTTTCCTGGATATATTTCTTGTGGATTATGTAAAAAACATAGGGAGAAGTTTTTCCTACAGGGAAAACAAGAGGAAGCAAAGCAGAGTCATCCACCTCGTGTCCACCAGGTGATTCAAGACAACCCCACACTGGTTTTTCATACCTGTAGGACTTGGGAATGATTTGGGCAGGACTTGCTGGGGTTCTAGACCCTCTTCAACTCTTTGTTGATAAGAACAGATAAATGCCAGGGTTGTCACATGCAGATATTTTTGCAGGCTTTGTCTCCTGCAGGGATTATTTCAGGAGAAGGCATGTGCTCCATGGAAATGCTGCTGCAGCCTTTCTGCTCAGCTCTGTGCTCTCCCTGGGTTTTGGCTGGAGGAGCAGTAACTTCAGGAACCAGCAGACTAACAACTTTGCTCTCTCTTTTTCCAAAACCCAGCTGCCAGCCAGCAGGATATTGTCATGCAAGACCTGCACCAGGGCTTCCTTCTGACTTGTGTATATTTGAAGACTGTCTCTCTGCCTGGGTGAGCTCAGGAGGTGAAGGTAGACAATGAGGTGGCAACAGAGGCTGAGAGAGCCCAGGGCATGGGCAGCTTTCCTCAGGGCCTTTGGGGCACACTGGCATACAGCTGCTACTGCCCAAAATTCCCTAGACCTACCTGCCTGGCTAAGCACAGCTGGTCTCTTTGGGGAGGGACTGTTTGAGCCTCTGCGGCAAGGGGAATGGTCCCAGGCATGCCAAGAGCAGGGACCCCCACCTGTACAGCTGTGAGGAACCACTGTGAGGAACCACTGCACAAAGCATCCAGTGTGCATTTTGGAAGATGCCCACAGAAGATGCTCAGGCCCACGCTGCAGCCCTGGATGTACCTGTGTCTCCTCTGGCCCCAGGGAGATGGGGTGATCCTGCAGCCAGCAGCTTTGCCCTGCTTGGGATCAGCAGAGATCCTCATCCACCCCTTGCCCCTGGAGAGCCACCGCACCTGCAGCAGCTTCACCTCCACGGAGGGGTTAAAACCCAGCTGAGTTGCAGAGGAGGCTGAGGCGGTTTTGCGCTCCTGCAGTGCCATCATGTGCTTTAGGTAAGCACTGCAGAGACACTCCTGGCTGACAAAAGTTCCAGGGACCGAGGAGGCAGAGGAACTGGCAAGCGTAAGCTCAGCGTTCCTGGCTGTCCATGGAGGTGGCACGTCCCAGCTCCTTGCACTAACTGCCCAGCGATGGGAAGTCCTGTGGTCTCCGCTGCCGCATGCACACCAAAAGGTGGTCACAGGGCAGCCCTGTGCTGTGGTGCTCTCTGGATCACCAAGGGTTTTCAGTTTTAATGTCCTTCAGCACAGGACTGAATCAGCCCCATACCTGACAGAGCTGTTGAAAGCTGCAGAGGGGAATAGGACAAAGATCCCCCAGGAAAGGATTCATGGAGTGGAAAATGGGGATTTTGCCCTCTCTTTCACTGGGGATTTTCCAGCAGGTCCTTCTTGCTGCTTAAGAAACCCTGCTCCAGCCATGGCAGGGCCTCAGCTCCTGTCAGAGGGCACTGTGCCACGTTGCTAAGCAAACCCACTGGAGACATCTCTCATTAACAATGCCAGCAAAGAGTGTCACGATGCCTTGGCAAGCACCTGTGGTGACAGCTGCAAAGTGCCCTGACCAGTGATGGCAGCAGCAGCTTGCCATGGCCTCCTGTCACGCTGGGGAACCTGAAAGGAAACACCCAGTGGCAGAGCTGGGGATAGAGGAGTCCTGCACCATGCAAAGCATGAGCTGGGCAGGCACATGGCTGGCAGCACTCAGGGCCACTGGTGTCATTGCATTCCCTTTCAATCTTGGGAGCCAGACCCGTTTGCATCTCCTCTGCAGTCAGTGTGGATCCTGCCCCTCCACAGGGCTATCACTGTCCTTGCTCAGCCTGCTGTCTCCTCCTGTTCCCTTAGGTACCTCCAAGGCACAACTTCAGGCCTCATGTTTTCTCCCACTGTTCTGATGCCAGGTTTCCAGGCTTTGGCAATTTATCCTGCCCTCTGCAGCTCCAGCCATTCTTCCCTCTGGGCCTCAGACAAGCAGCAAGATATGCTAGCAAGCCCTGGAGTCTAACCAAACTCTGGAGTACTCTGCAAGGAGAAAGAGAGTTATAGCATGGGAAAAATGAATGACTGCAAGAAAACCCAAGCCATTCAGGGTAGAAGCCTTGCAGTGCAGGGCAGTGCATCCACATGCAGTGTCAGGCTCAGGGAGAGATGCTGGCTCTCACAGCCCTGGGGTGCACACATGCTCTCCCTCATCTCCCCAGTTTGTGCTCTGGCCTGGCACAAGCAGAGGAGAAGATGTGCATGTCACAAGGCACCAGTTTCCCTCCACTGTTCCCTGTTCTGGAGCTGGAGCCCAACGACCTTGCAGCTTTCCCCAGCTGCCAGCCCACACCACGTCCTGGGACAGTGGCTGTCCCACAGAGCACTAAGTCCTTAAAGGACAGACCAGGCTGGGGAGCAATGAAAGGAAAAACCTGTCAGGGCCTGTTCAGGGCTGGTGCTGTGCAAAGGAGGCTGCAGCTGGGTTGAGCTCTGCATATTTGGGGCTGTAGAGCAGACACATGCAGGGACAGAAATGGGGACAGCACAGGGCACTCCTGGCTTCATGGCCCTTGTTTCTGGCTCTTGCACTCCATCAAGTGCAAGGGAAGTGTAGTAGTCAGACGGCCTCTGTGTCCCCAGAGCAACATCCCCACACCTGTCACAGCTGTGAGAACTGAGCACCCTGCAACCCCCACAAGCTTGGTAGCCATTTTAAGCCCCATTTCACTCAGGCACATCCCCATTTCCCTGCCCTCATCAGGCACTGCAGACCCCAGGGGAACCATCATCATATCTGGAATGCCAGCTGCTGGCACATACCTCTGCCATGGCCTCCTCTGCACACTCCCTGGGGTGGGATATGAAATCCCTGGAGCTGATGAAACTGGCCCACAGAAGGGGGTGGCTGGAGAGTTTTGATTTGGGGGGAAACTGCTTTCTTAAGCTATGTTCCTTGTAAAGGTGAGGGTGAAGGAGGGAATCACCACCACACCACAAAGTCCCATGGAGAAGCAGAAGGGTGGGGTGGCATGGGATGATGCTCCTCTTGACAAACTCAACCAAATGCCTCCCTTTTTCTTTCCAGCTAAAACCAATCCAAATTATTTGGCCTGGAAATGTTATAACAATTTTTAGTGATGCTCACTCAATGTATTCCTGATTCCCTCTCATGCTACAACTCTTAACTGGACTGCCTCCACTGCAATACATGGCTTTGGCTGACCATGCCTAGTTATTACTTTTTAATGAAAAGGGGGGAGAGGGGGGAAGCAAAAACTGAGAGAAAGAAGTGGGGGGGGTTGCAAGCAAATCATAAAATCAAGGTTCTGCCCCAACCAGATCCTGACAAAAATTTCTACTCAGGAGAAATTTAGCCCAGTGTAAATGGATGAAGAAAGTTATTGGACTTGATGATCTCAAAGGTCTTTTCCAACCTGGTTAATTCTATTCTATTCTCTTCTATTCTACTCTATTCTATCCTATTCTGTTCTATTCTACTCTATTCTATCCTATTCTATTCTATTCTATTCTATTCTATTCTATTCCATTCTATTCTATTCTACTCTATTCTATCCTATTCTGTTCTATTCTATTCTATTCTATTCTATTCTATTCTATTCCATTCTATTCTATTCTATTCTACTCTATTCTATCCTATCTGTTCTATTCTATTCTATTCTATTCTATTCTATTCTATTCTACTCTACTCTGTTCTGTTCTGTTCTGTTCTACTCCATTCTATTTTGTTCTGTTCTATTCTATTCTATTCTGTTCTGTTCTATTCTATTCTGTTCTATTCTATTCTGTTCTATTCTGTTCTGTTCTATTCTACTCTATTCTAGTCTAGTCTAGTCTAGTCTAGTCTATCCTACTCTATTCTGTTCTACTCTATTCTATTTTGTTCTATTCTATTCTACTCTATTCTGTTCTGTTCTATTCTACTCTATTCTACTCTATTCTATTCTGTTCTATTCTATTCTATTCAAGTGGAATCACAATATTTTACATTCACTCTATAGCAGTCTAAATGACAGCAAACACATAAGCAAAATTAGAAGTGTTCATCCATTTCATTTACCTCCAATTTCACATTTCCTTACCTTCCCTAGCCTGCTCCATCTGGAGGAAGGTTTCCAGCCAGGCATCTCTGGCACACAGTCAAGGGCAGAGGGACACTCTCAGACCAGTGTCCAGGGCTGATTTTAGGTACCAAGCAAAAAAGTGAAGCAGCATCTCTTTAACTTCCTGTGCCTTGTTAAAGCTTTATAGAGAAGCACTGTGACAGAGAGGACTCTTGACACTTGTCCATCCCTTGGACAAACCTTAATGTGTGCCTTCTACCACTGAGAGCCAAAAACTTCCTACAGACAACTATTCTCTCAGTCCCTTCTCCACTTAAGCATAAGTTTAATCTGAAATCACTTTTCCAACAGTAGGAGGCAAGTGGTTTTGCTTAGATGCTCTCCTGATGTGGGTGTCCAGCTACCAGTCAGCCCTATCCCTTTGCCTTCCCCCAGTTTGAGTCACTTCCCAGTTTTTTTGCTGGCAGTGGTCTCTATTTTAATAGAGGGGGAAGAGATCTATCTTCAGACTGCTGCTGCCAGCTACCACCTAGCTAGGAGCTGCTGGACTGCTTCTAATGGCCCCTTACATACCCAGAGAACTTGACACTGGTGGCACAGTGGGAAGAGGATAGTTTTGGGGTTCTATACATGCCTGGAAGGCAGCAGGCAGCCCAACATCTGCTCAGTATCCACTGCTCCTGCACAGGCCAAGCCTGTTGCAGTGTTCTGGCCCAGAGGCAGGGACAAACCAGCTTTGATTAGAGACAAGTAGGATGTTTCCCATTCAAAACTTCCAAAGATGGAGCAAACCTCTTTAAGCAGCATCTGCAGAAGGCAGGGATCCAGAGTTAACAGGGGAAAGAAGTGACACAGAGGTACTGTCCTGTGATTTCATCTTATCCCTGTGCCAAAGCAACCAGCTCTTAGGAGCACAATGTGCTTTGGTGCATAGGGAAACATCCTGGGAGGCTTTTCCAACCTGAATGTTTCTGTGATTCTGTTTTGCACGGGAGCTGGGTGAATCCCTGGTTTACCCCAGAGCAGACCCACGCCAGCACGGAGGGGCTGAAACAGCAGCTTGTCATCACGTACCACCTCCCAGTGGTGCTGGGCACTGCTCCTAATTGCACTAACCCCTCTTGAAAGCAGGTTAAGCCCTCCCTGTACAAGTGGGAGCTTTTATTTCACATTATTTACACAGGATGTCTGCAGGAGGGCTAAAACAAATCTGCAGAGCAGACAGAGCTTGAGAGCTCTGCCAGGTATCTCCTGGTAACTTGAGCTAAGACGTGGCATGACCCTCCCTATCTGCTGGATGCTGCCGTTGCATCACAGCCAGCGAATCCCACCACTGCTATCTGCTGGAGACCTCACTCCCCACACACTGCCAGGAGAGGCAGAGGAGGAAGCACGAAGGCACTGCATGCAAGCTGCCAGCCACCCACTAACGTCTGCCAAACTTCCCAGAGCGTTCCCCCAGCCCAGCTGAAGAGTGTAGGTTTGGTCACGCCACTGAGGAGCGTCACCACTTCACATCATGAGACTGATTTAAAAATAATGAAATGATGGCAAGTGACGAGTGCTGGCTTCCTCTTCACTTCCCCAGGGTTCAGGAGGAGTTTGCAAGCCTTTAGGAATCCAGATTTCAAGGCTGGAATGGAATGGAATGGAATGGAATGGAATGGAATGGAATGGAATGGAATGGAATGGAATGGAGTAGAATAGAATAGAATAGAATAGAATAGAATAGAATAGAATAGAATAGAATAGAATAGAATAGAATGGAATGGAATGGAATGGAGTGGAGGGAGTGGAGTGGAGTGGAGTGGAGTGGAGTGGAGTGGAGGGAGTGGAGTGGAGTGGAGTGGAGTGGAGTGGAATGGATGGAATGGAATGGAGTGGAGTGGAGTGGAGTGGAGTGGAGTGGAGTGGAGTGGAGTGGAGTGGAGTGGAGTGGAGTGGAGTGGAATGGAGGAGAGGAGAGGAGAGGAGAGGAGAGGAGAGGAGAGGAGAGGAGAGGAGAGGAGAGGAGAGGAGAGGAGAGGAGAGGAGAGGAGAGGAGAGGAGAGGAGAGGAGAGGAGGAGAGGAGAGGAGAGGAGAGGAGAGGAGAGGAGAGGAGAGGAGAGGAGAGGAGAGGAAGGAGAGGAGAGGAGAGGAGAGGAGAGGAGAGGAGAGAGGGGAGGAGAGAGGAGAGGAGAGGAGAGGAGAGGAGGGAGGAGAGGAGGAGGAGAGGAGAGGGAGAGGAGAGGAGAGGAGAGGAGAGGAGAGGAGAGGAGAGGAGAGGAGAGGAGAGGAGAGGAGGAGAGAGAGGAGAGGAAGAGGAGAGGAGAGGAGAGGAGAGGAGAGGAGAGGAGAGGAGAGGAGAGGAGAGGAGAGGAGAGGGGAGGGGAAGTAGAATAGAATGGAATGGAATGGAATGGAATAGAATAGAATAGAATAGAATAGAATAGAATAGAATAGAATAGAATAGAATAGAATAGAATAGAATAGAATAGAATAGAATTAGAATAGAATTAACCAAGTTGGAAGAGACCTTGAGATCATCAAGTCCAACCTATCACCCAACACCATCTAATCAACTAAACCATGGCACCAAGCACCCCATCAATTCTCTTCTTAAACACCTCCAGTGATGGTGCCTCTCCTCATAGGGCTGTGCTCCAAACCCCTCCCCAGCTTTGTGAGCCAAACATGTCCCAGGGATGGGAGGTGACAAGAGGATGATTTTTCACCGTCTTTTTAACACAAGGCCTGGGAACATCAAGTTAAATTAGTAGGCGATATGCTGAAAATAAAATAAGAGCTACAACTTTACACAGGAGAACTGTGGCACTGCTTGAGGGAAGAGTTAAAAGGCTAGGCAAGCTTGTGGAAGAAAGCTCCAGTCGGAGCTAGAAACCTCAAAGAGCAACCTGGGCCCCAAAGTGCTGAAGGCTGTTAGAGCAATCACACTACATGGTGCTCTACAGGCTGGGGTTGGGGTGGCTGGAGAGCAGCCAGGCAGAAAGGGACCTGGGAGTACTGGTTGATAGTAGGCTGAACATGAGCCAGCAGTGTGCCCAGGGGGCCAAGAAGGCCAATGGCATCCTGGCCTGCATCAGGAACAGTGTGGCCAGCAGGAGCAGGGAAGTCATTGTGTCCCTGTACTCAGCGCTGGTAAGGTCACACCTTGAGTCCTGTGTCCAGTTCTGGGCCCCTCAATTTAAGAAGGGACACTGAGACACTGAAACATGTGCAGAGAAGGCCAAGGAGGCTGGGGAGCAGTCTGGAGCACAGCCCTATGAGGAGAGGCTGACGGAGCTGGGGGCGTTTAGCCTGGAGAAGAGGAGGCTCAGGGGAGACCTTCTTGCGCTCTACAACTACGTGAAAGGAGGTTGTGGCCAGGAGGGGGTTGGTCTCTTCTCCCAGGCAACCAGCACCAACAGAACAAGAGGACACAGTCTCAAGCTGTGCCAGGAGAAGTTTAGGCTGGAGGTGAGGAGAGTGTTCTTCTCAGAAAGAGTAATTAGCCATTGGAATGTGCTGCCCAGGGAGGTGGTAGAGTCCCCATCCCTGGAGGTGTTCAAGAGGGGATTGGATGTGGCCATGGGTTAGTTAGTCAAGAGGTGTTGGGTGAGAGGTTGGACTTGATGATCTCTGAGGTCTTTTCCAAATGTATTGATTTGTGACTCTCTGATAAATGTGTTCCTATGCACGTCCCAAAGCACACACTGGTGGTCATTGCTGGAGACAGAATACTTGGCTGGATGCACTTGTGCTCTGACCCAGCCTGGCCATTCTTCTTCCTTATTCATAGAATCATAGAATCAATAAGCTTGGAAGAGACCTCAAAGCTCATCAAGCCCAACCTGTGACCCAAGACTTCATGACTGAACCATGGCACCAAGTGCCATGTCCAATCCCCTCTTGAACACCTCCAGGGATGGGGACTCCACCACCTCCCTGGGCAGCACATTCCAACGGCTAACAACTTTCTCATACCAGTGTATCAACACTCGAGGGAGGCATGATCTGTGCCATCTGTGCCACTGTGCTCTTTTCCTGTTTTCAGGGGGGAAAAGGAAGAAAAAGAAGAAAAAAAGTCCTCCTCTGCAGGCTGAATTTCTTCAGGGCTCAGCAGCTGGACTCTAGGATGGCAAATCAAGACTCCAGTGACTGTCTGAGCAGGAACTTCCCAAAACAGCTAGCAGGGTTTTATTAATAGACTCCTCTGTCAGGTAGCTTGGATGGAAGAAACACATTCCTGCCATCAGCTCCAAAGGCTCAGCCTGGCAGAGAGTGTGAGTGCAGATTGTGAGTGTCTGTTTCCTTTTCTTTGTTTCCTTGTTGTCTTTTTGAAACAATCTGCCAATTCATCATTAAGGAATTAAATATTTTATCGCTGCTGTGATGCTGATGACAGGTGCCAGATTGATTGGCTCTGGCAGAGGAAATTTGCTGCTCATTTCTTCCCTTTGAAGCAGTGAGTTCTGTGCACAGGAGTAAAAAAAGGAAGGGGGGAAAAAAAAGGGTGAGAGCTGAAGTCTCCAAGCTGTCCAGATCTGACCCAATAAAGAGTGTAAAAATAGGTACAATCTGGAACCATTTTGGTGCCAACAACAACAACAACACAAAAAAAGCCCAGCTAGAGTGGCCACATTTCCTAGTCCTTTACACAGCCAGGGGAAGGGGAGAGTCCTTGGCAGGGCTAGCAGAGATGTCAAGGTTGCCCTGACTTACAGGACCCTTAGGACAGTGCTGTTTCAAACCGGCCACAGTGCTCCAAAAGGAATAATCATGTAATTAAGCCTCTAGCCTTAGAGCCAAAGACCTTGATCTCTCTTCTGGCCTCTACCGCTGACTTCTCATACAGCCCTGAATAACTCACTTAAATTAATAGACCTCTCCTTTTGAGCCTGACCTATTTCAGACAGTGTCTGATTAGGAATGAGCTTATCTGTGCAGCACCTGGCACATCAGAGAGACGTCAGGCAGTGCAGTCCAGCAGACCTCCCCTTCCCGCATGCAACCTGCCTGCTCTGCCCTTAGCCCCATCCACATCTCATGTCCTGGGAGAAGGGGAATTTGGGAAGTCTGTACTCACCTTTGATGACTTCCACCTCCTCCTTCTCCACTGCCTTTCCTGTAAGCTAAGTTCCCCTGGGGCAACCTGGTTTATGCAGCACTCGGCTGAGGAGACAGACGAGACATGTTCCCAGAGATGACACTAACAAGATTTACTACGTGACTAAGGCTTGCAATCGGTGGTGATAACTAGAGAATTACCCTGATAAATATTTGATACGATTTGGAGAGTAAGAATAGATTTTTCTTGCCCACGATTTCCATCAGGAAGAAGCAGGGGGAAAGAGCTGCTGCAAAGGAGGACGTAATTGTGGCATCCATCTTTCTGGCTGAGGTTACCTGTCCTTTGCAGTAGATCAGTGGGGAATAGGGCAAGGGGGACGTGGAGGGGCAGAAGGGGACAGGGCACCTGTCAGTCCCACCACATTCAAGATCTTCTGGCAGATCTGAGGCTCTGGGAGGACTGAGCACGTGACTCTGCCTGCGTGACAACACAGAGCGAAAAATGGAGGTGGAGAAAGAAAGGGAGGCCAGAGAGAGAAAATAGGATGGAAAGATCCAGAGCAGCAATGGAAAAAAGGAAGGAGAGCTGGGATCCCAAGGGAGCTGTCTCTGAGCTGTTGGGTATGAAAGGATACGAGGCCTGCCTGCTGCTGCAAAGGCTGCAAGGGTATCCTCTTGTAAAACATCTCGGGGAGCACGTCCATGGCCAGGTGTAAGCAGTCTGCCTGGAACTCTGTGCCCCTGGCCAGCCTTGCACCAGCCACTGGGCCAGAGGAAGGGTTTGTGCCTGTGTTGTCTCTAGTCCCAGGCTGCAGGATCACCTGAGAGCTGCTCTTTAATGAGCTCACCCCAACACCGCCAAATTTCAACAGGCTTTCAACTCATCAAAGCCAAGATGTTTTGTTAACATGAAGGTCAGAGAAGTGAATGTCTCGGTCACAGAAGGTTAGAGCAGCCAGGGGCACACAACACAGCCTTGAAGTGTGTGAGAGCAAACCTTCCCTTTCTCCCACTGGCACAGGACAGTCTCAGACACTGCAGTTTTTGCTGCTGTTTGGTATCACGGGCAGCAGCAGCACGGTGCTGAGCCTGTGATGCAGAGGTCTGCCAGCACGCTCCCAGCAAAGGCCAAGCGCTGTCACGTAAGGGTTCACTCTCTGTTTTGATGCCTCCACCACAAAACTGCGTTCAAGATCGCAGGTAAGTCTTCATGTCTGAGAAATTGCCTTTCCTCACACTGTCATCTACACCACAGGATGACCCCGGGGCCAGGACTCTCCAGCTAAGAATCTGAGCTATTCAAACACACAATCCAGTACAGAGAGCCCCCTTTCCCGGCTCTGCCACCGACCTGCTGTGACACAGAACGCAAATCACTTCATCCCTTCAATGCCTTCATTTTCTTTCCACTGTTTTCTCTGCCTCGTGTAACTGTCCCCTTTGGAGCAGAGGTTTGACAGTGCCTAGCACAGTGGCACCTGGATCTTCAGTTTCCAACAGGATATAAATTGATGTGTCCCAGTTTCCAGAGAAGCTGTCACTGGGGGAAGGAAGCAGCAGAAGCTACCTGCCTGGGACACAGTAGGGCCTCCTTTCACTTTGGTGCCCAGTTTGAGGCCTCTGACAGTAAGTGTTCACCTCATTCTTTGTTCCTGTCCTTGTCTTGCACTCAAGTCATTACTCAGGCTGCATTCAGTGGCATCAGCTAAAGGAGTTTTTAAGATAATGCAGGGAAAGCAAGAGAGAACAAAGATCACAGCAAGGGAAGTGGTACTTTGGCATGTTCACATAACAGCTACTCCGTCAGGTGGAACATGACAGTTATTGTAGGAATCTCTTCACAAACCCTAATACACACTCAATTATATACTCTTAAAATTCCCTTATGTTCTGTGTCATTCATCTGCAGAAGTGTCAGATGGAGAAAGGCAATAATCCAGAGACACCAATTCATTTAATCCACTCAGGGATGGTTATTAATAGCAGAGCTGCTGGTTAATTGCACATGTCCTGTTACAGGAGATCAATCACAGAGCGAAGAGCTTGAAAACAGCTTGGTGTCATTTTACACAGAACTGTTTAGTCAGGACTGCACTCCTGTCCTTGATGGACTCCTACAGCCTTTTGTGAGGGTTAAGATCTGCTGTGGTTAAACCCTCCTACAAGCATTGCTTCCCCCACTGAGTTTACAGCTGGCTCTGGTCACTCTGCACCAACTGCTGCTACGCTTTTGGTTTGTAGTGTAGACACAATCTGAGGGGCCAAGGCTTGCAGTATTGATATGCACAGCCTTGATGTCTTCTGTATGAAAAGATAACAGCAAGGAAATGTCAAAGGGCTCTTCCTCTGCAAGAGGCTGTGGAAAACATGGCTCTTTCCTCAGCAAGCCAGCAGCAGGAGGAGGGAAGGGGATGTGCAGCACATAACAAACAAAACTAACCACTCTGCTATTAATAAATCACCATCTTTTATTTGGGATCACATCGAGATCCTAGGCAGGGGTGGGGGATCTTATTGCATGAGATTCTGCACACACACACACACTTCAGGCTCTTCTAAATAAATATCTTGAAAATATAATAATAATAATAATAACTCCACAGTGAAATCAGATGTGAAAAAGTGGAGCCCCATCAAAGACAAACTCCATTTCCATCTTTCATCTGTGATGCCAAATTCCAGTCCAGTTTCCATCACTTCCAGCTCCCAGCAATCTTCATGGGCTCTTGAAATGAACAACAACAACTTCCATCATTGCATCATAAAGGTTAATCTCCCCTTCAAGCAATCATCTCCCTAAGAATGAGGGGTTTAATTTTAAGGGATAGATCCTAGATAGTAAAGCTACCCCTTACACTGCTAGGCTGAAAACAGCTTCAGACAAACAAGGCTCTGTCTCCAGTGATGGATTCATTCAGATCCAGAGAAAGAAAAATCCAATAAAGCCTCCTTGACTTTCTTGCTTTTCTGCCTGTTAAGTTGTCACCTGATGCCTTAATTAGATATTAGCAAGAATGTTGCACACAAATTAAACCTGTCCCATGCTTCACCTCACTTGGCCAGTACCATAGCATCACTGTGCTCTCTCTACAGGGCATGGGAGCTGCTTTATCTATTCTCCCCAAGCTGGAAATAGCCCCAGTTCTGTTGTGCACTCGAGCATGAGCCTTGCTCTAAACCTTCAGGGTTGTGAGATAGGTGTTTGACTCAGCCCAGACAGTTAGTAAAGACTTTCATGTCTCATCTTGAAAACAAGACATCCAAAAAATCACATGGAAAATGTGGCTGCTTGGACCCTGGAGTAAGTAATTTTCTTCTTTTCTGCCTGAGCCACACACCTGCAACCTGTTTTCACAGCACTGATACAAAGGGAAGGTAATTCCTACCCTGACAGGGAGAGCCATGCACAGGCTTTGAAATACAAATATCATTTAGCTTTTTATTTTCATTTCATTTCATTTCATGGGAGTATATTAGCATCCTTTTGAGAGGGGCAGCACTGTGCATTAGCTGTAAGTTCAGTCCTGTCCCCTCTTCCTAGTCCCATACATAGCACTTAACAGCAGGCAGGCAGCCAGAGCCAGCCCCTCTGCTTTACAGCCTTGTGACTGGGTTGGCTTTTGATGGATAATAAAACTGGATGGCCCAGGTAGAGAAGTCAGACACAGCTCCATTTCATAGCCCTCCTGTGAAGCATCAGAGAGAGGAAAGCCAGACCCTTGGAGCATGATGAGAAAATGAGTTGAGTGGTCTTGCAGCGTGCAGAGGAACTAGAGAAGCAGCGTGCAGATGAGAGGAGAGGGCTGACTGGATGCTGGTTCAAGCACTACTGCACCACTGAAGTCACTGGCTGCACTTCAGAGAATCTGGCCACAAATATGCATGTGTTTGGGAGACTTGTACGTTCTGCCACTAAAACAGACTTCGAGAAAGGCTGCCAGCTGCCCTCCTGCCTTGGACTTTCTCCACAGAGCCACTTCCATCTGCCTGTGCTTTGAAAAGGTCATGGTGCCAAGGCCCCAAAGTGCTGGGCACTGACCTTTTCTGGAGGGAACAAACACTGACACTCAGAAGTTTGCCAGCAGCCTGCCCACATGGTGATCCTGCAGGAAGGGGAGAGGGCTTCCTAATCTGGTAGCTCGACACAGAGAGGGAGATAAAGCCTGACACTCTACATATGTAACTGAAGGATGACTCAGGCCTTAGCAGATCTGTCTTCCCCACACAGACCTGCTCCAAGGACACCTTCTGAGATGCCAGGGTGAGGAGAGGGGCAGGGGTGGGTGACACAGAAGCCACCAAGCATACACCTGCAAGGTGGGCTGAGACACCTCTGATGGAGTTGGGGAAGGATGCTCCTGTCATTCAGACACAGGGATTAGGCAATCTGAAGCTCATGTCATGTTGAACTAAGCACCAAATGCTAACAACTCCTGAATACTTTTAATGGTGGTAAACATTGACTTTCACTCCTTGTGCCTCAGTTTCCTGCTGGCATCTTTTTGAGGACGAGGAGAGTGTGTGAACCACTTTGTGGACACAGAAGCACCACCAATTAGGGCAACTGGCCAGGCATGAGCATGCAGCATAACAGTACAGGTGCCACTTGCTGCCCTAACTGCTTGTCCCCATCCCCTCTGAAGCTAAATCATCGCTTCCTAACTAAAATCCTGCTCACCAACCTCTCTCCTGTGTTGTGAATGAAAAGAACTTGAGTTAAAAGAGCCAGGAGCTGCAGACAGGGGAAATAAAAGAGCAGAGCTCCCAGCATCTGGAGCAGAATGTGTGTCAAAAAGACAAGCTGCCCCATTATCTGTGTTAAAAGGATTGGACAGACAGGCAGAGCCCACACCCAAGGCATGATGCAGTCCTCCACCACTTTGCATATATGAAGGTCAAGTCACTGACAGCTCCTAATGCACAGCTCCTGGTTCTTCCTTCCTCTGGGCCTGGCAGGTTCCCCAGTGGCTGGCACCTGCTAATACAATCATCACAGCAGGGGGAGAAACTGTGTCAAAATAGCCTCAGACAGCTTTCTACCCACCATGCCAGCATCTACTGTAACTACAACCTGTGTGCTGCTGGCCCAAAGCTGAGAAGGAGAACCTGTGGGCTCACCAAAGCCTTCACCTCTCGCCCACCCAGCCCCTTCCAGGGGCATATCACATTGATTGCTCAGATCTGATTGTTTCCCAATCTTCTTTCTTCTCAGATTGACCTCCCAGCATGGCAGGCAGCAATAATCAAAGCTGTGACACGTGTCACAGCCCTGTGCCAGACAAAGCATTAACAGTTCCTTTAGCTTTAAGCCCAGTTCATATCCACCCAGTAAATAGCCTTCCCAGAGAGCTCCTCAAATCCATAGTTGCTTTGTCAGAAAGCACTTGTCCCAGTTTCACAAAGGCCTGGAAATGAGGCAAACACAAAGCCAAAGGGGAAAAAAATAAAAGAGAAAGCAAGCATGTTCTGGTTAAAATGACTCTCATGCAGGAGCAACAGACAGGGGGGACAAACATGCACTGCATTAAAGGTAGCAGCTTGCCTGAGTCCAAGTGCCAGCTTCCCCTCCTCAGGCATCTCTAGACAGCAAAATGCAGCCATGATTGTCTCATGTGTTGATGTAAGTTGGGAAGGAAATGCTAAGCCTGAGCAGTAAAAATGGGATAGCACAAGACAGCAAGCAGATCCCCAGGACCCCAGACACTCATATCCTCACAGCATGCTAACTCTTCTCTAACCTGTTTTCCCTGGTTTCCTCCTCTGTGCTGGCTACATAAGGCTTGAGATTTTCCTATGTTTGCTGCAATCATCCCTTCAGTTTCCCACACAGATCTACTGACTCTCTGGCAGGAGCCAGAAGGGATTCTCAGGAGCATCAGGAATGAGAAATCAGAATCGAATCGAATCGAATCGAATCGAATCGAATCGAATGAATAGAATAGAATAGAATAGAATAGAATAGAATAGAATAGAATAGAATAGAATAGAATAGAATAGACCAGGTTGGAAGAGACCTTTGAGATCATCCAGTCCAACCTATCATCCACATCCAACACCATCTAATCAACTAAACCATGGCACCAAGCACCCCATCCAGTCTCCTCCTAAAACCTCCAGTGATGGTGACTCCACCACCTCCCTGGGCAGCACATTCCAGTGGCCAATCTCTCTTCTTGTGAAGAATTTCTTCCTAACATCCAGCCTAAACCTCCCCTGGCACAGCTTGAGACTTTGTCCTCTTGTTCTGGTGCTGGTTGCCTGGGAGAAGAGACCATGTTAGGAAATATTCAAGGGGAAATGCCCTGCATGGGAGCATGGGAATGTCAGGGACCTCCTGGGTTAGCAAGGCCAGGTCTTGTCATTTTAGGTGTGAAAGGCAAAGCTCAGGCCTTAAAACCATTTGTTTTGTCCCTGTGCCTTCCAGCAGCAGCAAGGAACCTTTCCTTCTAACTCTGGTCTGACTGCATTCATGCCCTAGCTGCTTCAAGAGCTGTGTGCCATCAGCTTATGGAGCTGGTTTACCTCTCTTGAGCTTCTCCCATGTCAACCTGTGTTTTACCAAATTAAACATGCTGTTCCTGACTCTTCTGCCCTCCTCTCTCTCATCTGTTTTCCATTTTCTATATCATCTTCCAGCCTTCCTCTGCATTCATGCAAGGTTAAGCTTATCCATCTTGACCTTAAGAAGCCAGGCACACAGTCAATGACACCAATTTTTGTCTGTATTTGCTGAAATATCCCTCCTGATATATCCAAGAATAGCATTTGCCTTTCTGTGCCTGACATCTCAGTCAGTCAGCAGTCACTTAGACTGCACAGTCCTTGATCATTTACAGCTTATCATCTCCTGTATTGTATCTGAGGTTATCAAAAATCCCCAGTTTTGTGATGTGTCATCTCAAACTTTTTGTTTCCTGTCTCATTTCAATTATTCCTGTTCTCAAGGTCACTTAGCTCTTTCAGACTTGTACTCTCTCATTCTCTTCTGCACTGCCAAAACTTCTAGTTCCATGCTGCTGGGTGATTTTAGCCTCAGGATCCTGCTTTCATTGCCAAGATCATCCCCAAGAAGAAAAGCTCCGTTCCAAGAGCGCTCTGTGAGAAAGTCTTTTGGTGGGGTCAGAGTGGCTGGAGAGCAGCCAGGCAGAGAGGGGCCTGGGGGTACTGGTCGATGGTAGGCTGAACATGAGCCAGCAGTGTGCCCAGGCAGCCAAGAGGGCCAATGGCATCCTGGCCTGCATCAGGAACGGTGTGGCCAGCAGGAGCAGGGAGGTCATTCTGCCCTGTACTCAGCACTGGTTAGGCCACACCTTGAGTCCTGTGTCCAGTTCTGGGCCCCTCAGTTTAAGAAAGATGTTGACTTGCTGGAAGGTGTCCAGAGAAGGGCAACAAAGTTGGTGAGGGATTTGGAACACAGCCCTGTGAGGAGAGACTGAAGGAGTTGGGGTTGCTTAGCCTGGAGAAGAGGAAGCTCAGGGGAGACCTTATTGCTCTCTACAACTGCCTGAAGGGAGGTTGTAGCCAGGTGGGGGGTTGATCTTTTCTCCCAGGCAAGCAGCACCAGAACAAGAGGACACAGTCTCAAGCTGTGCCAGGGGAGGTTCAGACTGGATGGTAGGAGGAAATTCTACACAGAGAGAGTGATTGGCCATTGGAATGTGCTGCCCATGGAGGTGGCGGAGTCACCATCACTGGAGGTGTTTAGGAAGAGACTGGATGGGGTGCTTGGTGCCATGGTTTAGTTGATTAGGTGGTGTTGGATGATAGGTTGGACTCGATGATCTCAGAGGTCTCTTCCAACCTGGTTTATTCTATTCTAAATTCCCTCCAGAGAGTTGCACCTCACCTTACATCTTACTAATCCTCCTCTCCTCCAGCCTCACTAATAATTTCCCACATGGCACCTATCAGATACTTTACTGCAGTCTAGATAAAGCAGATGAGCAGCATCCCCTTTGTCTAGCAAATCAGGTATCTTATCGAACCAGAGCTATCATGTTCAGCTGACACAATCTACATTGCATAAACCCATGTTGCATCTTATCTCATTTCCCCTTTATCTCTGGCTATTTAATTGTTCTTTCCTTCAAAATTCACTTGGGAATCTCAAGTCAAGGTTAGGCTAAGAGACTTGGAGTGCACTGGCTAACTTCTTTCTCCACACCTCACTACTTCTACTGTTCTCTGCACACATGGCATGGTTGGTCTCTTCTCCCAGGCGATCAGCACCAGAATGGGAGGATGCAGTCTCAAGCTGCACATGGGGAAGTTTAGGCTGGAGGTGAGGAGAAAGTTCTTCCCTGAGAGAGTTGTTCGCCATTGGAATGTGCTGCTCAGGGAGGTGGTGGAGTGACCATCCCTGGAGGTGTTCAAAAAGGGATTGGATACAGCACTTGAAGCCATGGTTTAGTTGTCAGGTGGTGTTAGGTAATATGTTGGACTTGATGATCTCTGAGGTCTTTTCCAACCTTATTGATTCTATGATTCTATGGCCCCTACAAGACTTTAGTGATCACTTTTCCTGCTTGACCTACACTTTCATGTGACAGATCTTTCTGACTTGCAGCTCCATGGAGCTCAGTTCACTAAGGTGCAGACCAGTGTGAAAGCCTGGTTGGGGGTACATTGCAGGAGAAAGGAATTGCCTGGGCAAACTCAGCAGTGGGATGTGTTGGGCAAAGACAGAATCACAGACTGCCAGGTTAGAAGGGAACTCAAGAATCATTTGATACAACTTTTCTAAGCAACAGCATAGTTCAAATGAGCTGGCCCAGCACCCTGTCACTCTGAATCTTAAAACTGCCCAGTGCTGGGGAATCCACCACTTCCCTTGGGAGATGATTCCAAAGTCTAACTGTCCCCATGGGGAAATATTTTCTTCTGGCGTTCAATCAGAATCTCCTCAGGAGTATCTTGTGTCCATCATCCCTTGACTTTTTCATGTCACTCCTTGTGAAAAGGGAATCTCCATCCTCTTGGAAGCCACACTTATGTATTGGTCCATGGTAATAAGGTCTCCCTTTAGCCTTCTCTTCTCAAGCTTGAACAAACTCTGTGTCTCAGCCTTCCTTCACAAAGCAGAAGCCTATGGGAGAAGTGTTTGGGGACCTAAGCTCTACTGAGATTCATCATACAAGTGACTAGCAAGGAGGCTGACTGTGCTGCCCATGCATACAGGGAGGGTAAGCATTAGCAAGGTGCAACTGAGCTGTTTTGGTTTTGTGAGCAGCTCTGGAAATGTTGGACTTATTAGCGACGGTTGTCAAAGTGCTGCTTGCAAAGTTCCCCACTGTCACCAGAGACTGCCAGAGCTTTAATGTTAATTGGACAGATTGTCTCTGGTTTTGAAGAGAAAGCTGTGATTAATGGAGCAACTGTTAACGAGGCTGGAGGAAAGCAGACCTTTCACCTTCCCTCTTTTGAGAGGAGGTAAACAACAACTGGCTTTGGCTGCCCTTAAGAAGTGGTTGATTGAAGACCCTCCTTAAGAGCAAGGCCAAAACCAAGCTGCAGAGATGAATTCAAGGAATGAAGAGACACCTTCATGCCTCCAGGTGGAGGCAGGACACCCACATCCTAAATTCCTGCACAAGCCTTTCTAGTTTAACATGAGACTCAGAACTGACTAGAAAACACAGTCCTGGACCTTAGGTATCTTGGGGCTCACACAGGTTGTCCATGGTCTTTTGCACTCTGTGACTTTGCTGTGGCACAGTTTGCTCTCTTAATTCAGAAGTGGCTTTTATGCTTACATGGAAGTCCATATTTACACTCACACAAGTGACCAGAGGAATGGTGCAGCTCCTTCTTGGACATAAACCCCAAAGGGGATTAGTGCTTTTCTTTGTCTTTCTTTATCATTGGCTTTCCCTGTCCATGGACTCTTCATCTCTGCCTACAAACTCTCTGCTGCCACCACCCTTCATTAATTCCAAATCTGCTTCCAACACATTTCTGAAGATGCTCAACAGAGAACACAGAGCTCAAAACAGATAGGACCTCCACCCTCCATTAGACACCCTTCCCTCCCCTCTAGGAATGCTATCACAGAATGCCAGGTTGGAAGGGACCCTAAGGATCATCTGGTCCAATCTTTCTAGGTGATGATATAGTTTAAATGAGGAGTAACTTATAACACACAGAGGCTAAAACATTTCCTGTGGGTTTCAGGAGGAAAGCAGATGATTGTGCACAGAACTGTCCAGCTCTCCTTCAGCTTTTGCTTCTGATCTACTTTCTGCTGAAGAATCAGAGTATAGTATCATAGTATCAGTCAGGGTTGGAAGGGACCACAAGGATCATCTAGTTCCAAACCCCTGCCATGGGCAGGGACACTCCACACTAGATCAGGCTGGCCAGAGCCTCATCCAGCCTGGCCTTAAACACCTCCAGGGATGGGGCCTCAACCACCTCCCTGGACAACCCATTCCAGGGCTTCACCACTCTCATGGGGAAGAACTTCTTCCTCACATCCAGCCTGAATCTCCCCCACCTCCAGCTTCATTCCATCCTCCCTAGTCCTATCACTACCTGAGATCCTGAGAAGTCCCTCCCCAGCCTTCTTGTAGGCCCCCTTCAGATACTGGAAGGCCACAATGAGGTCACCTCAGAGCCTTCTCTTCTCCAGACTGAACAGCCCCAACTCCTTCAGTCTGTCCTCACAGAAGAGGTGCTCCAGTCCTCTGATCATCCTCCTGGCCCTTCTCTGGACACCTTCCAGCACCTCCAGATCCCTCTTGTAATAGGGGTTCCAGAACTGGAGGCAGTACTCCAGGTGGGGTCTCACCAGAGCTGAGTAGAGGGGGAGAATCACCTCCCTTGACCTGCTGGCCACACTTCTCTTGCCCAGCCCAGGATCTGATTGGCACTTGGTTCCTGAGCCTTACCAGAGTCTTTCTGCTTCCCCAGTGAATTCACCGAGGCATCTCTATGGAGCCATTCAGCTCCCATTACCAGCACTTAGGTCTTGGACTTCCTCTCCCTGTAGTCAGCAGCATAAGTCCAGGCAGACTTCAAGAGGACAAAGATCAGGCCTGAAATGTCCGCCTTGAGCAGTGAACTAAGAGTTCTCCCCCCTCTCTCACGGTGTGCTTGCACTCTGAGGTCTCTGGTCATTACTCTCCTTGCTGCCTCATTACCAGAATGTGCCATTAAAGTTTCGCTCACTTGAAAATGATCTCTTATTATCTCTCCATGGAAATTGCCCCAGCAACAAGCTTCCTTCAATATCTATCAAGCCAAAGAAAGCCATTAGAGAAATTACAGAGAGCTGCATGGATGCTCACTGCCCTTCCCTGGCAGGTGAGCTCCCCTGGCGCACAACACCGTGCCCGCACGCTGCTCTGGCTCCATCATGAGGCCAGTGGAAGAGCAGCCAAGTGTCTCTGTCAAGGTCCCTGTGAGGATGAAGGATAAGGTGAAGGAGAAATGAAGCACAAGCCAGAAGTGGTATCATCTGAGGCAAGACTGCTCTCCACAGAAAAGGTGATGTGCTGCAAGCCTCTGTGCCCGGCAGCAGACATGTTTAATAGATAAAAAGGAGAGGAATGGCCCAGACTATCTGCACAAAGATGGCTAAAGGTTCCCAATTAATCCTCTTGGGAGGCTTTCAGTTTGGAGTGCCTCCTATGAAATACACAGAGAGTCTCCTTTCTTCACCCTGGATATTCATAATGTTGTCTGCTTGGTTCTTCAGTCCATGGACAGAAGAGGCATGTCAAGGGTGTGATCCATTTCACCTGCTTTAGACATCAGCAGAGGATGAATTGCACCCCAGAGGTATCTGTTTCTCTCCTTTGTCTGCAAAAGAAGACAAAATAGCTCACTGCTGTAGGTGTCTGTGGTGCCAGATGAAGCAAATTCCCAGTTGCAGTATTTCCAGCGGTGCCGAAGTGCTTGGATTAGGGACCTCGAAACAAATCAGTAGCACCAAGTGATTACCCATTCCTGAATGCAGAGGGAGGACTTTGTCTCTTGATGTCTGGGTATCTGGCAGGGGAAGTCTCAGGCTTCATCAGAGTGCACCAGGCTGTATTTGATATTTAAAATGTTACAAAGCTCTCTGAATTCACCTGGGGTGGCAGCAGACCAGGTCTCGGCTCCTTCTTCATTCTGCACTCCCTCCCACGACTCTAGTCAGGGTGAAGGCACATGGTTATTATTTTTACTTCTGTTCCTCTCCCTCAGCAGAATAACAACCCTGGCTTGTCTGCCACTTCTGACAGCGGTGTAAATACAAAACACTCAAGGCATTTGCAGAGAAACAAACACGAAACAACCAGGGGGAGCAGGGCCCTGCTCTGCCCTTTCTATCGCCAAACTCCGCAGGCTGCATTTCCACACCTGGGAGGAGGTTTCATTTGCTACTCGCAGGGCTGCAAATGGGGTAAGGAGAAAAGAACAAGGGCATGTCTGCAGTGCCAGTGGGAGGTCTGTCTGTGGCAGGATTGTTATACCAAGAGCTGCATTGTAGCATCGCCTTGCACCGGATAGAAGAAGTGCAATGTGTCTCCACTGCCAGGGTTACATCTTGCTTTAGCCAAGACATCCTAGAAGTGAGGATGGCAAAAGGTTATCTGCCAGGCTAGTGACAGGAGCACTGAGCTGGAGTGATCATTATGCCAGAAGCCTAGAGTGATCCCCAAGGGGAATGCAAGTTAGATATCTGCTTTCCCCTAGTTGCTATCATAGTTCCTTGCCAGTGTTACACAGCCCTCTGCTGCGTGTGTGCTTTCTTACTTCTCTGCACATCTCTCTATCATGAAGGCTTGTGCCTCCTCTGGAAGCTTCCTTGTCCCTTTTGCCACCACCTTTTGCAAATACAGGCCACTGGGCTCTGCATCAAGCAAGGACTGACATATTTGTAGAAGCAGCTGGCCCCAGGGAGATCTTCTGTATCCCACCTGCTGGTTTTCTAGATCTTATCCTGACCCTGTTATCGGACCTTCACCTCAGTACCCTCAGCCTTGCAGCTGCTCTGCTTGGTGATGGACCCAGGTCCCCAAGGGTGTAATTATAAAACCAAAAAATCACAGAATCATAGAGTCAATAAGGTTGGAAAAGACCTCAAAGACCATCAAGTCCAACCTGTCACTCAACAACACCTCATGGCTACTAAACCATGGCACCAAGTGCCACGTCCAATCCCCTCCTGAACACCTCCAGGGACAGGGACTCCACCACCTCGCTGGGCAGCACATTCCAATGGTGAACAACTCACTCCATGAAGAACTTTCTCCTCACCTCCAGCCTGAACCTCCCCTGGCACAGCTTGAGACTGTGTCCTCTTGTTCTGGTGCTGCTTGCCTGGGAGAAGAGACCAAGCCCCACCTGACTACAACCTCCCTTCAGATAGTTGTAGACAGCACCAAGGTCTGCCCTGAGCCTCCTCTTCTCCAGGCTAAGCAACCCCAGCTCCCTCAGCCTCTCCTTGTAGGGCTTGTGCTCGAGGCCTCTCCCCAGCCTCATTGCCCTTCTCTGGACACATTCAAGAGTCTCAATGTCCTTAAATTGAGGGGCCTAGACTAGCTCAAGTTCCATGACTCCACCTTATTCCATTTGTACAGCTCCTTTTGTCAAAATGCCTGGGCAAAGTGGTGGCATGGCTTAGCCCAGGGAGAGGAGAGGAGGAGAGAGTGAGAAAGAAAGGGAGGAAAAAGGAGGTTGAAAGAGAAAGGGAAAAACAAATAAAGAAAATGAAAGTGATGCCAGTGCTGAAAGGGAAATGGGAGAGCTGGGCTAAGAAAAGCAAATCCTGGGCAAGTGTCATGTTCTTGGTCCCTCCTGTTAGGGGACAGCAAGTTTCTTGATAGAGTTTCTCAGAGCCTGCCTAGAGAGTAGGTCTCCATGAGGATGAATTTTTGGTGCTGGAGTTGACTATATTGAAGTGGAAGTTGTGTGCAGGGGAAGTGTCTGCACTGAACCTCACCAGAGGCTTGAAGCCTCAACACATCTCATCTTGGTTGCTGCCCTTGGCAGTGCCACTGGGATGAGTTCATAGGAGAGAATAAAACAAAAAAGAAAGGCTAAGCTCATGCAAGAAGAGATGGGTTTTGCTAAGCACAAACCAGAAAGAGGTGCTCTGGAAGCTCAAGCAGTGTTTATTGGACTTGGTTTGGACTTCACAGCCTGCTTAGCTGCAGGAAAGGGACTTGGCTCGAGATTTTTGTTAGCTTGCTTGGTCATAAACCAGCCAATTGCATCTGAAATGCCCATAAGAGGATTTAATTTATTTCAGCTGGCCCCCATGCGGGTGCTCTCTCCAGCTGGCCAGCAGCCAGGTCTGCTAGAGCAGCCTTGGTGTTCACTGTACCTGGAGAGGCTTGTAAACACTCAGTTGGTTTCCACTTACACTCTATAATGGAACTGGAAGTCAGGACTCTTGGGTTCCTTTCCTGCCTCTCTCTCTGCCTTGAGGTATGACATCAAAGGAATAGAATCATAGAATCAATTAGGTTAGAAAAGACCTCAAAGATCATCAAGTCCAACCTGTCACCCAAGGCCTCATGACTACTAAACCACCACGGCTGCAAGTGCCACATCCAATCCCTTTTTGAACATCTCCAGGGATGGGGACTCCACCACCTCCCTGGGCAGCCCATTCCAAAACAATTTCCCTTCCCTGTGAAATGCAGCTAAGGAGATTCTCCTACCTTTTAAGACTGCTCTGAGCTTCTTTCAGGGTATTGTAGCAATCAGTTTGGACTTCCCCAGTTCAAAAAGGATTTTCTGAGATCTGGTTGCGTTGAAGGCTGGTCTGGTGGTTGCTGATCCAAGGCAGAGCAGTGGCCAGAAGGGGGTACTGGGTGCCATGATCTAGTTGTTTAGGTGGATTGGATTGGTTGATAGGTTGGACACGATGATCTTGAAGGTCTCTTCCAACCTGGATTTATTGTATTGTATTGTATTGTATTGTGTATTGTATTGTATTGTATTGTAAAGAGTCAGCAGATGGCACATGAGAGGTCTGGGATCACCACCCAAGAAAGGGTCTGATGAACAAAAGAAAAGACCCATCTGGGTTAATATATGGCAGGATTGGTCCTCCCCAATATGTTATTCCTCAATAAGAAGGTGGGGAGAGTTCTTCTCCCTGAAATCTGCTGGAAATCCTGACTTTTGTACTCTAAAGTGGTAAAGCATAGGATAATAGCATCATAGAATGGCTTAGGTTGGAAGGAACCTTAGAGATCATCTACTCCAGCCTCCCTGCCATGGGCAGGGACACCACATTCAACTCAAAGTAAATCTTTACTGACTGCATCCCATCAGATCAGCAAAATTATGATAGCAAAGGGCCCTTCAACTGTTTCTCCAGGCATGAGGACACCACGTAGATAGTCACAGTACAGCTCTACTGCTTCAGGGAATGGAAAGAAATATGATTTTCAGGAGCTGGGATTTGAATTTTCTGCAGTAGGTGAAGAGCCACTGCCCATGTCTTCTAGCTGTTGAAGAAAAGATTTGGCCAAACTTAGCATGGATGGCCTTAGACTCTAGAACAGGATGTCCTGAGCCGGGTTCTACACATTGGCCACAACAACCCAGTGCAGTGCTACAGGCTGGGGTCAGAGTGGCTGGAGAGAAGCCAGGCAGAAAGGGACCTGGGGGTACTGGTTGATAGTAGGCTGAACATGAGCCAGCAGTGTGCCCAGGTGGCCAAGAGGGCCAGTGGCATCCTGGCCTGCATCAGGAACAGTGTGGCCAGCAGGAGCAGGGAGGTCATTCTGCCCTGTACTCAGCACAGTCTCAAGCTGTGCCAGGGGAGGTTTAGACTGGATGTTAGGAAGAAATTCTTCATAGAGACTAATTGGCCATTGGAATGTGCTGCCCAGAGAGGTGGTGGAGTTCCCATCCCTGGAGGTGTTTAGGAAGAGACTGGATGGGGTGCATGGTGCCATGTCTTAGTTGATTAGATGGTGTTGGATGATAGGTTGGACTGAATGATCTCTAAGGTCTGTTCGAACCTGGTCTATTCTATTCTATTCTATTCTATTCTATTCTATTCTATTCTATTCTATTCTATTCTATTCTATTCCATTCCATTCCATTCTATTCTATACCATTCCATTCTATTCTATTCTATTCTATTCTATTCTATTCTATTCTATTCTATTCCATTCCATTCCATTCCATTCCATTCCATTCCATTCCATTCTATTCTATTCTATTCCATTCCATTCCATTCTATTCTATTCTATTCTATTCTATTCTATTCTATTCTATTCTATTCTATCCTACCCTATCCTACCCTATCCTATCCTATCCTATCCTATTCCACACTGGGGAAGATGTCAATATTTGATTGAGACTGAGAAATTCAAAGGAAACAAAAGCAACTGAAGACCTTCAGGGGGTTTGTCTCTGGCTACTCCATGCAGCCAGAATTCTCAGAAAGTATTTAGCCTGGGGAGGAATGTTAATGGCAGGAGTATTTTAGAATTATATGTATTAGAGGGGAAAGGAATTTATTGCTCTTCTTGCCTTACTTTATAATATGAAAAGCATGGTCTTATTCCATTAGATTAATGGTTAGGCAAATTTAATACAGGTTAAAAGGGGAGGAAAAAAAAAAAAGAACCAAACCCACACCCCACCTGATGTACTGTGTGGTGAGTTCATATAATTCCCTGCTGCAGGAGTCAGACAGTGATATGCTGTAGCTGGAGTTAAAAAAGAGCTCTGTAATTTTACAGCCATTAAGAGCATGTCATTATACCTGTGAATTGGGGAATGGAAATCTCAAACTTCAGAATGCAGAGAAAGAATGGCCTCAGGAAAGAAATTTCCCCATCTTCTCCCATCACCTTTCACACTACTGGGGAGTCGTATTAGACTGGGTTATTGCCATTACCCTTGGAATTGCCTGCTGGCAGCCACCATAATGTATGCCGGTGTTCACCAGTGCAGTGAGGCACAGCAAGGAACATAGGCTCATTCGGTTTGCTGAGCAACACAATGTTTCCTTGCAGGCTCTCAGAGCCCACTTGCTTCTTGGTTTAAGGAAACACTTGCTGCCTGCACTTTGAAATGCAACAGCCACAGACAAAACTCTCCTCAGCGGCGCACAGAGACAGGACAAGAGGAAACAGGCCCCAGCCTGAGCATAGCAATCATAGAGGCATACAATCATACACCAAGCTGGGGGCAGGAGTTGCTCTGTTAGAGGGTAGGAGAGCTCTGCAGAGGGTCCTGGACAGGCTGGACAGATGGGCAGAGTCCAAGGGCATGAGATTGAACACATCTAAGTGGCAGGTTCTACCCATTGTCCACAACAACCCCATGCAGTGCTACAGGCTGGGGTCAGAGCAGCTGGAGAGCAGCCAGGCAGAGAGGGACCTGGGGGTACTGGTTGATAGTAGGCTGAACATGAGCCTGCAGTGTGCCAGGTGGCAAGAAGGCCAATGGCATCCTGGCCTGCATCAGGAACAGTGTGGCCAGCAGGAGCAGGGAGGTCATTCTGCCCCTGTACTCAGCACTGGTTAGGCCACACCTTGAGTCCTGTGTCCAGTTCTGGGCCCCTCAGTTTAGGAAAGATGTTGAGATGCTGGAAGGTGTCCAGAGAAGGGCATCAAAGCTGGGGAGGGGTCTGGAGCACAGCCCTTTGAGGAGAGGCTGAGGGAGCTGGGGTTGCTTAGCCTGGAGAAGAGGAGGCTCAGGGCAGACCTTGTTGCTCTCTACAACTCCCTGAAGGGAGGTTGTAGCCAGGTGGGGGTTGGTCTCTTCTCCCAGGCAAGCAGCACCAGAAGAAGAGGACACAGTCTCAAGCTGTGCCAGGGGAGGATTAAGCCAGATGTTAGGAAGAAGTTGTTCATGGAAAGACTGATTGGCCTTTGGAATGTGCTGCCGAGGGAGGTGGTGGAGTCCCCATCATTGGAGGTGTTTAGGAAGAGACTGGATGGGGTGCTTGGTGCCATGGTTTAGTTGATTAGATGGTGTTGGATGATAGGTTGGACTTGATGATCTTAGAGGTCTCTTCCAACCTGGTCTATTCTATTCTATTCTATAGAATCATACATTTATAGAATCATGGAATCATGGAATTATAGAATCATAGAATTGTTAGGGTTGGAAGGGACTTCAAGGATCATCTACTTGCAACCCCCCTGCCATGGGCAGGGACACCTCACAGTAGAGCAGGCTGCTCAGAGGCACATCCAGCCTGGCCTTAAAAACCTCCAGGCATGAGGCTTCCACCACCTACCAGGGCAACCTGTTCCAGTGTCTCACCACCCTCATGGGGAAGAACAGAAGTTCCATTTAAGCATGAGGAAGTGCTTCCTTACCTTGAGGGTAGTGAAGCTGTGGAGCAGCCTGCCCAGACAGGTGGTGGAGTCTCCATGCCTGAATGTCATCCTGGGAAACCTGCTCTGGCAGGGATTGGACTAGATCATCTCCAGTGGTCCCTTCCATCCCAAATCATTCTGTGATTCTGCACAAGCAGCTCTCCTCCATCTCCAGTGGGTCTGGCCAGCAGCAGATAAGCAGAAAGGCAATGCAGATTTGAGGGCACCTCGACCAATAGTCCTTCCTCTTGTAGAGGCTCTTTTGTAGTTGACATCTCAAAGACAGGGGTAATGGTTCGAGAGGAAAGTGATGAGTGTTCAGCACAGCACTTTCCTCATCAGGTGTCAAATTTGCATATGGCAACACTGGGCTTCAAAAGAGCAAGCTGGAGAGAGCTGTAGTTCTGTGAAAGGAAACCATATCAGGAGCAGCCAGAGGCCTGTGCAAGCCATTTTACCAATGTGTGAGACCAGATGAGCTGGGAAATCTGGAGCTCCATTCACAGTTTCCTTTCTCCCAGGGAGAACTCTGGCATCTGACTCCAAATGTCACACCCCTCCTGTCCACACCAACAGCTCCTCACATCTCAATGACAAAGGCTGTCAAAGAAGGACATCCTGGATCCAGGAAAGATATCCTGGATCCAGGAAAGATGTCCTGGGTGTGGCAAGCAGGCTGTGAGCACACTGGACACTTTCTTGGGTGACAAATCACCATCTCCCTTAGTTCATGGTTTCTCTGCACCTTCAGGTGCCAAGCTGCAGCTTTCTCCCCAGCAGCTAAATGGAGACAGTTTGGTGTAGTCTCTTCTCCCAGGCAACCACCAACAGAACAAGAGGACACAGTCTCAAGCTGTGCCAGGGGAGGTTTAGGCTGGATGTTAGGAAGGAACTCTTCACAGAAAGAGAGATTGGCCATTGGAATGTGCTGCCCAGGTTGGTGGTGGAGTCACCATCCCTGGAGGTTGTTTAAGAAGACACTGGATGGGGTGCTTGGTGCCACGGTTTAGTTGATGAGAAGGTGTTGGGTGATAGGTTGGACTCGATGATCTCTGAGGTCTTTTGCAACCTGGTTAATTCTGTTCTATTCTACTCTATTCTATTCCCAAGAATCATCCACGTGTGGGAAGTCAGTGCCTTTCCCATCTGCCTTTACCTTCAAAAATGGAATTAGCCAGGATTTAAATGGGTATTGCTTTCCAAGTTGGGAGAGGAACTGGGGAATAAGTTCATGTTTTAGTCAGGCTCTAATTTGATAGAGAATTAAAGCCTCATAAATAAGGCACAATATTTATACAGCATGTTTGACAAAGACATCCTTCCTGGAGCTCCAATGCAATCCTTTTTCTTTTTTTACAAGCAGAACACAGCAAAATACAAAACCTTTTGTATGCCACACAAAACTCATGGCCCAAGTGCTCAGCTGGTGCAAACTGTCACAGATTAGAGGCTGGCAATGCAGATGCACGCACTGGGACTGCACAGAGGTGTCAGAGCTGACCTGGCTTTGCTCTCACACATCTCTTGTAGCATTGCTCCCAACTTGTGCAATCACATTTGTGTCTCCCTACAGCTCCCCCAGCTCCACAGGGAAGCATGCTGGGTGTGCTGGACAGGGCTCACAGTACTGCAGCAGTGTAAGGTGAGTTATTTCCTCCCCGGGGTGGCTGAAAACTTGCTGTGCCCCCCTGCTGCCTGTACTCATGGGGAAACGCAGTTGGATGCTAAGTAGTGGGAATGTGCTGCAGAGCATTTCCTGGGCTTAGGTGAGAGATTAGCCTTCAAGCCACCAAAAAGGCCTTAGCAGGAGCAGCCAGCTCAGAACCTGAAGTAAAATTGTTTTACCCAGCCCTGTGGCTTGAAGTTCCCTTTTTGCTTCCCTGGGCTTTCTGACCCACTGGGGTTACAGGAGGAACGCACTCTGCTCCTTGTGCTCCTCCTGCCAGCTGTTGGAGCCTTCTCTACCAGCCTCACCAGCATCCCAAAGTCCAAATGGCCTTTTTCCAGCTCAACTAATCTGTCACTGCTGAATCTGTCAGCTGGCAGATAATGTATGTGCACGAGCTGCGAGGTGGGCAGGGAGGATTGGCACAGGCTCAGGATTTACAATGCACCCATTCAGGGGAAGAGGGGGGAAAGCTGCAAATGTGATGCTTTTCCATCCCCATTTATAGCAGGTTCCCCAACCCATTACCAGGGGAGTATCCCATGGGAGGCTGGTGGTTTTGTAGAAGCTTTTGCTGATACTGAATCAATCCCAAATTTTTCCTGTCTCCCTGCAAAGCTCCCCTGCCCCCTGAGCAACCTGCATGGCTGACAGCTGCCAGGGAATGAAAAGAAGGGGGCTGGGGGCACAGCCAGCATTTCAAGATTGCCTCTCATGCTCTCCTAGGCTGATTTGGATAGAGCTTCCTCCCAGCCCTCAGTGCCTGCTACTGCAGCTGAGCAGATCTGCAGTCACAGGTCCCCTTGTCAGATTGATCTGGTGTTGTAAACCCACAAGCTGTGCCTGTGTGCATCCCTGAGTCCCCATCTGCACAGCACAGGCATGCTGCAAGACTGGACCCTGTGTGTCAGGAGCACAAGTTGGCACTGCTTCAGCTGGAGATTATCCACCAGTGACAGGCCATGTGTTTCACAGCTTGTGAATCCCTGTCAGTACCTGGGTGTCTCTGGACTCTACATGGCAACCAACACCTTGCTCAGACCTCTAACCTCCCTGTTAAACAAAACTCCTTATAATTAACACCTCCAAAAGTCCTGCCCCTTCACACAGCAGCCACCATCCCCTCCCTGCAGAGCAAGCTGTCCATTTCAGAAGTCACAGGTCAGACACCAGGCAGGGCTTTCAGCAAAATGTGTTTGAAATGATGCTGTGGTGTGTAATTATGAGAACCCCTGCCTCAGAGACCAGAGTGCACAGAGCAGTGAAGCCAATCTCTTTTATTAGTGGTAGAATGAATTGGAACTCTTGCATCTATGGCCAGTTACATGGGCCGTGTCCCATACCAAGATGTACAGACCCACTCATAGAATCATCAAAGGTGGAAAAGACCTCTAAGATCACCAAGTTCAACATCACCATGCCTGGAACACTCCTAGAAAGCCCAGGATCTTTGCTGGCTGCACACGGGGCAGGGTAGCTGAAAGGCTGACACTGAGCTGCTGAACCAAGCAAGACACAACATCACTGCGAGCACCACGGTGCCCAGGAAGATGGAGAGTGCCTTTGTGAGGCAGGCTGTAATTGCACAGAGCTGTGACAGCTCTTGTGGTGCCATCTGAATCACTGTGTCAGCTGGACACTTGTCACCAAGAAAACAATAAGCACTTAGAGGCAGAGTACATCAGCGCTGCGGATGGCCTTCGAAGCACGCTCGGTTCCCCCACCAAAGGAGCAGGTGTTCCTACTTGATGCTCTTCTTGTGAGGCTGGAGAGGGAGAATCTCATGGCATGTTTCTGGTGACACAGAAAGCAAACAGTAATTTGCTACCCACTCTGCTCTTGAGCCTTTGCTAAAGAACTGGGACCTGATGTTACCTCTCTGAGACTGACAGGAATCAGGAATCGCTCTGTGGCTCTCTGGTTGCTGTGAAGTTGGCCTGAGGACTTCCTGCCTTCTGTGGTGGCCCCAGAAGCTATAAACTTCTGTGTTTGGATTGGAGGCCAAGGGCTTTTTGCTGATCTACACCTGCAGATTTATTGCAGATTTAATGTGGTAATTACAGACAAACCAAATTTTCCTGCCCTTTACACTGAGCTTCCCCCAAGCAGCTGTCGCCTCTCCACTTCCAGCTCTTTGGAGCAGGATGCCTGTGCATCATCTTCAAGATTGCTTCCATGCAAAGTTGGATTCTGGTCAGCACAAGGAACTCTGACCTGTCTGCCTCATGTGGTGATGCTCCCTCAGTGGGATCCTTCCCTCCTAACTTCAGCTGGCCAGAAATCAAGCACTTGGTATAAAGCAATTGTCTGGACTTTTTCTGTGGTCACTAGAAAAAGCCTGGCATGTCCCAGGACAAATTATTGCCATCATGCCCTCGGTGTCTGGGGAAGGAAGGGTTGAATTACCACCTCATTAGGGCTATGCAAAACAGCCAGAACATGAAACTCAGCTTGATTTGGCTAAAAAAACCTGATCTGCCCCTGGGGTAAGTCAGTCAAGCTCCTCTAAACCGTGCCAAGAGCACATTTGGATTGATCAATAGCCCTGGCTCAGCTCTCCTTGATATGCAGTAGTGCTCATCTACAGCAATTACCTAAAAGCCTGAGAAGGGGAGGAGAGCAAGTAATTTAGCAAGGGGACAGGGCCTTTGCATTGATTAAAAACTGTAATGGGATCTTGGAGCTGGCTTCAAGGTTGCCCCTCAGGTTCCTCCTCAGCTAGAGGCAGAAGTCTCAGCACCGCTGGGGTTTTGCCTTTGTTCTCCAGTCCAGCAACCCAAATACAGCCAGGGGACCTCTTTCAGGTGAGGACAGCGCTTCTCTGGGGAGGGTTCAATCTACAGCCCAGTTACGCCAGCAGTGGATCCGAGACTGAAAGAGAGCAAGATGTGGCAAGGATTAGAGAGCATGGGGGGGAGAGAGGGGCAGGGCCAGCGCGTTTAAATCGATGGAGCAATCAGCGGGAGGCTAACGCAACTGCGAGATTAGGCCTCCTGTATGGAAAGCAGTGATCTCTTCTTGATGAAAAAGCCATCCCAGCCCATTGTAATCTTCCCTCTGCTCATGCACTTTCCCTCTGCCTCGTGGCTGACCCACTTCCTTCAGCTCTTTTGCTTGTTTCCTTCAAGTGCAGTTTTAGCTCCAAACCACATAAACACCTTGTTTAAATTGCTTTAATCTCCAAGTGCTCTTTCTATTGATTTGAAACAGTTAAGCTGTCAATCAGCCCTTTCTCTTCCTACTGTGGACCGAGGAGGAAGATTAAAATAACAAACAAAGAAGAAATGCATGGGCAGGGAAGTTAGCCTGAATTTCACAGCCTCTTAGGAAGCTGGAACCAGCTAGAAATGAGGTTCTTACAGACACTGAACTCTGCAGAAAGGCCCCATTCAGACTAGGGGACAGTGTCTGGTGCCCCTCAGTGCCCTCTTCCTTCAGCTAATCCATAGTGAGACAGCTCTCATGAAGGGGAAACCAAATTTATTGTATCCAGCTCTGGGCTCCTCAATTTAAGAAGGACTTTGAGACACCTGAACATGTCCAGAGAAGGGCAACGAGGGTGGGGAGAGGTCTCAAGCACAGCCCTCTGAGGAGAGGCTGAGGGAGCTGGGGGTGTTCAGCCTGAAAGGAGGTTGTAGATAGGTGGGGATTGGCCTCTTCTCCCACACAACCAGCACTAGAACAGGAGGACACAGTCTCAAGCTGTGCTAGGGGAAGTTTAGGCTGGAGGTGAGGAGAAAGTTCTTCCCAGAAGAATGTGCTGCCCAGGGAGGTGGTGGAGTCACCGTCCCTGGAGGTGTTCCAAAAAGGCTTGGATGTGGCACTTGCAGCCATGGTTTAGTTGCCAGGAGGTGTTAGGTATTAGGTAATAGGTTGGACTTGATGATCTCTGAGGTCTTTTCCAACCTGGTTGATTCTATGAATTTCCAGGACTCTTTCCCTTGCAGCCAACAGGGAACTGCCAACAACCTCTGAACGTAACAGCCTGAGAAGAACACTCACACGGCTAAGGTACGACCTGGAGAGCTCTTCATGCTAAGCACTGTGCAAATACTTCTAGGAGGCAACCTCACTCTGATGAAGTTTGCAGTCAGCACTGATAAGGGGGGGGGAAGAAAAAGATAAGGGGGGGGGGGAAGAGAAAGATAAGGGAGGTAAACAGAAGCAGGGAGAGAAGTTGCTTTTCCAAGGGCAGTGCATGAATCCAAGGAAGACTGTCTCCTGATGAGGATCTAGCACCTCATCACTAAACCCCAGTAAACACAGTCAAGGTGACTTTGTGGTGCAGTGGAGAGGGAGGGCATGGACCTGCTGCTCTCTTACAGACACATGCAGGATCTGAAAGCCACCCTGCTGGCAGCTCAGCTCCCCAGGGCTGTGCAGAAAGGCCAGGGAGGAAAGACACCTCAGCTGGAGCACCGACACTGCTGTGGATGCTCTTGCAGTCAGTGCATTCCTCCCTTGGCACTCTCCCTTCCTTGGACAGCATTCCAGGCCAGCTGCACTCAGGACAACCCTGATGGCAAGCTTGAAGCAGCAAGCTGTTATTTGGTTGTTACAGCAAGGATAATGACAGGACCAGAGAGGCTGATTGCTGCTGGAGAGGTCAATGGTCAAGGAAGTAAGAAGGAGAATAAAGATGAGGCATGGCACATGCAGCTTGGCAAGAGGTGTGCAGCTGGCTTAGCCTTGTTCCAGTCAGAGTATTGATCTCTAAAATGAAGCTGAGGGTCTCCAGTTAAGAGTCTTCAGAGAGCAAATGCACTGAAGTCCAGTCCAGAGCTAGTCTCTGGAAAATCCAGGCTCTGAAAATCCATCAATTAATCACATTATGCAAAGCCAATATTAGACACAGCAGCGCTCAGACACTCCATGGGCTTACTTTGTTCTGCTGAGGAAAAACCCTTCTGGTGACCCACTTGTCTCTGCCCCTCCCTCTAAAAGTTATTTTTGCAGCCTCGTGAGTGTGATAAGGACTCATCCTGTGCTCAGCTCCCATGAGAGGGAAACCAAATTCCCAGGACTCTTCCCCTTGAACCTCGAGTAGAGGGATTTATAGGGAACTGCCACAACCCTCTGAACATCATAGCCTGGGATGAAGAGCAGCTCAGGGAGATGATAAGTCCAGAGGGGCTGGAGCGACTCAAGGGTGACAAGTGGTGCTTGGAGCAGTGCTTTGCTTCCTCCAAGGCAGAGCTGCCAGTTCCACAGCTGGAACACACAGGGACTCCTGGGAAGGGTTCACCTTGAGTAGAAGAAGGGTTACACCTTGAGTATTGTGTCCAGTTCTGGGCCCCTCAGTTTAGGAAAGATGTTGACCTGCTGGAACATGTCCAGAGGAGGGCAGCAAAGCTGGGGAGGGGAGCACAAGCCCTATGAGGAAAGGCTAAGGGAGCTGGGGTTGTTTAGCCTGGAGAAAAGGAGGCTCAGGGGAGATCTTATTGCTGTCTACAAGTCCCTGAAGGGAGGTTGTAGCCAGGTGGGGGTTGGTCTCTTCTCCCAGGCAACCAGCACCAGAATATGAGGACACAGCCTCAAACTGTGCCAGGAGAAGTTTAGGCTGAAGGTGAGAAGAAAGTTCTTCCCAGAGAGAGTTGTTAGCCATTGGAACGTGCTGCCCAGGGAGGTGGTGGAGTCCCTGTCCCTGGAGGTGTTCAGGAGGGGATTGGACGTGGCACTTGGTGCCATGGTTTAGTCATGAGGTCTGTGGTGACAGGTTGGACTTGCTGATCTTTGAGGCCTCTTCCAACCTTGGTGATTCTGTGATCCTGTGATAGAACAAAGAGGACTGGAATTGATCAGGGCATCCATTTGAGTGTTTAAAATAATAATAATGATTAAAAAAACCCTCTTTGAATGGGCTTCTTTCCCCTCAAGCAATTCAAGCAGCTGCTTGATTTGTCTTCAAGATCCTTTTATCAATATGCTGTGAGCAATTGCATGTGGTGGAAAGGCTGTTGGGGAGCTTGTGGTGGGAAGGTCACACACCTCTGTAGCTACAGGGGATGACTTTTGGGAGCAGGAGTGGGAATAAGGATTGGGACAGAGGGGTCACAGAGGAACCAACACAGATAAAAAGAGAAAACGTCTGCACAAAGGGAAGCAACTGTCCTGCAGAAGAATTCCCTATGTTGTAGTGTACTGATCCACCCTCAGAAGGCACCACTGTTAGATACCAAATACAGTGGAGGTGCTGGATGAGGAGAAGAGTAAAGATGGGGTAATGAACTCAGGTAATGAACTCAGGTAAGGGGTAGATTTAAGATTAGGTGGAGAGCTGGCCTTGCACTTCTGGCTATTCAAATACTTCCTATTTAAAGCCTTCCTAATATTAAATAGCCTCAAACCACAGCAGGGGAGGTCTAGGTTGGCTATCAGGAGGAATGCTTTTACTGCAAGAGTGGTCAGGCATTGGAACAGGCTGCCAAGGGAGATGGTGGAGCCTCCATCCCTGGAGGTGTTCAAAATGCATGTAGCCATGGCACGTTGGGACATGGTTTAGTGGGCATGGTGGTGTTAGCTCAGTGGTTGGACTTGACCTTAAAGGTCTTTTTACAACCAAAACAATTCTCTTTCTCTAAGATTGTCTGGCTGGAGAGCAGCCAAACAGAAAGGGACCTGGGGATACTGGTTGATAGTAGGCTGAACATGAGCCTGCAGTGTGCCCAGGGGGCCAAGAACGCCAATGGCATCCTGGCCTGCATCAGGAACAGTGTGGCCAGCAGGAGCAGGGAGGTCATTGTGCCCTGTGCTCAGCACTTGTTAGGCCACACCTTGAGTCCTGTGTCCAGTGCTGGGCTCCTCAGTTTAGGAAAGATGTTGAGATGCTGGAAGGTGTCCAGAGAAGGGCAACAAAGCTGGGGAGGGGTCTGGAGCAGAGCCCTGTGAGGAGAGGCTGAGGGAGCTGGGGTTGCTTAGCCTGCAGAAGAGGAGGCTCAGGGCAGACCTTCTTGCTCTCTACAACTCCCTGAAGGGAGGTTGTAGCCAGGTGGGGGTTGGTCTCTTCTCCCAGGCAACCAGCACCAGAACAAGAGGACACAGTCTCAAGCTGTGCCAAGGGAGGTTTAGGCTGGATGTTAGGAAGAAGTTGTTCATGGAAAGACTGATTGGCCATTGGAATGTGCTGCCCAGGGAGGTGGTGAAGTCCCCATCATTGGAGGTGTTTAGGAAGAGACTGGATGGGGTGCTTGGTGCCATGGTTTAGTTGATTAGATGGTGCTGGGTGACAGGTTGGACTCGTTGATCTGGAAGCTGTTTTCTAACCTGGTTTATTCTATTCTATTCTATTCTACTCTATTCTATTCTATTCTATTCTATTCTATTCCATTCCATTCCATTCCATTCCATTCTAAGAAGGGGAAGGAAGGCATCAGAAGGACTAATGTGATTTTTAGCATGATAGGCAAGGCTGGGGGTGGGAGGGGGTGGGGCAAGCTGCTTCTGAGAACATGACACCTCAGAAAGAATCCTTCTGGAGGCTGCTAGAAGACAACCCTACAGAGGGAGCAGTGTAACGTGGAGAAGGAAGAACATACATCAGCGTTCCCTTTGTGATGATAAAGCAAAGTGTCTTTGCAGGAAAACAAGAGAATTTCAAAGAGGGAGAAGAGAGGGGCTATCAAACCAGGAGATTTTCCTTTTTTTCCCCCTTTTCTGTATACAAAACACACAGGGTGGATTGATTTCATGTTTATAGAGGATGTCAATCACATGAATAAAGATGGCTTTCCCCAGCTCCCCTCTGCCAGTTGTTTGCAGCTGGCTGACAGCCATTGGACAGAGCACAGAACAGAGCAGCCAGGAGCAATGTTGCTGGATGGAGACTCTGAGAATAGGACAGGAAGAGGCCTGGGAAGAGGCATCAGGTTAAAAAACATCAAAGAGGACAGCACCAGGGCCACAGCAAAGTGATTTAATTTGTGGCTTTGTTGTGCTCTGTATGAGTGGGCTGATGTGACGCCCACGCACTGAGCAACAGCTGGCAACATCTGCCACAGCTCCTCCTCTTCTTCTTCAGCTTTCAAACACTTGCTGTCCTCATCAGTTCTCCTTACTTCTCCTCCCCTTGTGCTTCCTGAGTGCTGCAGTTTGCCTCCTTCTTTTTTTTTTTTTAATGAAGTCCCTTATCTGGGCTTCAAAGGGGAGGTGCACACAAGTCAGGAAGGGGAGGGCACGGTGCCTGCCAGCCTTTCAGGTTGAAATTGCACACACACACATATTCATGCACACTGAAAGAGCAAAGCAAGGAGGGAAATCAATAGCCCTGGTCAAAACTCATTTTCAAATCTGCACAAGCTGGTGATTAGTAGAGCCCCACAGAAGCCAGCCACTGTGCCCAGGCTTGATCTGATCCTTAAATGTCAGCCTTGCAGAACCGTAGGAAATTAGGAGTGAGCAGGACTTCCAGAGGCCACCTAATCCATCCTCTTGTCAAACAGCCTCATATGCAGGAGATTCACCAGCATCAGGACATGCCAGCTCCTTCTCATGGTTTGGACTAGAAAAATGCAACGAGTGAAACCTGCTTCCTTTGCTGAATTTACCTCACCCCTAAAGATCTCAGGATCTCTGACATGAGCAGTGCTGATAACATGCTCAGCCCCTCCTCATTGCTGGCTCTGCCAATGGGCTTCAGCAACTTCCCTACTGCGTTAAAAAGGGATGGGGAGAGCTGGGAGGGATGTGGAGCAGGAGTAAATTCAGACATTTCTGATCTTGTCTCCCAAATAAGGGATTTTTAGGTTTATTTCTTTCTTTCCCTCTATTCCATCAAATGAGACCTTAATGAATAGAATAGAATACAGAATTCACCAGGTTGTAAAAGACCTTTGAGACCATTGAGTCCAACCTATCACCCAACATCCTCTGATCAATTAAACCATGGCACTAAGTGCCTCATCCACTCTCTTTTTAAACACCTCCAGGAGGGTGACTCCACCACCTCCCTGGGCAGCACATTCCAATGGTCCAGTCACTCTTTCTGGGAAGAACTTCTTCCTCACCTCCAGCCTAAACCTCCCCTGGTGCAGCTTGAGACTGTGTCCTCTTCTTCTGGTGCTGCTTGCCTGGGAGAAGAGACCAACCCCCACCTACTGCCACAGTTGAAAAAATATAATTGGTGATGGAGTGGGAGGGTGGAAGACCAAGCAGGGGTAGAGGAGAATATGAGGGAGACAGGAAATGAGGAAAATAAGCTCTGGCCACCTAAGTGGATGTAACTGGTGATTAGCAAAGTCTAACTTAACAGCTATTATCTCCTCCCTAGCTCGCCATCTAAATGTCAGCTTCCTGCAGCAAGGAGAGGACCACTAATGGCAAAGCAAGGAGGGGCAAGGAGCTTCCAAATGAGCTTGACATTTTCTTAACCTGAAGCAAAGGGAGGCTGTGAAAGGCCAGGGAAGGAAACCCACCAGAGCGCCTGAGAGGGCTGGAAATGAAGAGCAAGACCTGGCTTAAACGTAAGCCATTCGTGTGGGGCTGTGGAGCTGTGACAGAGGGTGAGGTGTGGGAGTCTGCACTGGGAGGGGGTGCCAAGAGGGTGGGTGGAGGAGCAGATGTGTTCACACTCCCTTTTGGCAAAGAGGATAATAACATTTGCCTTCTTTAAAGGGAATACTGATGAACAGTTAGTATGCCTGGGCTGGGCTGCTTTCCATAGGCTCACTGTCTTCTCTGAGGGCTTTTCATAGGGGAGGATTTGAGAAGCAGGACCTCTAAGCTGAATAAAAAAATAATAAAAGCTGCACAGCAGGAATAATTCCCTCCCTTGCAAAACTCAACATTCAATGTCATTTTTTTTTTCTTCCATACTCCTCTGGGCAAAACCGAGGTCTTAACATTTTCTGGGCTGAGCTGCAAGGGAAAACACAACAAACAGGTTCCCTCAGGTGGGTCAGCAGAGGCACCTGAGAGGGGGTGGACACAGGGTTAAGTCTTAGTCTCAGCCTGGTTCAGAGCAAGACTGCTGTAAATCATAGAGCAGTCACTTTTTGGGTGTCTGTCACACCTCTGCCCCAGTTAAGAATTCATCCAACCTGGTTGATCCCTGCCCAGAAAAAGCTGATGTCAACCCACCAGAGCTTTCCAATCAAAATCCATTCCCAAGAAATCAAGGCATAATAAAGGATCTCTGGTGCTGACCAAAGGTTCTTTGACCCCTGCCTCAGAGAGCAGAAAGCTTCAGGGAAAGTCTAAGATCAGGACACAAAGAATGACCCTTTGAATCGGCCAGTTTCCAAAAGCTAAATAGAATCATAGAATCATAGAATTGTCAGGCTTGAAGGGACCTCAAGGATTATCTGTCCCCTGCCATGGGCAGGGACTAGATCAGGTTGCCCATAGCCACATGCAGCCTGGCCTTAAAAACCTCCAGGGATGAGGCTTCCACCACCTCCCTGGGCAACCTGTGCCAGTCTCTCACCACCCTCATGGGGAAGAACTTCTTCCTAACATCCAATCTCAGTCCACCCATTTCTGGTTCTGTTCCATTCCCCCCAGTCCTATACCCTAAAAAGTCTCTCCCCAGCTTTCTTGTAGCCCCCTTCAGATACTGGAAGGCCACAATTAGGTCTCCTCAGAGCCTTCTCTTCTCCAGACTGAATATCCCCAACTCCCTCAGTCTGTCCTCATAGCAGAGCAGCTCCAGCCCTCTGCTCATCCTCATGGCCCTTCTCTGGACACCTTCCAGCACCTCCAGATCCTTCCCATACTAGGGGCTCCTGAACTGGACACAGTACTCCAGGTGGGCTCCCACCAGAGCAGAGCAGAGCAGAAGGGGAAGAGCTGAGTAACTACATGCAGGTTGTGCCACTGGATGGACACCTGGGTCTGAGGTGCAACCAAGTAAACCTCGTGGAACGTTCCTTGAACCAACACACAGCCAGCACATAATGTTTTTTTGCTGCACACAGGCATGGTTTGGAAAAAGCTGCTTATTCCAGTTCAATGGAGAAGGACAGACCATATTTTATCAGGGATGCACTTGCAAGGTTCATTATTGATTTTAATGTACCTGTGCCAAGAGGCAACGGCGGGCACAGCTTTTTACAGAGGAGGAAGGAAGATTAAATATACTCAATCCTTGTCACCTTAGCAAACATTTTTCCACCCAGTAGTGTGCAATGAAAAGTCTCTATTCCAAAGAAGGAATTAAATCTTAACAGGGACAGCAACATGTTTGGAGGGTTGGCATGGCCCAGGACTGCAGCACTGGAGGGAAACGCCAGGGGCTGCTGACAGAAGAAAACCATGAGGTGATAACTTGTGCCTGAAACCACTGATGATGGGGAAATAGGTGATCATAGAATCAGCCAGGGTTGGAAGGGACCACAAGGATCATCTAGCTCCAAGCCCCCTGCCATGGGCAGGGACACCTCACACTAGATCAGGCTGGCCAGAGCCTCATCCAGCCTGGGCTTAAACACCTCCAGGGACGGGGCCTCAACCACCTCCCTGGACAACCCATTCCAGGGCTTCACCACTCTCACAGTGAAGAACTTCCTCCTCATGTCCAGTCTGAATGTCCCCACCTCCAGCTTCATTCCATTCCCCCTAGTCCTATCACTACCTGATAGCCTGAGAAGTCCCTCCCCAGCCTTCTTGTAGCCCCTTTCAGATACTGGAAGGCCACAATCAGGTCACCTGGAAGCCTTTTTTTCTCCAGACTGAACAGCCCCAACTCTTTCAGTCTGTCCTCATAGTAGAGGTGATGCAGGACAGGACTGTTGTGGAGCATCCCAGAAACTGATGGTAGAGAAATCCCCTGCTGAGGAAGGAGGCATAGCAGCCCCCAGCATTGCCCTGGCTTTAGCTACCACTCTCAGATGTGATGCCAAATTTACAGTGAAAATCAGAAAATCCCAATACAGACATTAAGGTCCCTCACTGGGGTGTACTCACTGCCATGGGCTTCCCCAGCAGCAGGACTCAGCCTGCAGGACTATGTTTACAAGTAAGCCACTTCCCTTCTCTGCAGTTGGCTTTGCTCCAGTTGGAGAATGTTTACTCCTTCCAGGTTACACTAGCCAAGCTCACTGATAGTGAGAAGGTTAATAATCTCACACAGTATCACAGTACCACAGTATCACCAAGGTTGGAAGAGACCTCAAAGATCATTGAGTCCAACCTCTCACCACAGACCTCATGATTAGACCATGGCACCAAGTGCCACGTCCAATCCCCTCTTGAACACCTCCAGGGATGGTGACTCCACCACCTCCCTGGGCAGCACATTCCAATGACGAATGACTCTCTCAGTGAAGAACTTTCTCCTCACCTGGAGCCTAAACCTCCCCTGGTGCAGCTTGAGACTGTGTCCTCTTGTTCTGGTGCTGGTTGCCTGGGAGAAGAGACCAACCCCCACCTGGCTACAACCACCCCTCAGGTAGCTGTAGAGAGCAATGAGGTCTCCCCTGAGCATCCTCCTCTCCAGGCCAAACCATCCCAGCTCCCTCTCCTACCTTGGGCAGCGAAAGGCTACAATAGAGTAGAGTAGAGTAGAGTAGAGTAGAGTAGAGTAGAGTAGAATAGAATAGAATAGAATAGAATAGAATAGAATAGAATAGAATAGAATAGAATAGAATAGAATAGGAGTAGAATAGAATAGAATAGAATAGAATTAACCAGATTGCAAAAGACCTTTGAGATCATCAAGTCCAGCCTATCGCCCAACACCATCTAATCAACTAAACCATGGCACCAAGTGCCTCATTCAGTCTCTACCTAAATACCTCCAGGGATGGTGACTCCACCACCTCCCTAGCACAGCAGGTGAAAGCTTTACTAGGTCTTCAGATTCCAGCCAGAGGTCTTGAGGAAGCGAAGTGTGTGATGTACCATGCACTAAGGAACTGGCCCAGTGAGGGCTGGCAGACAGTTTGGGAAACCCACGTCTCCTCCGCTCTGCCCGGCACCACAGAGCAGGCACAGCAGAGGCTGCTTCGGTGTCCTGGCGCGCAGCAAGGTTCACGCCACGCTCCAGCAAAGCCTCGCTTTACCTCCTGCCCTTCCGCGGCCTCCGTAGCCTCTCACTCCCAGTCATTACCAGCCGCCGTCTGGATTTAATGAGGCCAGAGTGCACTGGATGCAATAAATGCAGGTCCCCGCACCCTCGAAGCCAAAGCTAATGAAAGAGATGTGCTCCCTCCACTCCTGCTCCCGGTTTCGCATCCTGCAAATTATCTGTGCTAATGCACGCACCTCCCTGCCCCTCCACGGCTCCGGAGGCTGAACTTTGGCGGCTCTGTCACGTCAGGCAGCGCCGAGCAGCTCCGCGCAGGAGCCTGACATTTCCCGTGGAAAAAAAAGACATTGATTAAAATTCAGCAGGCATGGAGCGTTCAGCTTCTAAAGGTCGGCAAATCTAAGGAACTATCAACTGTAAAATAATTCAGCATTTAGAGGGGAGGGGTAGCTGGAAGGAGGGGGGGGGGGGGAGGGCCCTGGGAAGAGGGAGGGAGCACAGAGTGTGAGGATCGTTCGCTGCCGGCGTTTCGCCGTCAAGGACATAATTGCAGGCGGTTTGATTACAGACACTGGAATGGATTCATCTTCCTGAGCGCCACAGAATCACCAAGGTTGGAAGTGACCTCAAAGATCATCAAGTCCAACCTGACACCCAACACCTCATGACAAAGCCATGGCACCATGTGCACGTCCAATCCCCTCTTGAACACCTCCAGGGATGGGGACTCCACCACCTCCCTGGGCAGCACATTCCAATGGCTAACAACTCTCTCTGGGAAGAACTTTCTCCTCACCTCAAGCCTAAACTTCCCCTGGCACAGCTTGAGACTGTGTCCTCCTGTTCTGGTGCTGGTTGCCTGGGAGAAGAGACCAACCCCCCCGGCTACAACCACCCTTCAGGTAGTTGTAGACAGCAACAAGGTCTCCCCTGAGCCTCCTTCTCTCCAGCCTGATCCTGCTTTGCCTCCCTGGGCCCTGGGGGAAGGGGACCCTGGCAGTGTCCAGGTGTTCCTCTGGGGGAGTGTCTGTAGAGGGACCTTGGAGAATGAAGATGGGTGCTATTATTTCTGCTGCTCCTCATGCTGGGGATTATACCAGGCTCATCTGAGGAAGACTTTCTATTGTCCAGTAGAAGGACTAAGGATCAGGCTGTTTTGTGCAATAGTGAAAGAATACTGAGAGAACTGCTTTCACATGAGGTGTGAGCTTACCCAGCACAACTCCTCTTTCTGTCACACTGCTTCTAGATACTTTGGCCACAACAACCACATACAGAGCTACAGGCTGGGGTAAGAGTGGCTGGAGAGTGGCCAGGCAGAAGGGGACCTGGGGGTGCTGGTTGATAGTAGGCTGAACATGAGCCAGCAGTGTGCCCAGGGGGCCAAGAAGGCCAATGGCATCCTGGCCTGCATCAGAAATAGTGTGGCCAGCAAGAGCAGGGAAGTCATTCTGCCCTGTGCAGACTCCTTGCTGGGTACTCTGTGCCAGGAGGATCTCTGAAAAACCCTGGGAGAAGCCCTACTCCTCCTCCTCCTTTTCAGCACTGGTTAGGCCACACCTTGAGTCCTGTGTCCAGTTCTGGACCCCTCAATTTAAGAAGGACATTGAGACACTTGAATGTGTCCAGAGAAGGGCAACAAAGTTGGTGAGGGGCTTGGAGCACAGCCCTGTGAGGAGAGGTTGAGGGAGCTGGGGTTAATTAGCCTGGAGAAGAGGAGGCTCAGGGATGATCTCAAAGCTCTCTCCCAACCTGGTTTATTCTATTCTATTCTATTCTATTCTATTCTATTCTATTCTATTCTATTCTATTCTATTCTATTCTACTCTCTAAATTATTGCCATCTACAGCTCCCTGAAGGGAGGTTGTAGCCAGCTGGGGGTTGGTCTCTTCTCCCAGGCAACCAGCACCAGAACAAGAGGACACAGTCTCAAGCTGCACCAGGGGAGGTTTAGGCTGGATGTTAGGAAGAAGTTCTTCATCGAAAGAGAGATTGGCCATTGGAATGTGCTGCCCAGGGAGGTGGTGGAGTCACCATCCCTGGAGGTGTTTAGGAAGAGACTGGATGGGGTGCTTGGTGCCATGGTTTAGTTGATTAGATGGTGTTGGATGATAGGTTGGTCTTGATGATCTCAAAAGTCTTTTCCAACCTGGTTAATTCTATCCTATCCTATCCTATCCTATCCTATCCTATCCTATCCTATCCTATCCTATCCTATCCTACCCTATCCTATCCTATCCTACCCTATCCTATCCTATCCTATCCTATCCTATCCTATCCTATCCTATCCTATCCTACCCTATCCTACCCTATCCTATTCCATTCCATTCTAGTCTAGTCTAGTCTAGTCTAGTCTAGTCTAGTCTATGTGACCCTCCACATCTCTGACTTCTCTGTTACTAGGAGGCTCCACTGAACAGGGAACCTCAGATGGGTAAGCACAGCCCGAGAAGTGAGTTGCAGAGGCAAGTGCTGTTCCTAAAGGAAACCAGGTTGGCGTTTCAAGAGGTGCCTCACTCATCTCACTTCACTAGATGTCTGTAAAGAACCAGATCAGATCCCATATTTTGAAATTGCCACAGTTCTGCCATCTAGGCTTTGCTTTTTGAGGTCTGTATTGCCCTGTTTTGGAAGATTGGGTTAGACAAACATGAAGCAAAGTCCCTTTGCACCATCCTTGATGGGCCACCAGCACTTACATGAACAAATCTTCAGCCTCAGCCTTCTTTGACAGTTGCAAGTTACCTATTAGGACACTCTCCCACCCCTAATTGCACTGCACATGTACAAATCACTTTATCTAATGCATGGTTTCTCCTCTCCCTTCTCCTTTATCTCACCCTCTTGTTAAAATGTTTGCTCTTCACACCCTTTTGTGCACCAGCTTGAGCCCAGCTCTTTCCAGCCTGGAATAGGTTTGGTTCCACTGGTAAGTCAAGAAATACATCCCATGGTAAATATCTCCTAGAACTTAGTGACAGAGAGATCAGAGGAGGGGGTGAAGCCCATCTGGGTGAGTTTGGGGGCAGTGGGAACTTGGCCTTCTGCTGATTTTCTGACCCACAGCTGAGCAGGAAGTGGGAAGTGTGATGATCTGATTGCCTTTCCCAAGGACAGGATCACAGCCTCTTGTACAATCCAACTGTGACCCCTACAGGTCTCTGAAAGGAGAATACTGATCTCCTTGGAGACAGGCAGTGGGAGAGAAGAGAAGGGGTCTCCTCCACCCTTACCACATCAGGGTACAGTTGATATGCTCACTCCTTGCAATATCAGACTCTCCCCTCACACAAGCATCATGCCATTGATTTTAGTGGGGACAGGAGCACTGTGACTGAAAGGGAGATCTTCATGGTCCATGGGGTTGCTGGTGAATCATGCCCTCCAGGACAGAGACCACCAGAAGGACTCACATCCAGGGAGTAAAAATACACATTAGAGGAGAGGAAGAAAGCTCCTGCTGCAGTGTGTCTATAGGAAGTCTCTCCAGGGGAAATTGTGACTCAGCAACAGACCAAACCAACCTTAAAAAATTGAAATAAGGAGAAAAGAAGGAAGAAGAGAAAGGCCAGCAGGCACATCACTGTTGCTCCATCACCCAGATGCTGCTGTGTGTCAGTACAAAGGAGAGGCAGAGAGAAGGGAACACTCTGTTGCCTTCATTTAGAATGCTCCCAGCATAATCTTTGCTAACTTGGCTCTATCTCTGGGCCTCTGTCTTGCCTTATCTCAACAGGAATCCACTGCAGTTCATCACTGCAAGCTCCTGCTAAGCTTTTCACCTCATTGGCACCAGAAAAGTCTCCCTGCCCAGCAAGTCCCTTTTGCAAGCAGTGGGACACCCACATCCCCATATTGTCACCACCCATTATATTAGCCCAATAGGAGGATTCAGCTCTTCCAACTTCACATACAAGACCTTGACTTCCCTTTTCCAAGACAGCAAAGAGACAGCAATAATCTCCGACCCACTACATATTTGCCCTGGCCCATGATGATCCAAGCCCACCAAAAGTATCCTGTATCACACACAAGATCTGGACCTCCCTTCTCAAAGACCACAGCCAGCCATGGTCTCCAACACACTACAGACTTGCCTGGCCCATGATGAATCAAGCCCACCACAATCATCAGCACACCACCAGGCTGCAAGAGCACCTCACTACATAGTCAAGGCTCTCTAGGTCCTACCCTCTCCTGGAAGGAAACTCTATGATCTGAAACCCATGCCAGGGTGAGAGGAGGAACCTGGGATAGCTTTAGGCTGTGCCTTTAAAATTTTCCACAGATCTTGAAGAGAAAAGTAGTAAAATGTAAGTAAATCACTACTGAGTGTAAAAAGGAAAATAAAGGTAATTCTACCAAACCCATTGGAGAGATGTAGGATCGTAGAATCAATGAAGTTGGAAAAGACCTCAAAGATCATCAAGTCCCAAACTGTCACCCAACACCTCATGACTACTAAACCATGGCACCAAGTGCCACATCCAATCCCTTTTTGAACACCTCCAGGGATGGGGACTCCACCACCTCCCTGGGCAGCACATTCCAGTGGCTAACAACTCTCTCCGTGAAGAACTTTCTCCTCACCTCCAGCCAGCCTAAACCTTCCCTGGCACAGCTTGAGACTGTGTCCTCTTGTTCTGGTGCTGGTTGCCTGGGGGAAGAGACCAACCCCTACCTGTCTACAACCTCCCTTCAGGTAGTACCATAAGTTTTAGTTCCAAAACCAATTTCTCTTCTCACTTCTTCACTCTGGGAGAGATACTAACTGGCTTCTGCTTGACCTCGGCTGCATTGTCTTGGCTAAATCTAACATCTCTTCTCCTTTCTCTGGTCCCTTTTGCACAAGGGGTAAGGGGGAGGCAGAGAGGGAGAAGCTAGTAGCTTCCCCTGATCTTTGAGGAGGCTGTTGTGCTGTTTATTAATTGCAAGTACCTGCCACTATTGCAAATATTGTGTATTTGTACTCATTCATTGCATTCCATTGTAGAGTGTAGTTTTGCTTGCAAATACAGATTTCCTCTGCTTCCAGCTGAGCTGGTCTGGCAAATTTAATGCTGGGGGAGAAAGTGCAACCCACCACAGAACCCCATCACTGTGGAGGTTGCAGGGCCTGGAGCTGGGGTGGGTGGGTATCGTGACTCTTTGCTGAGCAGCACTTGCTAGTGGTAACATCCACGAATCAATTACAGCCAGGCTAGCTGCTCAGCCTCCTTCCGCCTCCCAGCAGCACGCAGCAGCCAAAAAGCACCATGTTGATTATTCAAGAGTGGACTCTTAACAGCTCTAATCAGCTGATAATCCAATAACACACTCAGCTGAGCTGCACTCTCAGCTCCCAGGTCCCTGCACTGAGAGAACATTTACAGCTGCCTCGTGTTGATAATAACTGCCCGGCAGCCAAGGAGGAAAGCACAGCAAATGAATCCCCACTCCCTGCCACCTCCTGCTCCTTAGCCAGGTCAGAAGCAGGCAGCTCATTCCTCCCCATCTCACCCCTGCCTTTCCCTCCCTGCTCCCAGCGACAGCAGGCAGCTGCCCAGTTGGCTGCTGGTGGGGTCTTGTCTTCTGCTTCACATGAGCTGTGCGACAGCCTGGCTCCTGGGATCCTCAGCAAAATAAGTTGCTTGTTCTCCCGAGCTACCCCCCTGGCAAAACTGCTTTAAATGTAATAAATAAAAGGGGAAGCATCAAATCCATCATTTTGAGGGCATTTGAAATGCAAGATGCCAGGGACCAGCCAGCACAGCCTCAGGGCCCTTCAGTTCTCCAACACTTCAGCACAAACTGTGAGCGTTCAGCCTGGGTGGCCTGGAGCCAGCATGCAAGGAGAGACAGTAAATGCAGAAATATCCCTTCCTCCACACCACCTCAGCTTTCCATCCCCAACCCCATCCTCAGGCAGGCACAAAACCATTCACACCTGCTTCTCTCTGCTTTCACAGCCTTATTGCTCAGCTAGAGAAGCTGGCTGAGTCTCCTGGCAAAGTCTTCTCTCTTCTCCTCACCTTATAGTCATCCATTTTACACAGCTCCTCTTGTCCACCCAGACCCCTCCGTGGGTCTTTGCTGCAAGCAAGGGTCTGTGTTCAGCCCTCTCCTGCCCCATGCAGGCTGTGCCTGGCCCTGTCTCATGAATTCATACCTCTCATCTGCAGCCATGTGGTTACAGATGACTTCTTATTTCCTTCAGGTATACCAGAAGGTAACAAAAAGGTGTGGAAAGTAATTTCTGGGTCTAAATACACTTTTTTTTTTTCCCCAGTGGAAAGTGTGATTAAAGCAATTTCCCTGCACATTGAAATGAACAATTTCATCCATAGATGTGTTCCTGTGGGACCTGCCCTAGGTCATCCTTCCAGTATCTGAAGGGGGCCTACAAGAAGGCTGGGGAGGGACTTTTCAGGCTATCAGGGAGTGATAGGACTAGGGGGAATGGGATGAAGCTGGGGGTGGGGAGATTCAGGCTGGAGGTGAGGAGGAAGTTCTTCCCCATGAGAGTGGTGAAGCCCTGGAATGGGTTGTGCAGGGAGGTGGTTGAGGCCCCGTCCCTGGAGGTGTTTAAGCCCAGGCTGGATGAGGCTCTGGCCAGCCTGATCTAGTGTGGGTGTCCCTGCCCATGGCAGGGGGGTTGGAACTAGATGATCCTTGTGGTCCCTTCCAACCCTAACTGAAACTATGAAACTATGAAACTATCCTGCTTTGGCAAGGTGGGTTGGACTCGAGGATCTTCAGAGGACCCTTCCAACCCCTATGATTCTATGATCCATGTGTCCATGTGCTTGCCTGTGGGCAGGAGCTTGTGTTTTCAGGGCATATCACCTTTTAGTTCCTGGAACCCTTTATCTGGTAGATCTACCAGACAGACAGAAGGGTGTGAAGAAAACTGCATCCCTACCACAACCCTTCCTTGGGCCCCTGAAGAAATAAAGTGAAATGGAGTAATTCAAAGCAGGACATTTCTTCATCAGCAGCCCTCCAATGGTTAGTTTGTATGGGCACCCCTGGGGAGCAGGAAAATGCCTTGCTCCTAGTCATATGAAAATGTATTGTTCACTGGGCTGTGTGAAAGGGAGGACCTGAGCTGCTCCATGCCCAGGGGATGATGGGCACCACGCACCAAGGATCCCCACTCCCCCCATGGATTTTTGTTGCTGTTTCTTTTCCTGGTGCAAAAACTTACCCAGCTCAAACCCCATGGTGGAGCATGCTGGCCTGCTCTTCCTCTTCTTCCTCCCCTTCCTCCCTTTCCTCCTACTCCTGGAATGGTGCCAGTTGCCATGACAATGCTGCCAGCCAACCTCACACCCAGCAGGAACAGATCCAATTGCCTATCCTCACCATAACCTCCTGTAGCTATCCAGGAGGGTCCTCAGGGAGGGCTGTGGAGGCAATAGTTAACCCCCACTCACACACAATCATGTACCTAGTCTGCTGCTCCCCTTCCCCCTCTCCTCAAAAGCCAATTTGCTCCCCTCTGCCCCTTCTGCTGGCTGGCCCCATCTTCTCCCCTTTCCTGCAGACCTCAGTTAATCCTGGCTGTCAGCTGCCTGGACTTGCAGCAAGACTGAACTGTGCTCCCCTGTGCTTGGTGAGTGGAGCTGGCTGCAGTCTCTCTCCCCTGTTTTGGCAGGTCTCACTTCCATTTCCAACCTCCCCTCACTCCTTGCAAAGTCGTTCCCGCAGCAGGTCCCAACCAGCAGCTCTTTCTCTTCCAGTGCTTTTCATAGACTCACCACAGAGTGTTGGTTGAAAAAGATCTTTAAGAACAGAGCTTAAACAGGCTGCCCAGAGAGGTGGTGGAGTCTCCATCTCTGGAGGGATTCAAACCCCACCTGGCTGTTTTCCTGTGGGACCTTCTGTAGGTCGACCTGCCTCAGCAGGGGGGGTGGACTCAATGCTCTCTCGAGATCCCTTCCAACCCCTACCACACTCATGCTGTGATCATCAAGCACAACTTTTAACCCACCATTGCCAGGTCCCCACTAAACCATGTCCCTCAGCACCACCTCTCTGTGTCTTTTAAACACCCCTCTGGGGAGAGGGATTCAGCCACCACCCTGAGAACCCTGTCCCAGTGTTTGAGAACCATTTCAGTGAATTTTCTCTTCGTATTCAACCTAAACCTCCCCTGGCGCCCTACCCTCTTTGCAGAGCGTCTCCCCTGACACACACCTCCATGCCAAGCTCATGAATGAAGTCTCAGGAACAAAGCAGCAGATATTGCCCCTCAACCCCCAGGGGCTGCTGCTCAGTGCTGCAACATCCTCAGCGTTCAGAGCCATGGGAATGGAACACGCAGGTCCTGATGTAATAGGAATGCAGAGACCAGAAGAAAAGCCAATGAAAAACCACAGCCCAAAGCTCCTCCTTGCCTGCACAACACACATAGCAAAGTTACTGCGATGTTTCTTCTTGTATTGCTTATTTTGGGTAGAGAGCAGATCCTCACAGGTTGTGATGGCCCCGATGGGGCTCTCCTGCTCTGTTGTGTGTATAATCCCCTCTCTAAAAAGCAGTCCTGCCTGGTTACATGCTTAGGCAAAAGGCTGGGAAAATCCCCAGGGACTCTGAGACTCTCTACAGAAGAATTTGGGAAGACCTGGGGTTTGGAACTGAAAATAAAGTGAAGAAGTGGCTCTGGCTCACTTCTTCCTCACTGCAAAAGTCTTCACAGCAGTAATGATGTGCTGGGGGGAGGCTGGGGCCGCTGCAGACGTGTCTGGGAGACGTCCTGTCTAGTGGAGTGAGGAGATGGGAGTGGTACAAAAGAAAGGAGCTCCTGCAGCACGTCTCCAGGGGAGCACTTTGCTGGTGGAGGGTCTTCAAGGCTGCAAAACACAGCCGGCAGCACCGCAGCACCGAGTCTGCACAAGTGAGGTCAGCACAGATGTCACCACCCCAGCAGGGCTTTTGAGGTCCTGGCCACTCACTCCTTTCCAGTCCTTTCCAATTTCACATGAACTGGACCAGTGCACAGCAATTTAGCAGGATCCCACTGAGCCATGGAAGGGCCATGTAGGTCCTGACCAGCCTCGTTTCATGCTCCAGGCACAGGGCTGATCCACAGGGATTTGATGAGCTTCCTTCACCTCTTCTCTCCCAGGGCCAAACTTTCTGGTGCTTCTGGGGTGCATAAGACAAGGATTTGAGGGGAAAGACACATCCATGCATCCAGATAAGTCCCTTCCAGGTGCTTTCTCGCATCACAGCCTTTGAGCCCCTTTTCTGGAGCTGGGAAGGTGTTTTTTAGGCAGAGTGTAAAGGGTGAGGATGGGCAGAGGGTGTCTGGACAGCATGAGAGCTGGGTACATGGACTGATGGGCTGGGGAAAACCACACATCATGGCACTCAAACATCTCCAGGGCTTTCTCAGCCCCTTCTCCACGTTTGGCCCTTGTTCTCTTCAGTACAGCAACTGTACAACAGTACAGTACAGCCTTGATGGGGAGGGGCCCAATTAGCAGAAGCAGCTTTACAGTGGAAACCACTGGGCTGAGACTCCCAGCTCATTTCACATATCACTGGGCCCTGCAAAGCCATCAGCTGGTAATGGCTTTCTCTCAGCACTAAGAGCTGGCAGCCCTCAGCCAAAGGCTTTGTGGCCAGTTATGGTCCCCTGCACCCCATCCCAAACACCACCCCTCTGTCTCACAGGCATCCCTGCTGGGAAGTGGCGACGGTGCAGAGGGATTTAGAATAGAATAGAATAGAATTAACCAGGTTGGAAAAGACCTTTGAGATCATCCAGTCCAACCTATCATCCAACACCATCTATCAACTAAACCATGGCACCAAGTGCCTCATCCAGACTCTTCCTAAACACCTCCAGGGATGGTGACTCCACCACCTCCCTGGGCAGCACATTCCAATGGCCAATCTCTCTTGCTGGGAAGAATTTCTTCCTAACATCCAGCCTAAACCTCCCCTGGAGCAGCTTGAGACTGTGTCCTCTTCTTCTGGTTCTGCTTGCCTGGGAGAAGAGACCAACCCCCACCTGGCTACAACCTCCCTTCAGGGAGTTGGAAGAGAGCAAGAAGGTCTGCCCTGAGCCTCCTCTTCTCCAGGCTAAGCAACCCCAGCTCCCTCAGCCTCTCCTCACAGGGTTGTGCTCCAGACCCCTCCCCAGCTTTGTTGCTCTTCTCTGGACATCTTCCAGCATCTCAACATCTTTCCTAAGATAAGGGGCCCAGAACTGGACACAGGACTCAAGATGTGGCCTAACCAGTACTGAAAAGGAGGAGGAGGAGGAGGGCTTCTCCCAAGGCTTTTCAGAGATCCTCCTGGCACAGTGTGCCCAGCGAGGAGACACTCACTGGTGAGACCTCACCTGGAGTTCTGTGTCCAGCTCTGGAGTCCTCAACACAGGAAGGACATGGACCTGCTGGAGAGGATCTCTGGGATACAAAAAAGATCAGACAGCAGGGGAGGACCTCTCCTACAAAGACAGGCTGAGAGAGTAGGGGTTCAACCTAGAGAAGAGAAGCCTTTGGGGAGACATTAGAGCAGCATTTGAATACCCAAAGAGGGCTACAAGAAAGCTGGGGAGGGGCTGTTTAGAAGGGCTTGTAGTGATAGGACAAAGGGCAATGGCCTGAAACTAGAGGAGGATAGAACTAGATTGGACATTAGAAAGAAGTTCACAGTGAGGGTGGTGGAATACTGGAACAGGTTGCCCAGAGAGGAGGTGGAAGCCCCATCCCTGGAGACATTCAAGGTCAGGCTTGATGGGGCCCTGAGCAACCTGATCTAGTTAAAGATGTTCCTGCTGACTACAGGGGGTTGGACAAGATATCCTTTGAGGGTCACACCCAACCTGATGGATTCTGTGATATTCTTCTGTCCTGAGGAGCAAAGCTCATCGCTGCAAGGTGGTCATTGTGGCTGAGCACTCTTTGGGGTGTATTTGGTTTGAGCTGTGCAATCAGGTGTACCCTCAGTCCTTGGCAGGCAGCAGCTCTTGATCAGGGGAGTTGCTGCTGGAAATACTAAAACCTGTGCAGGCACCTTCCTGAGGGCTGTGCTGGCTGCCTGCTGCTCTGTGCATTGCTTACCAGAGCTGGGGCTGGGAAGGGCAGCAGGGAGACACCAAGCAGCAGTGGGGAGGTTTGGGGATCCTACTTGAAACATCTGGCCAGTAGCTGGCACACTGGGGACCTGACCATCCTTCAGGAGCCTGAAGTCCTGCGACAGTGATGTCCCTGATGCCATCTAAGAGGACAGGGCTACAAGGATGATTAAGGGCCTGGAACAAATGTCTTATGAGGAAAGACTGAGAGATCTGGAGCTGTTTAGCCTGGAGAAGAGCAACCTGAGAGGGGACCTTATTAATGTTTACAAATACCTGAGGGGTGGGTGTTGAGAAGCTGGGCCAGGCCCTTCACAGGGGTGCCCAGCGATAGGGTGAGGAGCAGTGGACACAAACTGGAGCACAGGAAGTCCTGCCTCGGTGTGAGGAAACACTTTGCTGGGAGGGTGCCAGAGCCCTGGAGTAGGCTGCCCAGAGAGGTTGTGGAGTTTCATTCTCTGGAGACTTTAAAGACCCATTTGGAAGCATTCCTGTGTGACCTGCCCTAGGTGACCCTGTTTGGCAGGGGACTTGGACTCCATGATCTCCAGAAGTCCCTTCAAACCCCTACCATTCTATGATTCTGTGATGTCCTGAGCTGGCTGTAGTGAGGAGACCTGCAGGGGCTGTCACCTGCTAGGATCAAGCCCACATCTAGGCTGGGTTTGGCAGGACCTGACCCACTGTCACCTCTGCAGTCTGCTCCAGCACCACATATCCAAATTTAATGGGGGGGGGGGGCTAAAATAAAGCTGGGGAGGGACTTTTCAGGGTGTCAGGGAGTGATAGGACTGGGGGGAATAGAACAAAACTAGAAATGGGGAGATTCAGACTGGATGGTAGGAAGAAGTTCTTCCCCATGAGGGTGGTGAGACACTGGCACAGGTTGCCCAGGGAGGTGGTGGAAGCCTCAACCCCAGCGGTTTTTAAGGGCAGGCTGGCTGTGGCTGTGAGCAACCTGCTGCAGTGTGAGGTGTCCCTGGCCACAGCAGTGGGGTTGGAACTGGCTGAGCCTTGAGGTCCCTTCCAACCCTGACGATTCTACGATCCTAAGCCCCGCTCAGCACCGCATCCCCTCGCCGCCGCTCTGCCCCCTCCTTCCTGTCACTTGGTGACATAATGGAATCAAATTAAAGCCCCATTTACCAGTTTTATTGCCTATTATTTATAATACTCCGGCTCCAAAGTGCTGTTTTATAGAGTGCTTAAGCTGCCATCGCTGGATAGAGTTTGCCATAAATGTCTCGGCATGCACAGAACATAATGTCCTCGCGTCGCGCAGGAAAAGGGAAGAGATTATTCTCAATTATTTCATATAGTCTGTTTTATTGTCTTATTGTAATAAACTGTCAGGCCCTACAACACTTTAAAATCAATAGTTTGCATTAAAAGTAATGAAAAGTAGTTATTAATCCCGCTTAGTGCTTCCGCTCTTCCGCTCACCGCGAGGCCCTGGAACAGGGAGCAAGTGATAATTATTCATCTCCGATCAATAGGAGCATTTCCCAGACCTCCTCCGGCTGCTGCTGCTCTCCCAGCCCTGCCACTTAGTGGTAATGGAGGCTAGAGGTGGAGGCTGGGGCTTGGCTGTGCCTCAGTTTGCCTCTATCAGAGAATCACAGAATCACAGAATCACCAAGGTTCACAGTATCACAGTATCACCAAGGTTGGAAAAGATCATCAAGCCCGACCTGTCACCACAGACCTCATGACTAAACCATGGACACCTCCAGGGATGGTGACTCCACCACCTCCCTGGGCAGCACATTCCAATGCCTAACAACTGTCTCCAGGAAGAACTTTCTCCTCACCTCCAGCCTAAACTTCCCCTGGCACAGCTTGACACTGTGTCCTCTTGGGGCTGTTCAGTTTGGAGAAGAGAAGGCTCCGAGGTGACCTCATTGTGGCCTTCCAGTATCTGAAGGGGGCCTACAAGAAGGCTGGGGAGGGACTTTTCAGGCTATCAGGTAGTGATAGGACTGGGGGGAATGGAATGAAGCTGGAGGTGGGGAGATTCAGGCTAGATGTGAGGAGGAAGTTCTTCCCCATGAGAGTGGTGAAGCCCTGGAATGGGTTATCCAGGGAGGTGGTTGAGGCCCTGTCCCTGGAGGTGTTTAAGCCCAGGCTGGATGAGGCTCTGGCCAGGCTGATCTAGTGTAGGGTGTCCTTGCCCATGGCAGTGGGGTTGGAACTAGATGATCCTTGTGGTCCCTTCCAACCCTGACTAAAACTATGAAACTATGAAACTCTTGTTCTGGTGCTGGTTGCCTGGGAGAAGAGACCAACCCCTTCCTGGCTACAACCTCTCTTCAGGTAGTTGTAGACAACAATAAGATTTGGAAAAAACCCTTCAAGATTGTCAAGCTCAACCGTCCACCAACACCGCCGTGGCCACTAAACCATGTCCCAAAGTGCCATGTCTACATGGGGTTTGAACACTTCCAGGCATGGTGACTCCCCCACCTCCCTGGGCAGCCTATTCCAATGCCTGACCACTCTTTTGGTAAAGAATTTTTTCCTAACATCCAACCTAAATTTCCTCTGGTGCAACCTGTGGCCATTCCCTCTAGTTCTATCACTTGGCAGAAGAGACCAACCTCCACCTCACTGCAACCTCTCAGGGAGTTGTAGAGGGCATTCACCCATGCCCAAGAGACAGAAGGGTTTTGTTGGAGAACAAGCCTGGGAATGGAATGGAATGGAATGGAATGGAATGGAATAGAATAGAATAGAATAGAATAGAATAGAATAGAATAGAATAGAATAGAATAGAATAGAATAATTAACCAAGTTGGAAAAGACCTTCAAGATCATTGAGTCCAACCTGTCACCCAACACCATCTAATCAACTAAACCATGGCACCAAGCACCCTATCAAGTCTCTTCCTAAACACCCCCAGTGATGGTGACTCCACCACCTCCCTGGGCAGCACATTCCAATGGCCAATAACTCTTTCTATGAAGAACTTCTTCCTAACATCCAGCCTAAACCTCCCCTGGTGCAGTTTGGGACTGTGTCCTCTTGATTGCTGCCTGGGAGAAGAGACCAACCCCCACCTGGCTACAACCTCCCTTCAGGTAGCTGTAGACAGCAATAAGGTCTGCCCTGAGCCTCCTTGTCGCCAGGCTAAGCAACCCCAGCTCCCTCAGCCTCTCCTTATAGGGCTTGTGCTCCAAACCCCTGCCCAGCTTTAAATGGAGATGAAGCAGGGAGGTTATTCAGCTTCGTTTTGTCTTCCCAAGAGCATGATGAATGTAGAAAAAAGTGGACCTGGAGTCCCAGTGTCTTTGGGATTTTGCAGCAAGGTGTGCAGTCTTTAGACTAGCTGGGCAACATGACCCCAAATTGACCTAATTCCCATCACTCCTCTCTGCTTCATGACCCTTCACACTATCAGGGACACATGAGTTCCTCCTTAGATGCTGTCCAGTGTTGCCACAATGTCACCCAGAAGTCATAGTGAATATTTGGAACCTTGGTAAAGCAGAACAGTCCTTTCCCATGGACAAACCTCACTGCAAACGTGGGGAAAGGCACCAAAATGAGAATGATTTGCATTTTCCACCCCCCCAATTTTGTTCAACCTAAATGATGGGGTTATGACATGGGCTGAGCTCTCTGCCACTCCACACCTCCTAGGAGGCAGGAACAGTTATCCCTGTGGTCCATATTGAAGCAAAGAGAGGAGAGCTGGCTAATGCCAGAGTTAAACCCAGAGGGGGAGCCTGGCTACCTTCTCCCAAGGCAATGTCCTGCTCCGGGCTGGGTCCCGGGCTGGTACATGCAGCAGAGCTGGGAACTGCTGCTAAATAGAGATGAGTTTCAGATGAGAAAGGATGAAGAGAGAAAACCAGGGGATGAAGAGGCATGTTGAGCACCAGGACCATCCCTTTATTTTTATTACTTTGTAATCATATTTCCAATATATATTTTTTTCCAGTGGGAAAGCCCAGCCAGTTGCTTGGATTGACTCTGTCTCTGCTTCAATACAGTTGTAATGAAACGAGTCCAGCAGCACATTAATTGTCATGATAAACATCACAGCCATCCACCTGCACAAGCACAGCTCTGTGCCAGGCTCCCTGGATCAGTGTCAGAGCAGCATTTCCTCACCTCCACCGCCTCCAGTCACTGAGAAACAGTTCAAAATACAAATAAACCCCAGCAGGAGCTATCAGGGTCTGATCAGATCCCAAGAGATTTGGGGTTTGTTTTTAATAAAGTCCATCTTCCTCCTTGTTTGTCAGAAGCACTTTGCTTTAAATGGTGTATGAGCAGAAGCAGGAGCTACCTGGCTGTGTGTTCGCTCAGGGGAGAAGACATATGCAGGCATTTCCTCCCCTCTCCAAAGATCTCAAAGCAGCTAAGAAGATCTTTACTCCAGTCAAATGGATCCATTTTTTGTGGGCCCCCAAAGCATCGATCTGCAAACCCAGGGAGCCAGCAGGAGCAGAAGGTGGGGCAGGCTCCTGGAGCTCAGCAGAGCTGACTGACTCAGTGTACACAGGGAACACCATTAAACCCCCAAAGCAATGGCTTCCAAGAAAGGCAGAACATCCTCCATGCATGCAGCTGGAGGTGTCTAATTTAGGGGTCTTTTTCATGTGATGATGCCATTCTGTATGTCTCTGACAAAGCCAGAAATAACACACCCCACCCCACCCCCCAAAATCAATATCCCTTTCTCACTCTGCAGGCATCCCAGGAAGGGGACTAGGGAACACTCAGGCACAACAGGGAGCTCTACCAATGTTGTTGCCACCTTGTTCTTTAATGGTTGACCCTCATCACTCACCTCTCCCTCCTTTTTTTGCACACTCTCCCGCACTGGAAGCTCATTTAACAGACTCAGAGAATGATAGGGGCTGGAAGGGACTTCTGGAGATCATCAAGCCCTGCTAGAGCAGGGTCACTTAGAGCAAGTCGTACAGGATGGCATCCAGGAGGGTTCAGAATGGCTCCAAAGATGGAGACTCCAACACCTCACTGGGCAGCCTGATCCAGGACTCTACCACTCTTAAGGTAAGGAATTGTAGATGGAACTTCCTATGTTCAAGTTTGGGCTCATTACCTCTTGTGCTGTCACTGGGCACCATGGCCTGGCCCCATCCTCCTGGCACCCACCCCTTAAGGGTTTATAAGCACTGAGCAGATCCCTCCTCAGTCTTCTCTTCTCTAGGATGAAAAGCCCCAATTCCCTCAGCCTTTCCTCACAACAGAGATGTTCTAGTCCCTGAGTCATCTTCACAGCCCTTCACAGTACCCTCTCATTTCCCAAGGGTCCATGAGTGGCAGCACATCTGTGCCTCCAAGATCCCTTTCCTTGTCCCTAGACAAAGCACCCTAGCACCATGCAAGCATCATATGTGTTACACCTAAGGAGAGGTGGGCTCTGCTGCCAAGGGTCAGGGTCTGGGGTGGAGAATGAGGAGGGCTCCAAACTCCCACGCAGGCACCTTAGCAATGTGCCAAGACCCAAGTTTGTTTGAAGGGAGAGGAGGGAGGGATGGCAACCTCTGCCCCGGCAGCTGAGTGAGGGGGTGGGAAGGATGGGTCTCTTTTCCTGCCCAGACAATAGGGCTTTAGTCTGGCTCTGACATTATCTGAAATTAAAATCAAACCTGAGACATGGACAGTGGCAGGAATGGATCACACCTCTCCTGCTGCTCGATAATCCCCTTCTAATTCCCCACCTTTATTCAGGTGGGAGATGGTCTGAGGAAAGAGGAGGCGAGAAATATTTTCCCTGGTGCAGATGGAATCTCTTCTAAAGTCCTCCCAGGGCACACCTGCCAAGTGCCAGGGTCACACCATGTCTGATCAGCCAGTAAACTCCTCCCCATGATGAGCAGCACCCTCCAGAACAAGAGCACGCAGTCTCAAGCTGTGCCAGGGGAAGTTTAGGCTGGTGGTGAGGAGAAAGTTCTTCCCAGAGAGAGTTGTTAGCCGTTGGAATGTGCTGCCCAGGGAGGTGGTGGAGTCACCACCCCTGGAGGTGTTCAAGAGGGGACTGGACGTGGCACTTGGTGCCATGGTTTAGTAGTTATGAGGTGTTGGGTGATAAGTTGGACTTCATGATCTTTGAGGTCTTTTCCAACCTTATTGATTCTATGGTTCATCACCACCCTGCACTTGCAAAGCTGATCTCAAGACCAAAGCAGAGGAACTAAGAGCACAGCAGGCACAGGGATGATGCCTGGGTGCAAGATGGAGCAAAGAACACACTCCTGAATGGATCAGAGAAAGAGGACACAAATGTTAACACATCCTCTGACCTACCTTTTCCCACCACTGAGCTTTGGATCTCTCTTGCACAGCAGCACTGCATAATTTTTCACTTTCTTAATTACTATGGCTGTGCTTGGGGGGGGACCTCTCCTTTTTCCTTCCCTTCCCCATACCTTCTGAACCTACATGGCAGTTGCAATCAGATTAGCAGAGGTAATACAAAGCCATCATATTCTTACAGGTTGCATAAGAAGTAGGTGGCCAAGTAGAGGAGACAAGAGCATTGTCAAACATCAGAGGCCACAGCTGACAGCACCAAAGGAAACTTGGCTTCTGCTGCCCATGCAGTGCATCACTCACTACACCCCTGTGCCACCCAGCAGAGGATTTTTACCTCCATCCAACAGCTGTGAACTCAGGACCTCTAAAGCCGCCAGGGTCTGCAAGGACAGACTGAAGCACTGTCCGTTGCAAGCTGAAGTACCCAAGGTCAGGGATGCCAGCCATCTCCCCAACCCCTGTGTAGGTAACACCACCATGGTTAGGGGGTCACTGCACTCTTCATGCCATCCCCAATACACAAACATTAATCTTCACTGCTCCAGGCAGTTGTGTGTCCTCATAGTAAGTTGACTTGGCCATTGAGTCCTTTCATGCTGCTCCTGTGAGAAACTATTCCTACAATCCCTTCTTTTCCTTTTCTTTGTCATGGAAAGAGGACAGATGTTGATGTTAGACCTTATTTATTTCTATGTTCTCCATGCACTGGTTAGGCCACACCTTGAGTCCTGTGTCCAGTTCTGAGCTCCTCAGTTTAGGAAAGATGTTGAGTTGCTGAAGGTGTCCAGAGAAGGGCAACAAAGCTGGGGAGGGGTCTGGAGCACAGCCCTGTGAGGAGAGACTGAGAGAGCTGGGGTTGCTTAGCCTGGAGAAGAGGAGGCTCAGGGCAGACCTTCTTGCTCTCTACAACTACCTGAAGGGAGGTTGTAGCCAGGTGGGGGTTGGTCTCTTCTCCCAGGCAAGCAGCACCAGAACAAGAGGACACAGTCTCAAGCTGCACCAGGGGAGGTTTAGGCTGGATGTTAGGAAGAAATTCTTCCCAGCAAGAGAGATTGGTCATTGGAATGTGCTGCCCAGGGAGGTGGTGGAGTCACCATCCCTGGAGGTGTTTAGGAAGAGACTGGATGAGGCACTTGGTGCCATAGTTTAGTTGATCAGATGGTGTTGGATGATAGGTTGGATGCGATAATCTCAAAGGTCTTTTCCAACCTGGTTAATTATTCTATTCTATTCTATTCTATTCTATTCTATTCTATTCTATTCTATTCTATTCTATTCTATTCTATTCTATTCTATGCTACCATCTATCCTATTCCATTCCATTCCATTCTATTCCTCACCAGACTCCCCCAAGTCACTCATGTCCCAGTGTCCCTTTTCCCTACACAAACCCTGTCAAAAGTTCTTTCTCCTTCCCACCATCACGTCTTCCAAGTAGCCATAGGTGAGGGGTGTGAAGTTCCCATATCCCAAAAGAGCAAAGCTGAGAGGCCCGGGAGTATATTCAGAGGAAAGCACAATGCCAATGTGGATGCTGTTAACCTTTCCCCATCACTGCAGCTCCAGAAGGACATGGGGACACGGGAGTGAGGAGGGAGGAGATTGATGAGCTGTTTGCTCCTCGGTCACAGGTTCAAACCCATCTCAGAGAAGTATTGACTGAAAGCAGGGGGAAGTCAGTGCTTAGGATGGCTGTACAACATCTCTCCCTTCCTCAGCCAGGCTGCGGTGAGCAAGTGCACGCTGAACTCCTCCACCGCAAATGACCATTTTAGTGGAGGAGATATGATTAAGGGCAGCAAGATGTCCTCACAGTCCCCATGGCAGAACACCAGCTAGAGGTGCATGGTGAAGAGTCATCTTTGTGTGTGTTCTTTGTCTGTTGCATGAAAGCTTCTGCATGGGAAGAGATTATTAACAGAGCCCTTCCTCTCCAGCTGGATCCCCTCCTCCATCCACACTTGCCTCTTCTGCAGGTCTAATGCAATCCCTGCCCATGATTGAGTGTGGCTCAAATCAGCCAGGAATCTGCAGCACAATTCAATTTCAGAGCCATTCCAGCCAATAATGGCTCTAAACAAAATATAATGTGTAATTCACATAGTAATATCCCCTTAATTACATTCTTTGGAACAGCCTTTTCTCTCTTGGTCTCTCTACCCTCCAGCCCCAATAAGCATATCTAAAACTAGAGAAAGCAAGCCATCCATCTCTTAAAACATCACAAGGGATGGGAGGGAAACTGCAGGAAGAATAGATTAAAATTGCAGGGAATTTTGCTCTTTCTGTGGAGCAGTGTTCTCACCACCACCTTCACATGCTGGGTAATTGATTTTCCATGGAACTCTTAGAGGTTGGCTTTTTTTTCCTTAATTTTATTTTTTTCCTTTTCCAATTTAGTTTTTGAATTTTAAATTAATTTCATGCCAGTCAGCTGGACCTGCACATTGAACCCCCTGTGTAATCATCAGAGCGAGCACAGAAGGTAGAGACAGCAAGGCTGAGTTCCAGTCCACTTGTCCTACAGGTACACCTGAATCCCACTGCAAGCTCTGCCAAGACTGATGCTTCCCCATCCTCATCTGTCTGCTCCTAGGAATGGTTAGCTCACACCACCCTGCATAGCTCTTTGAGGTGGTCTGATCTGGGTGAAGGTGATTCTGATTTAGGTGATGGAATGGAATGGAATGGAATGGAATGGAATGGAATGGAATGGAATGGAATGGAATGGAATGGAATGGAATGGAATGGGATGGAATGGAATGGGATGGAATGGAACGGAATGGAATGGGATGGAATGGGAAGGGATGGAATGGGATGGAATGGGAAGGATGGAATGGAATGGAATGGAATAGAATAGAATAGAATAGAATAGAATAGAATAGAATAGAATAGGAGTTGAATTGAGTTGAATTGAATTGAATTGAATTGAATTGAATTGAATTGAATTGAATTGAATTGAATTGAATTGAATTGAATTGAATTGAATTGACCAGGTAGGAAAAGACCTTTGAGATCATCGCGTCCAACCTATCATCCAACACCATCTGATCAACTAAACCATGGCACCAAGCACCACATCCAGTCTCTTCTTAAACTTCTCCAGTGATGGTGACTCCACCACCTCCCTGGGCAGCACATTCCAATGGCCAATCTCTCTTTCTATGAAGAACTTCTTCCTAACATCCAGCCTAAACTTCCCCTGGCACAACTTGAGGCTGTGTCCTCTTGTTCTGGTGCTGCTTGCCTGGGAGAAGAGACCAACCCCCACCTGGCTACAACCTCCCTTCAGGAAGCTGTAGACAGCAATAAGGTCTGCCCTGAGCCTCCTCTTCTCCAGGCTAAGCAACCCCAGCTCCCTCAGCCTCTCCTCACAGGGCTCTGCTCCAAACCCCTCCCCAGCCTTGTTGCCCTTCTCTGGACACCTTCCAGCATCTCAACATCTCTCCTAAACTGATGGACCCAGCACTGGACACAGGACTCCAGGTGTGGCCTAACCAGTGCTGAGTACAGGGGCAGAATGACTTCCCTGCTCCTGCTGGCCACACTAATGTTGGTGCAGGCCAGGATGCCATTGGCCTTCTTGGCCACCTGGGCACACTGCTGGCTCATGTTCAGCCTACTATCAACCAGCACCCCCAGGTGCCTTTCTGCCTGGCCGCTCTCCAACCACTCTGACCCCAGCCTGTAGCACTGCCTGGGGTTGTTGTCCTGCTCTTTTGAGCTGATCCTGGTCTAGTTGCAGATGTTCACTGCAGGGGTGTCGGACCAGATGACCTTCAAGGGTCCCTTCCAACTCAATGCATTCTGTCATTCTGTGTGATTCTGTGGTTTTCTCATGCAAACACAGATCCTTAAGAAGGCCAAAGGGACAATCTAGTTTGACCTCTGGTATTAGAAGCCTTGGGATTTTCCTGCATCCATACTTACTTGGAGTTTAAACTTTGGGGAAAATAAGTAATTCAGTCTTTAGGGACAAGGGTGGAAAAATGAAGCACTGGAGAGTGTTGTCATCCACTCCAGCACTCTGGAGGGAAAAGCCACTGGGAAGGGACTTTTTACAAGGTCTTATAGTGATAAGATGAGGGGCAATGGCTTCGAGCTGGAAGAGGGGAGATTTAGACTGGAGTTTAGGAAGAAATTCTTGACAGTGAGGGTGGTGAGACACTGGAACAGGTTGCCCAGTCTGTGGATGAGATGCCCCCTGGAGATGTTCAAGGCCATGCTGGACCAGGCCATGGGCTGGTAAAGGTGTCCCTGCCCATGGCAGGGGGTTGCAACTGGATGATCTGGGTCCCTTCCAATCCAACCCCTTCCGTGGGAAGCTGCCAAACTGCAACGTGTTTCTAATGCAGCTTCCTGCTGACATCCCTCAGCAACGTTCCTGTGTGTGACCAGAGAGCACAGCCACATCCAGCCCTTCACAGCAGAGCCTGCCAGCTACTTCATCCCCTCTAGCAGGGTCTGAAGCCCAGAGGCAGAACTGCAGCTCTGGGTGGCACACCAGCATGTCACAGAGCTCTGCAGCGCCTGAGCTCAAAGGTGCAGCTCCCTTAGCAGAGGCTGTGGCGGGCTCGGCGGCAGCGACGTGTGACCCAGCCGGTGCAGCGAGGGGTATGGATTACAAGTGAAACCTTCTGGTGGAGCAGCTGATCCCACAGCTCCTGACACCTGTTGAGGGAGCGCTGCAAGGAGCAGGAGCTGACAGCATCTGCTACCCAGGGGCTGTTGCCACAACACGGACGCGAGTCAGAATCTCGACTGAGATTCCCAGCAAGAGGCTAACTGGGAGGCTGCAGCTAGCAGTGCACACAGCTGGGACCTAGCGAGGGAGAGCTGAGCCAAGAGCAAGAAGCTGTTAGAAAGTAATAGTGGGAAAACACTGATGGCCTAGAGCCAGATTTGAATTAACAGCCCAGGAGAATAGAAGCCTATCAACACTTCTTGGTTTCCCCCTTTGGCTTGCTACAGGACTTTGGTGCTGTCAGAAAGCTGGGAGGAAAAGGTGCCTTATCCTGTCAGGGATCCAGCCCTGAACATTGCACTGTGTTAACCTCTGCTCAGAAGATCCTCTGCTCACTGGTCTTCCAGGCTGGGAGGTCCACTCAACAGTGAACCTAAACATTGAAGACCATTAAGGCTTCCCATATAAACTTACAGGCAACTTCAAAGCCTGTCCCTTTTCCTTTCCAGCTCACATACCTTTCAGCAAGCTCTTCACCCTCTTCTCCTAGACTCCAAAGTCTTCTGCTTAGTCCATTCCAGGTAGCAGCAGGGAAGGCAGAGTGTTGGAGAGTCCCACACTGAGAGCCCCAATGGTGTAGCTATAGAAGCAAAGCACAGCCAACACATCTCCTCCCTTCCATGTCCTGGACCCCATCTGCCTGTGCTTGCTGTCCCTTCACAGCCTGAGCCATGCGCTTCCTACAGCTGCTCCCAGCATCCCTGTTGCATGCTCTCACAGGTGCCAGCTGTGTGTCAGGTGCTCTCAGCTCGGCCTCCTCTGGATGTAGCTCTCCAAGGCCACATACTGGCCTGATTCCCTTCCACAGATGGTATCTCCCCCTCCTTTCCCTCTCCTCCCCACAATAAATATGAGGTCTCGTTGCCATTCTGCATTCTGGTGTGACCACTGGCACTGGGGTGAAACCACTTAGCACAGATGGCAAATTATCCTTCCCAGCTGCTCCTCTGTGCCGGAGACATTTCCCAGCTTCATCACTCATCAGCCCTGGGCTCCTCTCCCTCCATGCTGCCAGCGGACCTCAGTGCCTGGATGGAACTGAGCTCAGGTCCCTGTACCTCCTGGTGGTGTCACTAGGGGCTACATTCAGATGGACAGCACACAGGTCCCACCACATGCCCCCTTGTGGCAGGAGGAAAGGGAATTCCCGTTCTCTACCTTACGATTTCATCTTCAGGTTCCTCTTTCTTTTCAGAAGTCCTTCAACTCCTTTCTTCCATGGAGAGAGTTCACAGAGGTTGTCAGGGAGGACTCCAGTCTTGTACATGTGTGATGGCTTCTATCTTGTCTTTGAAATTTTGGTGGTTTGTTTCTCTTTTCCTAGCAAAACAAGTCAGTAAACCACAGCAAACAACTTCCAGAGATGGCCTCAGGGCCCCCTCATTCTGCCTACTCTGAATGTTTCATCTCTTCCTGATGCTTTATCTGCCTTTCTCTTTTCTCCATCTATAATCAGTAGTTCCTCAGCTATGGTCCCAACAGAACAACACTTTTGAGGACAGAAAAGATGGCCTTGAATGGCTTTACTTGTAGTTAAAACAGCCCTTCTCTTTCCACTCCAGCAATGGCCCTCTTGTCATCACTCTACTTGAAGAATGTGACTACATCTCAAGCAGAAGAGGACTGATGAGAGGACAGATGCTCTGCTGCAAGGAGATCCATCTGCTGCCTCTGCTCCAGCCAGGCAAGAAAGCCCAACGTTTCAACACCTGCCAGGAGGGAAAACCCCAAATGGAGAGGGATAGCCCCAGGTAGACCAAAAGTGAGGTCAGTTCAGACCTGCTGAGGAGCTGGCCCTGAAATCCTGCTGTGGAGAAGCACCCTGATTCCTGTCCTGCCCATATCCATGAGGTGCTGCTCCCACTTACTGCTTTCTGCTCACTGGTTCCCATGGCCTAGCGTCATCCACGTTCAGCTTTCCCCTGTCTCTGCTTCCACATGCTGGATGCATCCCAGAGCCCAGGTCCATGCTGGCTGTTATCTCCTCCTCCTGAACCTACATCTAACCCTCTGCAGCACACAGTGCTGATGGCTCCCTGGTGTGTGCTTGTGCCAAGCATGAAATAGGCTGCCCTTTGCTCACACTAGCAGACTCCCAGATGAGGATGATGATGCCCTTGAGAGTCTGCTTCAAACAACCTTGTCAGATGCAAAGTATGCACTGTTCCTCCAGGGAAACTCTTCTCCCATCCCCTGCATATTGTGGGTCAAAGCTCCAGCCTGCATTTCGCTCAGATAAATGCAAACCTTGGGAAAACCATCAAGAAATGCCATTTATTATTGAGGGAGAACTGGGGAATAAGTGGGAATTACTGACAAAATGACTTAAAAGCCCTCCCATTTTCTGAGCATTTCTCTTTGGTTTCTTGCAGATTGGAAAGGTCACTAGGAGCTAATGAACCTCAGATAGCAAAGCTGTCTCTTGTTTATTTGTCATTTTGAGTTTTTCTGGTTGATTAAAATCCGTGCTGGCTGTAAGGTATAAAATAGCAACTTTCTGTCTGGATGGTGAGCTCGTGTTTCCTGCCCTGAAAAACTGCTGAGCTTACCAAGGAAAAGTGATAGTCCCAAGGAGTAACAGCAGCTCTCAGCAGAGGATGCTTCTGCCTGCTTCTGTTTCCCACATTCCCCCCACATCACAGGGTGTTAGGAGTTGGAAGGGACCTCTAGAGATCATCGAGGCCAAACCCCCCTGCCAGATCAGTACCGTAGAACTGTGGCAGTTTCAGGCTATGCCTTTGAAAGTTAGCTGCAGATTTCCGAGCAGCAGAGTGGAGAAATAGAATCAAATCCACAGCTGGGTGTAAAAAGGAAAACAAAGGATTATTCTAAATGAATTTCATAGGCCAGGTGTGAGATGTACCCCTAGCAATATCTCACATCCCGCTTCGAGCCACTGGAATGGGCTGCCCTGGGAGGTGGTGGAGTCACCATCCCTGGAGGTGTTCAAGAGGGGATTGGACATGACACTTGGTGCCATGGTTTAGTCATGAGGTGTTGGGTGACAGGTTGGACTTGATGATCTCTGAGGTCTCTTCCAACCTTGGTGATTCTGTGATTTCTTCCCCTTCTTTCAGGCTGCTGAGTCTGCTTTGCTGGAAAGGGATCTTGTCTGCTAGCCTTGAGATACAAACACTAACAGGACTAACGAGGCTTCTTCTGAGCTAACAGAACTCTCTGACAGATCTTTCTTTTTTCTTCTAATTAAACAGAGGGAAGTGGGGGGGATCCACCACCTCCCTGGGCAGCACATTCCAATGGCCAGCAACTCTCTCTGGGAAGAACTTTCTCCTCACCTCAAACCTAAACTTCCCCTGGCACAGCTTGAGACTGTGTCCTCTTGTTCTGGTGCTGATTGCCTGGGAGAAGAGACCAACCCCCACCTGGCTACAACCTCCCTTCAGGTAGTTGTAGACAGCAAGAAGGTCTCCCCTGAGCTTCCTCTTCTCCAGGCTAAACAACCCCAGCTCCCTTAACCTCTCCTCACAGGGCTGTGCTCAAGGCCTCTCCCCAGCCTTGTTGCCCTTCTCTGAACATGTTCAAGTGTCTCAATGTCCTTCTTAAATTGAGGGGCCCAGAACTGGACACAGGACTCAAGGTGTGGCCTAACCAGTGCTGAGCACAGGGCACAATGTCTTCCCTGCTCCTGCTGGCCACACTATTCTTTATGCAGGCCAGGATGCTACTGGCCTTCTTGGCCCCCTGGGCACACTGCTGGCTCATGTTCAGCAACACCAAATACATAGGTCACCTCCACAGGACAGAAGCAGTGAGTCCTGCCCATCTGGACACATCTTCCTTCTCAGATGTGTGCTCCCCAGATGCCCAGTGCAATGCAGCTTGGACACTGCTTCCACGTAGCAACTGCCCAGTCACAAGTCCTCATCACACCCAGCTGAAGAAGGAAGGCAGCTGCAAAAATGCCCCTTGTTGGTGGGGCACTTAGCCCTGCACCAAAGTCCTGCCTGCTGAGCCAGATCTGCGCAGGACATACCGGTCTGCAGATGCTCTGCTTATGAGCACACAATTGTGTTCATGATGTGTCCTGGTAACGCATTGGAGCACAGGAGGCTTGATGACTCCTGGATTTGTCAGATTCATCCTAGTTCACATTCATGCCAGCAAATGCCAGTCAAAAGTATGTTTATATCCCTATTCAGCACCCTGACTGATGACTCATGTTAGTCCTATCCCACTGGAGAGTCCTTGAAGGCCGGCTCTGTTGCTTTGATCAGTGAAATCATGTCTCTCCTCTTACAGCTCCAGACCCAAGTGACTATGGTGAAAATAAATAAATTTCAAAAGCAAACTCTATTTACCTGCTCCTGCTCTCAACCTGCTCAGAGCTAAAGGACAACCGCATAATGGTTCTCCTTCCTTTAATCTCCCTGTTCAGGAGAGCTCAAGGTTCACAGCACAGCGCTGAGCAACGCCGACTGTCTCTGCCAAAACCTCTGGAGAAGCTGAAGGTGCCTTGGCATTTGCTGAACATCAGACCCCTCCCAGGAGCTGTTGACTGAAGTGGGAACGTGCTGTTTCCACCTATGCAAGTGAAATAACCCTGGGGAAAGAGCTCTTTCTCGATGGAAGCTTTTCTGTCTGGTTTTTACATCAGCTGCACCAGTTTCGCAGACTCTTCAGGAGATCCTGCAGACAGGCTGGTGGGCGTTAATTGCTTTGTCTCTGTCTGGGACAGCCCCCACTGCCGAGCTAAGAGAAGCCTACAGGAAGTGAAAAGTGACCTTACAAACCCAGCTTAACATTCCTTAAGAGTTAAGGACCACCAAACAATTCAGCTTACTATCTTCAGATCTGATGCTGTCCACACTTAATGCCTCCTTGTTGAAGGGGAGAAATTTGGAGCCTCAGCCACCAAGACTTGTGCTCATTTCCCACCTTGAATAGACAGCACATCTTTAAGAGCACCTACAGTGGAGATGTACCCATGAATTGCTGTCCATCCACAGTGTAATGGAGCTTTCCAGTGGAACATGGGAAAGGCTTGGACCACAGCACAGCCAACAGCTGGGTCAGCAAACCATGACCAGCTGGGATATATCCATGTTAAACTGCAAAGGACTGACTTTAATCTCAAAGGAAAACACCATGAGGGGTCTGAGTTCTCCTGCTTAGCTCAGCATTTGTTTAACACATCATGGGAAGCCACCACTGCTGTGCAGCAGCCAACTCTACAACCCAGCATGAAGATTCCCCTTATGTTCCCTGAGATCAGCCAACATGAAGGTGTGTCTGCTCTCCAGTCATAGAATAGAATCATAGAATCAATAAGGTTGGAAAAGACATCAAAGATCATTCAGTCCAACCTGACACCCAACACCCCATGACTACTAAACCATGGCACCAAGTGCCACATCCAATCCCCTCTTGAACACCTCCAGGGATGGGGACTCCACCACCTCCCTGGGCAGCACATTCCAATGGCTAACAACTCTCTCTGGGAAGAACTTTCTCCTCACCTCCAGCCTAAACTTCCCCTGGCACAGCTTGAGACTGTGCCCTCTTGTTCTGGTGCTGCTTGCCTGGGAGAAGAGACCAACCCCCTGACAGAGGCTGGTGAGTAGCCAGATGTTTGGAACACAAAATTTGGAGCTTCTTTTGAAACTTCCCTAGCCCAACATAAAAACCCAACCCTCTCTTTAACTTCTAAGCAGTGAGTACTATGGAAAAGCAAATCCATTCCCACCTACTCCATCAACTACAGCCTCAAAACACTCTTGCCTTTAGCTGCTGTGAGCAGACCTCTGCTGAGTGACATCACCTCACCAGCTCTGCCCCTTGCACTGAAACTGAAACAGTACTTGAGTCCTGTGTCCAGTTCTAGGCCCCTCAGTTTAAGAAGGACATTGAGATACTTGAACATGTCCAGAGAAGGGCAACGAGGCTGGAGAGGAGTCTGGATCACAGCCCTGTGAGGAGAGGCTGAGGGAGCTGGGGTTGCTTAACCTAGAGAAGAGGAGGCTCAGAGGAGACCTTCTTGCTGTCTGCAACTACCTGAAGGGAGGTTGTAGCCAGGAGGGGTTGGTCTCTTCTCTCAGGGAACCAGCACCAGAACAAGAGGACACAGTCTCAAGCTGCACCAGGGGAAGTTTAGGCTGGAGGTGAGGAGAAAGTTCTTCATGGAGAGAGTCATTCACCATTGGAATGTGCTGCCCAGGGAGGTGGTGGAGTCACCATCCCTGGAGGGGTTCAAGAGGGGATTGGACGTGGCACTTGGTGCCATGGTCCAGTCATGAGGTCTATGGTGACAGGTTGGACTTGATGATCTTTGAGGTCTTTTCCACCCTTGGTGATACTGTGATGCTGTGAAATAGGTCCCTGCTCTGCCACACAGCACTGCAACGTGGTGCAGGCCAGGGAGCCAAGGTGGAGCCCACGCTCCAGTGGAGCTGCAGGGTGGATCTTGGTAGGCAGAATGCAATTAAGCAAATCATCATTTACTCATGACATAAATCTTTTGAAACAGCAACAACATTCAGCAGGCATAAAGCATTCTGCATGTTCAAAGCACAAGTGGCAATGTTTATGCCAAAAAATGTTTGAACTTCCAATAATTAATAATGAGCAAGGAAAGTGCAGAGCTGGCAGGATTAAGTTTTTTTCTTCCCCTGCTTTACTTCACAGGAGCAGCATTTTTAATTCCTGTTTTCTCAGGAAACCTTCCTTCTGTCTTCTGCAGATCCCAGATTTCCTCCCAAAGCTGTGTCAAGAAAGAATAATCATTAGAAACCTGCCCAGCCCATAAGAATCATCATAGAATCATAGAATCAATGAGGCTGGAAAAGACCTCAAAGATCTTCAAGTCCAACCTGACACCCAACACCTCATGACTACTAAACCATGGCACCAAGTGCCACATCCAAATCCCTCTTAAACACCTCCAGGGATGGGGTCTCCACCACCTCCCTGGGCAGCACATCCCAATGGCTAACAACTCTCTCTGGGAAGAACTTTCTCCTCACCTCCAGCCTAAACTTCCCCTGGTGCTGCTTGAGACTGTGTCCTCTTGTTGTGGTGCTGCTTGCCTGGGAGAAGAGACCAACCCCCACCTGGCTACAACCTCCCTTCAGGGAGTTGTAGAGAGCAAGAAGGTCTCCCCTGAGCCTCCTCTTCTCCAGGCTAAAGAGAAGACTGCTGAATCTCAGAAAGAAAATGACAGGAGGGGGTGATCCTGTAAGGGGACCACTTTTTAAAACTTAGTGGGTATAGATAAATTAGGCACACCCATACCCACTTACACCTACATTTTGTATCACAGAATGGTTGGAAAAGACCTTTAAGGTCATTTAGATTCTCTAAAGCTACCAAGGCTGGTGCTAAACCATGTCCCTCAGCACCACATCTCTGCTTCTTCTAAATACCTCCAGGGATGGGGATTCAACCAGCTCCCTGGGAACCCTATTTGAGAACCCTTTGAGTGAAGAATTTTTTCCCTAATGTCCAACCTCCCCTTCAGGTAGTTGTAGAGAGCAAGAAGGTCTCCCCTGAGCCTCCTCTTCTCCAGGATAAACACCCCCAGCTCCCTCAGCCTCTTCTCACAGGACTGTGCTCCAGACTGCTCCCCAGCCTCGTTGCCCTTCTGTGGACACATTCAAGAGTCTCAATGTCCTTCTTAAATTGAGGAGCCCAGAACTGGACACAGGACTCAAGGTGTGGCCTAACCAGTGCTGAGTACAGGGGCACAATGACTTCCCTGCTCCTGCTGGTCACACTATTCCTTATGCAGGACCAAACATTGTACTTGTGGGAGTGGAAGGGCCCCAAACCCCTGTCAGTTGCTCAAAATGGACACACTGCTGTGAATGGCATGAGATTGAACCTCCCTGTGCACAGTTTGCCTGCAAACCCACACCTTCAGCTGCAAAATTTGGTAAGGGGAATTTGCTCCCAGAAGAACTTGCTCCATAGCCAAATGTAAGTGAGGAGCCCTGGATCTCTGAGCCTGACTGGGACTGGCCAACTCTCACTGGAGCAGCTGGGGGAGTCTGGGATAGGTTTTGCATCAGAACAGGAGGCATTGTGTTGGAAAAAAACACCCCAAACCTAAACCAAGTCTCTGTACAACTCTTGGAGCCAGAATTCATTTGTCTCACTGTTCTCCTAAAGCACCAACAATGGCCAATGTTTGGAGTGCTGGTGGCACATTGGCTGGCTCAGCAGAGCTCCAGGGCCTGTTTCTCATTTGTGTGTTTACATAAATTTCCATGTGACTTGGAAAACCAGCAAACAGAGGTAGCAATGTAATTTTGCCACTTCCCTTGACTCTGAGAGCTCTTCCTGCAAGCAGCCGAGCGCTCGCTGCCCTGCTCAGCACAAGAGCCTAAGCCTTGGCTTTGAATTAGGCACGTGCTCAAGTGTCTGGGGCTGGCGTGCTGAGCCTCCTGAGCTCTCAGAGAAGCAGCCCAGGGTGATGGCAAAGAGCACAGGCACGATTTAACAGCTGGGTACATCATCTCAGAGATGCTAGAGGGATAGGAACCTTGGAAACAGGCTGGGTTGGGGAGCGAAGCTGCTGGAGGAATAGATTGGGCCCTGGTGCAGAAGCAGGTAGACGTCTTGTTGAGATGCAGTTCATGCCAAGCTGCTGGACATGCATAGCAAGAAGGCTGCAGCCGTGCCTTGGTCTGGCAGAGTGCACCTGTGTGCATACACAGACACTATGTACACTTCACACACACCAGGCTGGTTCCCTGCAGCCTCCTCTTCCCTCAGCCTATTTTTATTCACAGGGAGCAGGAAGGAGAAGCTTCAGTATCCTGCAATATCCCAAGCCCACTTTCCAGGCTGAGGAAGAGGTTGGCCCTCAATCTCCCTCAGGCAGGGGTGCAGAAGGAAGGGCAGTGTAAAGCTTTCTGTCTGTAGGGAGGAGAGAGAGATGCAGCCAGGATCCTGACATCTGTTATTTATTTTTCACTGAAATCCAGGGAAATAAAAATTCCACCCAACCAGGGCACTAGCAACGCAGCAACTCCAGTTGAAATACTTTTTCTAGGGCTCAAATAAAGTGAGTGAGCTGCTAGAACTTTCCCCATGGCAGGATGTTGGTGGGGGTTAAGGCCCTTTGACCCCCTCCTTGCCCAAGTGTCTCCCCATCCCCTGCTCAGTGCTGGAGGGGAGATGGACTCATTTGCTTAAAAATAAAAACACTGCTATCTAAACTTTAATGGCTTTGTTTCTCATTGCTGCAGGCAGTGGTTCATATGCATTCCAAGCAGCACTTTGACTGCAAATGTAGTGTTTTGGAAGCTATTCTACCTGAAAAACAATATCTTTCATCTCTCTGCCTTGCGCTGTTGGGGGCTGGGAGCACACCCATCCTGGCTCCAGCAGACACTGGGAGGTGGTGAGGTGGAAAAGAAGGTGTTTCTCCAAGGATGGCCCTAGCTGCAGCCTGCTTCTGCCACTGCTGGAGTACCCAAAGGGCTCTGCAGATGGGCTGGGCATGGGGAGCATTGAGCTGATGTGCTGGAGGTGCTCTTGAGTAGAGCTTCAGCCTGTGCTGGAAGAGGAGGGAGTTGAAATGTTAGGGTAGGGGATGATGCCAAACCTTGCTGCACTCAGGATCAACTGAGGGGCCATAGAATCATAGAGTTGTTAGGGTTGGAAGGGACCTCAAGGATCATTTAGTTTCAACCCCCCTGCCATGGGCAGGGGCCCCTCATACTAGATCATGTTGCTCAGAGCCAGATCCAGCCTGGCTTTAAAGCCAGACCAACTCTATCAGTGTTCTACTTGCATGCCTCCCACCTGCAGGCTTATTCTGCCCAAAGGCTTCTCAACATACCTAGAGTAAGCTTTTGGGTGTAGCAGGCAGCAATGGCCACGTCCAGCTGAATCTCCTGAGCCCAGGGAGCAATGCCTGGGGAGAGAGCACAGCTGGAGCTTGGGGTTGTTCTGCTAAGCAGCTCACACACACTGCACCAGAACCAGATGCACTCTGGTTGCCCCCAGTGAAGCTTGCTCCGTGGTATCTTCACCCCTCTCATCACTTTAGGATAAGCCGGACAGTTGTGTTAGGCGTGTGCACTGTCACCTGCCCAACTGCTGCAGCTTCGTGGTGCTGCAGAGACACAGCAGCCTTGGAAATGCACTGGAGCCATCCTGCAGGACCCATGTCCCTGCTCACAAGTGCATATGTATTGCCCTTGCCTACACAAATCCCCCGAGGACCATGGGGTTGTGTGTTTGTACAAGAGAACAGCCAGGATAAGGGCTGGGATAGGCGGCTCACAGATTCACATATTGCATTGGGTTGGAAAGGACCCCAAAGGTCATCTTGTCCAAACCCCCTGCAGTCAGCAGGGACATCTCCAACCAGATCAGACTGCCCAGAGCCACATCAAGTCTGAGCTTGTATATCTCCGTGGATGAGGCCTCAACCATATCCCTGGGCAACCTGTTCCAGCATCTCACCACTCTCATTGTGAAGAACTTCCTCCTAATATCCAACCTAGATCAATCCTGCCCAAATTAAAACCCATTGCCCCCTGTCCTGTCACCACAGGCCCTGCCAAACAGACCCTGCCCAGCCTTTCTGTAGGTCCCCTGCTGCACTTTGGCCACAACAACCCCATGCAGTGCTACAGGCTGGGGTCAGAGTGGCTGGAGAGCTGCCAAACAGAAAGGGACCTGGGAGTGCTGGTTGATAATGGGCTGAACATGAGCCTGCAGTGTGCCCAGGTGGCCAAGAAGGCCAATGGCATCCTGGCCTGCATCAGGAACAGTGTGGCCAGCAGGAGCAGGGAAGTCATTCTGCCCTGTACTCAGCACTGGTCGGGCCACAACCTTGAGTCCTGTGTCAGTTCTGGGCTCCTCAGTTTAAGAAGGACATTGAGAATGTGTCCAGAGAAGGGCAACAAGGCTGGGGAGAGGCCTTGAGAACAAGCCCTGTGAGGAGAGGCTGAGGGAGCTGGGGTTGGAGAAGAGGAGGCTCAGGAGAGACCTTCTTGCTCTCTACAACTACCTGAAGGGAGGTTGTAGCCAGGTGGGGGTTGGTCTCTTCTCCCAGGCAAGCAGCACCAGAACAAGAGGACACAGTCTCAAGCTGTGCCAGGGAAGTTTAGGCTGGAGGTGAGGAGAAAGTTCTTCCCAGAGAGAGTTGTTAGCCATTGGGATGTGCTGCCCAGGGAGGTGGTGGAGTCCCCATCCCTGGAGGTGTTCAAGAGGGGATTGGATGTGGCACTTGGTGCCATGGTTTAGTAGTCCTGAGGTGTTGGGTGTCAGGTTGGACTTGAAGATCTTTGAGGTCTTTTCCAACCTTATTGATTCTATGATCCTACGACTCAGATATTGAAAGGTAGCTGCTGCAGTTTGTTCAACTGTCATCGCTCCAGCCCTGTGCTTTAGAAGCAGGGTGGGTTTGTTGGTGGCCTTACTTCTGAGGCCAAGTTGCTCACTTTGTTAGGGCTTTTTTTTTGGTCTAACCTTTGCATGCCAGCTCCCCTTATCCTTCCTGCTCACACAGAACTCAGTGACAAGCTTCTCACCAGCTCTTCCACGGTGGGATCTGGTTTTAAAAGGGACAGAGAAAGGAATCTCAGTTGGGGGTCAGAAAGGGCTGGTCAAAGAACCAGTCCTCCATGGGGGTAATGTATTCGTCTCATGCACATTAATGACTCTGTGGTGTTGCCCTAGCAACTAAAGCTCGGGGATGATGCAATCAAATTTGGGAACGATGCGATCAGAAATGACAGGCGAGGGGAAACAAAGGGAAGCAAAGTTGCTGTGGCAGCTGGGATGCAGTGCTCAGCATGTACAGCGTGCATTAGGGCTGTGAGACATTCTTCTGAGCAATTACACTAAATATCACATTCTATTTGCCAGCTAATTACAGAATAGCACTCAGAGACTGCCGTCCAGCCCAGCCCTGCTCCCCCCGTCCTGGTGAGGCCCGGGGAGTGGTGCTCTCATTAACCTGCCTGTGTTTGATCTGCTCTTACATTTTCTCTTGGCATCTGCCCAGCACTAACTACCGTTTGTTTTTCCTCCCCTCTTTGCATGTTCCCTTCCCCAGATCACGACCCCCTCCCATCCAGAGTCCTGCTGCTCTCCCTTGGCAGTTACACATCCTTGTCTTGACTAGGATCTCTCCAAGGTAGTGATGCTGATGAGCAGCATAGAGCTCTGCTTGGAGCTGCATGTGTATGGTTGTGAGTGCTCAGCCAGCCTCTAAGCCCAAGTGCAACACCCCCAGCAGGCTAATTATGCATCTCCTGCGGGCTAATAACTCGATAATAAAAGGCTTAAATATCATTCAGGCCTTCACTGCTTGAGCACAGCTGCCCAGATGTTCAACTGGCTTCACACTCCCACATGAGGGTCTAGAGAGTAAACATTATGAGGAGCAGCTGAGGAAACAGGACTTGTTTAGCCTGCAGAAAAAGAGGCTGGGATGAGACCTCACACCCTACACCTCCCAGACAGGAGACTGGAGCCGGCTGGGGGTTGGTTTCTTCTCCCAGGTGACTCCTGATAGGATGAGAGGAAACAGCCTCGAGTTCCACCACGGGAGGATTAGATTGGATATTAGGATAAATTTCTTTCCTGCAAGAGTGGTCAGGCGTTGGAACAGGCTGCCCAGGGAGGTGGTGAAATCACCATCCCTGGAGGTGTCCAAAAACCATGTGGACATGGCACCTGGGGACATGGTTCGTTGGCCATGGTGGTGTTGGGTTGACAGTTGGGCTCGATAATCTTAGAAGGCTTTTCCAACCTTACTGGGTTTATGACTCTGTTCTGCTCTAGGATTCAATGTGGGCTGCATTGCTAAGCCTGCAGCATGTAGCACAGCATGGGGGGACACTCTGCCCACCCCTGTTTGCTGTCACCCCCATTGTTTTTGAAGGCATGACCAGGCCAGTGTGCAAGATGTCCATGAGCATGAGATGTCCATAGCTCAGCTCCTCATTCAAGATTGCCTTGTACACTGGCCATGGTAAACACTGAAGGTTCTGCCCCTAAGCTCCTGGAAATATTTGCCCTGGAAAAGAGAGTAATAGTGGGAAGTGGAAATAGAGGGAATAGGGAGTTGCACTGTAGATGTTATTGATGATTCATAATCCCTTGTTCTCAGAATTTCAGGTTTCTTAACTATGATCCCTCTCACGAGAAGCCCCAGCTGCTCTCCTGACAGGTTTATGTGACCCAGCAGGCACTTTTCATTCATTTTCACTCCAAAAACAAGAGGCTCAATTCTCTGTTGCTCAGTACCTGCCAGTGTCATTAGCCTGCTGTCCAGGGTGAGGAGGGGGAAGGGGAAGAAAGAAGAATCACTGCTGCTCTGATGTGACACCTCTTTACAGCCAGCCCTGGTGTCCTCGGCCGTCATACGTGTCTGACAGCAACCCAGAGTCACCTCAAGGGTGCAGAAACCAAATGTTTTCAAAGCAGCCCTGAGAAGGACAAAACTGATGCCATTTTTTTCCCCTCCCAGGCCCTCTGGCCTTGTCTCCACTGCCAGGGGAAAAAAATAGGGAGATGTGAAATATGCATCACCTGACATGCTCTGAGATCCTTGTGCTGACAGGATACCTTGGTGGAGGATGGTCAAGATGAACTCTGATGTTGTCTCCCATCAGCAAATGTGTTCAGAGGAGAGCAGGCTGTTCCAAGGTTAGGCTTGTGAGTTAGCACTTGGTAAATGTGATGAGCTGCACTTTTCTCCCCACATGGAGTCTCTCTGATTGTGGCATCTAAAAAAGTTCCCTTCCCCTCCCCCCCCCATAACTTGACCCCTAGGCAGGAGCTGAGGGCTGAGAGAGGAGAGGGAGGCTCTGACTCATGTTTTTGTAGTTTTGATGTCTTTAGAAAGCCAAAGGAAAGGCTTCACCTTCCACCACCCTGTAAGGGCACTGTGACCTTGTGCTGGCCAGGAGAACAGCTAGACCTCACCACAGCCTGCCCTGCCACCTTCCTCACAACCTCCAGCTCCCCTTTCCTTCTATCTTGATCCAAGTCTAGCTCCCCCTGAAAGGAGGCTGTACCAACATGGGGACAGTCTGATCTCCCAACTAACAAATTATAGGATGAGAGGAAACAGCCTCAAGTTATGGCTGGATATCAGGAACAATTGCTTCCCCCCAAAAGTGGAGCAGGCTGCCTAGTGCACTGAGGGAGTTCCCATCCTTGAAAGGATTGGAAAGCCATGGAGATGTGGTGCTGAGGGACAAGGTGTAGTGGTGACCTGGCAGTGCAGGTCAAGCAACCAGCACCAGAACAAGAGGACACAGTCTCAAGCTGTGCCAGGGGAAGTTTAGGCTGGAGGTGAGGAGAAAGTTCTTCCCTGAGAGAGTCGTTAGCCATTGGAATGTGCTGCCCAGGGAGGTGGTGGAGTCCCCATCCCTGGAGGTGTTCAAGAGAGGATTAGATGTGGCACTTGGTGCCATGGTTTAGTCATGAGGTCTGTGGTGACAGCTTGGACTCGATGACCTTTGAGGTCTCTTCCAACCTTGGTGATTCGGTGACTCTGTGAATGGTTGGAGTTGATGATCTTAAAGGTCTTTTCCAACCACAACAATTCTGTGATTCAACGAGGTGCCAGAGTGGACAGTGAGGTTGGAGTCCAAGGTTTGGGCTTTGTCTCCCATCTCAGGGATATCTCTGCAGTTCCACACCGACATCTTCCTTGTTATCCCAAAGTGAGCACCCAGCCAGGACTGGGCTGGTTCCATGGGTACAACTTCCATGCTGTACATCAGCAGGGAACCACAGCACTGCTGCTTTCTGCTGCTCCTACAAAGCAGCACTTTCACACCAGCCCTCTCCCACTTATCCCCACCTAGCATCCAAGAGGAAGTGGTTTGGAAAGGCTGGGGCTGGGATGCAGTGAGCCCTGACAGGTGTCTGCAGAGCACCGGGCGCCTGCAACATGCAGACAGATCAACCCACCCTAGGATGAGAACAGCTGAGAAGGCAGCAAACATAAATGGGGGAGCTGCCACTGCCAGATGGGGCATGGGGAGCAGAACTTAATTTGAATTGCTTGCAGGCTTAGCAGCCAGGCAGAAAGAAATCATCCCAAATCCATCTAATGCAAACTAATGCTGGTCATTAGGAAGCAGGCTGGAAGAGCACTGCCTGCATCGGGGGAAAGACATTAGGAAGAAAGTTTCTGAGCAGGTCCTCGAGCCAAAATAGATCATCTCTGAGCAATTTACTCTTCATTTAATGTTTTCTCCAACCTGGGGAAGGGAGGATTGGTATTTTTTACTTCCTCTCACGAAGAGAAAGCACCCCAGGATGGTCTCGCTTGTGCTGTGGCCAGCTTTTTGGCAAGGCTGGGCGGAAAGCAAGGCTCATGGCTGTCAGCAGCAGGCTCAGTCACTCAGCATCACTTAAAAGCAGAGTAGCCCTTCCCTCCAAACATGCATCAAGGGTAATATCTGTAATTGGGTTTATGCAGTTCTGGAATGGAAACCAAACCAGTTCTGTCTGTGACTGGCGCTGGCCGCAGCTGCCCTTCTCACAGTCATGGCTGCCACAGAGGTGGTTTAACAAGAAGCAAGTGCTTTGTGATAACTGTTGGTGAAAAAACAAACAAATCAATAATTCCCACTCAGCTGCAGACCTTGGATGAGCTCTCCCAGCCCTCCTGGCTGCTAATGGAAGGCAGCGGCACGGCTGAAGGGACACAGTGCCATTAGAAAGTTATCCTGCAGAAATAACCTGGGCTTCCCCAGAGCTGCCCCTTGGATTATTCACAATAGTTTCAGCAGCGAGGCTGTTTCCAAATGGGCTTCCACATTTGCTGTCCAGTACTTCAGTATGCAGGAGCAGCTGAGGGATCTGGGGTTGGTTAGCCTGCAGAAAAGGAGGCTGGGGGGAGACCTCATTGCTCTCTACAGCTCCCTGCAAGGAGTTTGGAGTGAGGTGGAGGTTGATCGTGAGTACTGTGTCCAGTTCTGGGCCCCTCAGTTCAGGAAGGATGTTGACTTGCTGGAAGGTGTCCAGAGAAGGGCAACAAAGTTGGGGAGGGGTTTGGAACACAAGCCCTATGAGGAGAGACTGAGGGAGCTGAGGGTGTTTAGCCTGGAGAAGACTCAGAGATGACTTTATTGCTCTCTACAACTACCTGAAGGGAGGTTGTAGACAGGCAGAGGTTGGTCTCTTCTGTCAGGCAACCAGCACCAGAACAAGAGGACACAGTCCCAGGCTGTGCCAGGGGAGGTTTAGGCTGGATGTTGGAAGAAGTTCTACACAGAGAGAGTGATTGCCCATTGGAATGGGCTGCCCGTGGAGGTGGTGGAGTCACCATCATTGGAGGTGTTTAAGAGGAGAGTTGATGGGGTGCTTGGTGCCATGGTTTAGTTGATTAGATGGTGTTGGATGATAGGTTGGATGTGACAATCTTGAAGGTCTCTTCCAACCTGGTTTACTCCTATTCTATTCTATTCTATTCTATTCTATTCCTATTCTATTCTATTCTACTCTATTCTATTCTATTCTATTCCATCTCTTCTCCCCACAAGCAGTGATGGGACAAGAGGAACTCACACAATGTTAGGGGTTGGAAGGGACCTTGAAAGATCAATGGTCCAACTCCCCATCCAGAGCAGGTCACACAGGAACACAAGTTGCTCAAGTTGCTTCAATGACCTTAAGTTGCACCAGGGGAAGTTTAGGCTGGGCATTAGAAGAATCTTCTTTGCTGCAAGAATTCTCAAACACTGGAACATGTTCCCCAGGGAGGTCATTGAATCCCCATCCCTGAAAACGTTGAAAAGAGGCAGAGATGTGGTGCTGAGACACATGGTTTAGCACCAGCCTTGGTAGAGCTGCATTATGGTTGGACTCCATGAATATAAAGGTGTTTTCTAACCAAAATGATCCTGTGATTCATGGTTGGGTCAGGAATGACTGGGAAGGCTGTCCTTAGGGTGGATGCAAGCTGCAGTACAGGAGGCTCCACCTCAACACAAGGAGGAACTTCTTTACTGTGAGGGTCACAGGGCACTGGAACAGGCTGCCCAGAGAGGTTGTGGAGTCTCCTTCTCTGGAGTCTTCCAAGGCCTGTCTGGATGTGTTCCTCTGTGACCTGAGCTGGATTGTATGATCCTGCTCTGGCAGGGGTGTTGGACTTGATGATCTCTTTGGGTCCCTTCCAACCCCTGACATCCACCCTGGAGTCTGGAATCTCAAAGTAACTGAGAGTCTTGAGTGGAAAAAATGAAAATCACTGGAAAATGTTGATGGAGCTTTGCAAAACCTTTGCCAAAACACAGCTCATCCTTTGATGGGAACTGCCTGATTCCTCCAGCAGTCACCTCCAGGGCCTCCAACCTACAGAGACAGCTTCAAAGGGAGGGTCACCCGCAACTGGAATATTTGAAGGCCTTCTGTGTGTCACAGGGGACAGGAGCTCCAGCTCAAGGGCACTCCAGCCAGCTCACAGGGTATTGTTCTTTTGAGAAAGAAGAAGGATAAAAAGCCCCAAGGCTTTTCTGGCTGAAATGACTCAGCAGGAAGTTTTTGCTTTCCTGAATCAGGATGAAACCTTTTGGTAAGCCTCCAAGTAGCAACGTGGTGTAGGAACCTGCAAGGGACATGCAAAGAGATCTTTTCTCTCCTCATGCTCCAGCAGCACACATCTAATGAAGCCAGGCAATGCCTCATTACTGGAGCTGAACTGAAATGGCTTTTATGGAAATGGTCTCTTGTTCTGAGGTCTCTTCATGGGGAGGACGGCTCGGAGGAAAGAGGCAACAGGATGGGAGATCTTGGAAGCAAGAGCCTTCCAGAAGAGCCTGTAATTGAAGTCATGGCTTAGTAGCCATGAGGTGTTGGGTGCCAGGTTGGACTTGAGGATCTTTGAGGTCTTTTCCAACCTTATTGATTCTATGATTCTGTAATTCTCCTTAGGACTGTCCTCCCCTTCTGCTGCTGCTCTCTATGGGCTTGAAAATGAGATTTCAATAAACTCCATCCATTTGCTGTAAAATCCCATCAACTGCAGTCACAACTGCACACCTTGCAGACAGCTCCAGGGAAACATAACCTGCACTTTTGCCAAGAAAAAGGGAACTCAGCAACTCAAACTTTCCACTAAAGTTGCTTCACAGACCACCAGGCTGGACAAGAACATCTCTTCCACTGCCCAGCCCCTCCTATATCCTAAACCAAAGGCATCCATCCTTTTCTTTCTGCCAGGGCTCACCTGATATCCCACCAGCTGTCATGGGCCAGTATAGAAAGGTCTTCTTTTAAACTGGGAGAGCATTTCTTCACTACTGACTCAGCAGGCAGGAACACTCTTGGCCACCCATCTCCTAAGGAAGGAGGAATCTGTGTGGTGCTGGTAGACCTTCCTTTCCTTTGTTAAATCTCAGCACCTTCATGGAGCAGCAGGCACTCAGCAGTTGTAGCCTGCTTGATACTCCACCTCTGGAGCCACGAGCAACCAGCTAATCAGAGGAGAATGACCAGCAGAAGCCCACTCGGTGCCATCAATCCAGCGCTGCCCTCTACAGCAGTCCATGGAGAGGACGGCAGCTGATGCAGACCCCTCAAAGCTAGTTTTAAGCCATCCGGCTTGGGCATTGGTGCAGCTGGAGCAGGAGGAGTTTCAGCAAGGGCTCTGGAAGGCAGTGAGGAAGATTATAAGGAGGGTGATTAACCTTTGCTGAGGACCAAGGTGCTCTAATGCCCCTGCTTACATCCCCCATGCTAAGAAATACAAAGTCCTTGTGGCACTGGGGATGGACAGACTGGATTTCACTGCCCAGGATGGCTGAGGCTCCAAAGCCACTGGCATGCCATGGCTCCATCATTTTCTACCCCGTGTAGATGTGGCTAATTATGGATCTGTGTTTCCAGAGAAGGCCTTTGCTCTATTTTAAAGGCAACCAATTTTCTTCCTAGGTGTTTTGGTTCCTGTACCTGCACTTGAAGTTATTTCTATCCTCCCTTGTACCATCTTTAGCCTGCCTTAGAATAATTTGCAAATTGCAGGAGTTGCAGGTGGCAGAAGCATCAGCAGCTTTTGATTCTTTGCAGCACAAAGTGTCACGAGTCCACCTAAGCAGGGAAGCACTGAGCACCCTCATGTGAGCACATGGTGGCCTGAACACCAGGAGAACCTGTCCAGGCTCTTGGTGGGGAAGGAGTTAACATGTTTGTTTTGTACAAGAGACATTGAAGCCTGGCTGGGCTCAGCTGGAGAGAAGCACTTTATCAGCAGAGGTTATGAGAAGAAGAAACTCTTAAAAGACTCTCTAGCAGAGTGCAGAGCTGGTGGGGAGTTGTGTTGTTTGGACCTGGGAGCAGGCACTTGTTGTGAAGGTCTCTGTTGATCTTTTCTAGGGGCACAATTCAGTGTTTGGTGTTCACCCTTAAAGCTGAATTTTTGAAGGCAGTGGCACAGAGAAGGGACTTTGCAGCCATGCGAAACTTTTGAAGTTGTTCTGGCTGGGAATAGCTGAAAACCTCCACACTCTTCCCACAACTGCAGCAACAACTAAGAAGTTGTTTCCCTCTTTAATTTGATAAAATGTAAAGATGCTTTTCAACAGGTGAATGGTATGCTTCAGGTGTCAGGTCAACCTGCAGCTTTAATTTCATATCAGTGAAAAAAAAAGGAGACATCTGGGATCCTGTAAAGCACTGGAACAGGCTGCCCAAGGCAGTGATGGAGTCTCCATCCTTGGAGGGCTTTCAAAGCTGTGGAGATGTGGTGCTGGGTTAAAGGTTGGGCTAGCTGATCTTAAAAGCAGCTTCCAAGCTAAAGGATCTGATGATTCTATGAAATGATTTTTGACTGGATGCAGTACTGCAGGTGGGGTCTCAGCAGAGCAGAGCAGAGCAGAATCCTCTCCCCGTCCTGCTGCTCTCACTGCTTTTGATGCAGCCCAGCACGTGGCGGCCTTCTGGGCTGCCATCAACCACTGCCAGCTCGTTTTGAGGTCATCAACTGACACCTACAAGTCCTTCTCTTCCAGATGTGGTGGGTTGGAAACTAGCTAAAACTACCACACCAGGCTGCTCTGGAGCCACTCCTTCACGTGCAGGCTCAGGCTTACAAACACCAATGTTTTGGTTGGGGTTTTGTTTCAAGTTCATGACTGTGATTTAGATAGAATAGAATAGAATAGAATAGAATAGAATAGAATAGAATAGAATAGAATAGAATAGAATAGAATAGAATGGAATGGAATGGAATGGAATGGAGTAGAGTAGAGTAGAGTAGAGTAGGGTAGAGTAGGGTAGAGTAGGGTAGAGTAGGGTAGAGTAGAATGGGATGGGATGGGATGGGATGGGATGGGATGGGATGGGATGGGATGGGATGGGATAGAATAGAATAGAATAGAATAGAATAGAATAGAATAGAATAGAATAGAATAGGGACCTTAAAGCTCATCCAGTTCCAACCCTCTTGCCACGTGGCAGGGGCATGTCCCACCAGCCCAGGTTGCTCGAGGCTTCATCCAACCTGGCATAGAATAGAATAGAATAGAATAGAATAGAATAGAATAGAATAGAATAGAATAGAATAGATAGAATAGAATAGACCAGACCAGACCAGGTTGGAAGAGACCTTCAAGATCATCACATCCAACCTATCACCCAACACCATCTAATCAACTAAACCATGGCACCAAGCACCCCATCAAGTCTCCTCCTAAACACCTCCAGTGATGGTGACTCCACCACCTCCCTGGGCAGCACATTCCAATGGCCAATCTCTCTTTCTATGAAGAACTTTTTCCTAACATCCGGCCTAAACCTCCCCTGGCACAGCTTGAGACTGTGTCCTCTTGTTCTGGTGCTGGGTGCCTGGGAGAAGAGACCAACCCCCACCTGGCTACAACCTCCCTTCAGGGAGTGGTAGAGAACAATAAGGTCTGCCCTGAGCCTCCTCTTCTCCAGGCTAAGCAACCCCAGCTCCCTCAGCCTCTCCTTGGAGCTTGTGCTCCAACCCCCTCACCAGCTTTGTTGCCCTTTCCTGTTACTGTTTTGCCCTTGCTTTTCACCTCCCTCCTCCTCCTTGTTCCCGAAGTGCCAGAGTAAAACAAACAAGCAAACAACAAAGACAAACCCAACCAAGCAACCAACCAAGCAAACAATAAACCACCAACAAAACCCACCCCACCACAAAACCACCAAACACCCAGAGAAGAAGAAAGGAGCTTTAAACACATTTTGTGGTTAAACCACTTTTTTTTTTTAATTCCTTTTTTTCCTTTTTTTTTCCTTTTTTTTTTTCCCCTTTTTTTTTCCCCTTTTTTTTTTTCATGTCTACTGGTTCCCACTGGGCTGAAAAGCAATAAAAAGTCAGGAAGAAGTATGGGCTCCCCTCTCAGCTTTGTCATGTGGATGAATAGCACAGTAAAAAGCGCTGAATGCTATCGGTTAAAACGAACTCGCTGCTCTTCCAAGTACATTTTGCAATGCTCTGATGCAAAGGGGGTTGGTGGTGGGGGGAGGGCAGGAGGGAGGGATCAGATGGTGAAAAACCTCTCCCAGAGATGGATCCTTTGTCAGGCTAAAGATTTTTGCATTAAACAAAAGAAAGCAAGAAAGACATTCTGGTTCTAATCACTCTACCCACGGCAACATTTCCTGGGGTCCCTCCCCTTCCTCTCACACACCACACACCCCCCACCCCCACCCCCCTTCACTTTGCTGTTGCACTGAAATAAATCTCGAGGTAATGCAAGTTGCAGCAAAGCTATCTTTGAGCATCTTGGAGGCTCTGTCAATAAGAGGCCAGGCAAGAAGTGGTGGAGTGCAAAGATCCTCTTATTATCTCGCCTCACAGCCCTTCCTGGGCATTTCTCTCCCTTGCGCTCCTCATCAGGTCCCTGATCATGCTGATAAGGCAGGGGGAGGCAGAAAGGCAAACGTGGGAGGGGAAGCAGCAGAACTGGATGACAAGACCTTGTTGCATTTCACATTTTCACCTGGAAAACGCTGCGTCCTGGAATGGTAATATCTAATTGCAGATAAAAGTAGACAAGCAATTGCTGAAGAATTCCCTGTTAAGATACTCTGATACTCAGAAGTCACTTGGTGCTGGGGTTTTGATCTCAGGTTGTCGAGCAAGCTGAAAGCAGTTCACTCCAGGAGAAAGCAGGCTCCATTGTATCACAGTATCACAGTATAATCAAGGTTGGAAGAGACCCCAAGGATCATCAAGTCCAACCTGTCCCAACAGACCTCACAACTAGACCATGGCACCAAGTGCCACGTCCAATCTCCCCTTGAACACCTCCAGGGACGGCGACTCCACCACCTCCCTGGGCAGCACATTCCAATGACAAATGACTCGCTCAGTGAAGAACTTCCTCCTCACCTCGAGTCTAAACCTCCCCTGGCACAGCTTGAGACTGTGTCCCCGTGTTCTGGTGCTGGTTGCCTGGGAGAAGAGACCAACCCCCTCCGACCTTGTGTAAGGTCCCTTTCCAGCAGCGACAGCCAGGCTGGGGTTTGCAATGAAATGAGCTGGTTTCTTCTTTTTCTTTTCTCTCCCCCTTTCCCTCTCCCTTTTAAATATTTATTATTGTTGTTATTATGATTATTATTTCTGTTAAAGCCAACTTCTCAAAGCCCAACCCCTCCCAAAGAACATCTCTAGCCGGATGAGATGCTTTAGCCTGGCCAAGAGGGATACATGGCTAAGCCCTCTTACAAAGGGAAGGAGACCTCAGAAGAGCAGAAGATTATCCATGGAGTGCCCGGTGCTCAGGCCACTCTGATGACATGGATGCTGCAGAAGACAAGTGTGGTGGTTTGAGCCTTAACTGGAAGTTAAGAGCTCAGGTGGGGGGCAAGGCTGAGAATCTCTCCCCCACTCCCCCCCTCCTCCCTCCCAACAGAGAGGGGAGAAAAGGAAGGAGCAAATCCACCAAACAATAATTTGGAGTCGGCTTGGAAGTAGAGAGGTAAAGAGTTGTCTTTAAGCAGTATATATATATATATATATATATATATATATATACTGTTATATATATATATACTGTTTTTTATATATATATATATACTGTTATATATATATATATACTGTTTTATATATATATATATATATATATATATATATATATAACAATAACAGGAAAAAGGTTCACAAGGGCAAGGAACAAGGATGGATGGGAGGGGGGCAAAAACAAGAGAATAATACCAAACCAGCCTTTCTCTGAGGAAGCCTGGAGGCAGCAGGTCCGACCACATGGCAGAGGAGCAGGAGGGCAGCTGCAGTAGCTCTCGTCCAGCAGAGGCAGAAGCCAGAAAAGGGCCAACAGCTACGATGTCCTGCTTTTATCCCCTAGCTGGGCAGGGAGGGGGGAGTGGAACAGACTCAGCTTCCCAGGCGAAAAATGCCCTGCAGGGAGTGAAAAGTACCTGCAAGCCCTCCCCCCTGCTTTGTTCTTTTGTTCTCAGAAAAGGGTGTTAACCCACCACAACAAGTCTCTATCAGGTGGATTGAGAGCAGGGATTTGAATCCCAGTCCCTCACATACTCTCAGAAACCTCAACAACCAAGTGCTCTGAAGAGGACAAGCTTGTCATAGAATCATAGAATTGTTAGGGCTGGAAGGGACCTCAAGGATCAGCTAGTTCCAACCCCCTGCCACAGGCAGGGACACCTCACACTAGATCAGGTTGCTCAGAGCCACATCCAGCCTGGCCTTTAACACCTCCAGGGAGGAGGCTTCCACCACCTCTCTGGGCAACCTGTGCCAGTCTCTCACCACCCTCATGGGGAAGAACTTCTTCCTAACATCCAGTCTGAATCTCTCCATTTCTAGTTTTGTTCCATTCCCCCTAGTCCTATCACTCCCTGACACCCTAAATAGTTCCTCCCCAGCTTTATTGTAGCCCTCTTCAGATACTGGAAGACCAAAATAAGATCTCCTTGGAGCCTTCTCTTCTCCAGACAGATCAACCCCAACTCCCTCAGTCTGTCCTCATAGGAGAGGTGCTCCAGCCCTCTGCTCATCCTCGTGGCCCTTCTCTGGACACATTCCAGCACCTCCAGATCCTTCCTGTAATAGAAGCTCCAGAACTGGACACAATACTCCAGGTGGGGTCTCACCAGAGCAGGGTAAGGGCTCTCAGGTTCATAAAGGAATGACAATTAACTTTTAACCAGTTTTAGAGACTGGATAAGTTATTTTCATTCCAGACCTTCCCAGGTTCTCTGCTCTACCCTGGCCGAGTGAGACCACATCTGGAGCATTGTGTTCTAGGGGAGCAGGGATATACCAGAAAGTGTCTAATGAAGGCTATAAGGATAATGAAGGGACTGGAACATCTGATAAGGAAAGGCTGAGAGACCTGGGGCTACTTAGTCTGGAGAAGAGAAGGCCAAGAAAGGATCTTATTAATGTTTACAAATATCTGAGGGGAGAAGAAGGGCTCAGGCTCTTTTCAATGGTGCCTGGTGATAGGCTGAAGGGCAGTGGACACAAACTGGAACACAGGAAGTTCTCTCTCAGTATGAAGAAAAACTTCTTTCTTGTGAGGGTGACAGAGCCCTGGAGCAGGCTGCCCAGAGGGGCTGTGGAGCCTCCTTCTCTGGAGACTTTCAAGATCCCTCTGCATGTGTTCCTGTGTGGCCTGCCCTAGGGGAACCTGCTTTGGCAGGGGGGTGGACTCGGTCTCCAGAGGTCCCTTCCAATCCCTACTAGGCTATGATTCTGTGATTCTAGGTCCTGTCCCTTCTTTTGTCCTTTCCCCAGTTCATACAGAAGAAGCCTGTATGACCACACATTTGTAAGACAAAAAGAGTCTCCAACAAGTGTAAATCCAGTTGTCTTATAGACATGGCACTGGAGCTGTAGAAAGGATCTGGATACAGACACTCTGCTGCCTGAATAACAGCTTTAACTTGGGCAGCTGTGGCCAGCCTCAACCTACAGTAGAAGCCAGCAGCAGCCTGCTCCATGGAGACAAGAGGTCACTCTCAGTGAAGAAGTTGGTGGAACTGGGGGGCATCTGTGCAGAAAGGCACATCACTGTACTCTGGCACTGGTTGCCAAACATAACAGCTGGCACAGGAGGAGGTGAAAAGAGCTGACCCTCCCCTTGGCAGCCCTTAAAGAGGAGAGACCATAAAGGAAGTATGCAGTGAGTGCCTCAGCCACCACTGAACAAAATGCTGCATTGCAAACCCACAGGTTGAAGGATCCAAGTCCTGCTCAAAGAAGGTCTAACTTGAATTAGGATGCTCTGGGCTGGTTCAGTTCAGCCATAAACATTTTCAGTCTCATCCAAGCTCTATTCAGCCACCCTTCTTGTGAAAGTTTCTCCTTGCCTCTAGTTGAAGTGTCCCCTGTTGCTGTTTGTGACCCATGCCACGCATCCTTTGGTGCGAGGCGAGCCTGGCTCTGATTACACTGAACTGTGGGCAGCAGGAAAGGTCAGGCTTGTGGAACTTGGTACTCTGATGTCAAACCACCACACATCCACCGAGGGCAAGGGCTCTGGAGGATTCAGAGAATGATAGACAGATAATGGACATCCACAGATAAGCGGATAAAATGCTTACAAGGGATATAATCCCTTCTGTTCCTGGTGATAAGCCAGCTGCTGACTGACAGAGGCAAGGAAGAAAACCCTTCTGGAGAGATTATTCCAAACCTGGTGAGTTTAAGCCATGGATACTTGCAGAACTGGCTGTGGCAATCACAGTGTCATTAGTGGCTCTCTCTGGAAGCACCAGAAGACTGGAAAGGGTCAGAAATGCCTAACTTTGGTAAAAAAAATAAGTACTGGGAGCATGAGAAGAAGTAGGGAACTATAGACCCACCAGTTTGACTTCAGTCCATGAAAAATCTTGATAGAAAGAGATTAATCTACTGCTCACAAGCATCTAGGAGGTGCCAAGGAGAGAAGTCTCAGCAACCATGGATTTGTCAAGGACACTCTTCTTCAAACATCTCCGTGACAAACTGGAGTAATGGACTGAAAAAATAGGAGGCTGAGACTCAGCTGGGACAGCCAGAAAGTAATATGCCTAGGGATGATGGACTGCACAGGTGAGCTAGGCTGCAGTTCAGCAGGAAGAGATCTCAGGTTTGTTCTGTTCCACTAAGTGAACACGAGTCAGTGATATCAAGCTGGTACAGAAATGGCAAACATCATCCCAGGTTGTATGAGCAGACAGGTGGTGCAGAAGATGTGCACTGATCTTAGGGACTGGAGATGCCACAGCAGTGCTCCCTGGCCAGAGGGGTTACCACATGGGAAGAAAGAAGTGGGAGAACGAGTTGGAGATCAAAGGGATGTAGCAGAATTGATGAAAGCTGGAAGAAATTATTGCCAAGGGAATCCATAATCTAGAAAGAAAGGAGGAAAGTGGAACCTCAGTTTGGGTAATGCAAGGCATGCCTCTAGAGCCAGGCTTGGGAGAAGAGTTTGTGGCAGGTTCTTTTATGCCTTGGGTTGGACTCAAAGCTTTAGCCATAGGCAATGCCTGGGAAGGGCAGCTCAGGGGAGGCCTGGGAGAAGAGATTGTCAGACTTTGTAAGGATTGGTGGTGAGTGGGTGTACATAAAGCTTAGGATATACCCAGCTCTGCATCACTGGAACCTGCCCTGTGAGGCCCCCAGCATCTGCTGCTGCACTGCCACAGGATCGCAGACAGGCTGGGGAATGTTTGACTGAATGCTTTTCCTTTTGGTAAGTGCTCCTGCTGCCTACACAGGCTTGATAGGAGTGGGAGTGCCAGGGCCCTGGTCACCTGGGAGGTGACACAGTGGCAGTCTGCCAGGGTGGGCTAACGGAGCCCTCACCCTTGTCAGCATCCCAGCTGCTGCTGGCTGCTCAGCAGCACCAGATGGGGAGGACAAGGAAGTTTAAGCAGAGAAGAATGAACCCTTGCCCTTGAGTTCATCTGCTGCATTTGGAGTCCTATATTTTATTTTTAAGGAAAGAGATCCTCCAGCACCACTCATGACTGCTACATCTCCTTGGTTTTCTAGGTCAGGAGGAGAAAAGGCACAGGAGAAGACATTCAACATTCTGGCGGCAAGCCTGAAAGCAGCATCTCCACCAGAGAGTGGCAGATGGCAGGAGGAAGTCCTCTTGGACCTTCCCAAATGCCCCCCCAAAATCTGAAGAGAGAAGCCTTAGGCTGCAAGTAGTCTGCATAGAGCTGAGCTAGCCTGGAGACCTTCCTCAGTCAGTATCTAGGGGGAAATAACTTTTTATCCCATTGCAGAATCGCTGTTTGGTAGGGAAACAGGAGCATGTAAGACCTACTGTGAGATGGGCACAAACCCAGGAGAGGAGTGGAGAGAGGGCCCAGCTCTCCCTTGCTCCTCAGCCTGCTGGTAGGACCAGTGCCAGACAGCCCCGTGCTGCTTCCAAGAGCCAGGCAGCAGAAAATGATTCATGTCAAGTGAGCGCAAAATGGTGTGCAGACAGGCAGCCTCCCATTGTCTGTGTCCTCGGGCAGCTGCCAAGCCCTGCTGCCTTGGCCAAGGAACGGGGAAGGAGCCCTGGCTGGTTGACATCTGCTCTACTCTAGCTACAGCAGAGAAGGCAACGTGCTGGTCTCCTTCCTCCCATCTGTGGTTGTGCTGGAGATGTCAGCAGGCTCTTCTGTTCTTCCCAAGCAGCCTTGACCTCCTGATAGCAACTGGCCAGCTCTGGTCACCCAGCAGGCTGCACATGCTCTGACCTCCTGATAGCAACTGGCCAGCTCTGGTCACCCAGCAGGATGCACCATGCTCTGACCTCCTGATAGCAACTGGCCAGCTCTGGTCACCCAGCAGGATGCACCATGCTCTGACCTGATAGCAACTGGCCAGCTCTGGTCACCCAGCAGGCTGCACCATGCTCTGACCTCCTGATAGCGACTGGCTAGCTCTGGTCACCCAGCAGGCTGCACCATGCTCTGACCTCCTGAGAGCAACTGGCCAGCTCTGGTCACCCAGCAGGCTGCACCATGCTCTGACCTGATAGCAACTGGCCAGCTCTGGTCACCCAGCAGGCTGCACCATGCTCTGACCTCCTGATAGCAACTGGCCAGCTCTGGTCACCCAGCAGGCTGCACCATGCTCTGACCTCCTGATAGCAACTGGCCAGCTCTGGTCACCCAGCAGGCTGCACCATGCTCTGACCTGGTAGCAACTGTCTATCTTTGGTCATCCAGCAGGTTGCACCATGCTTAAATCTCGACCCCAGCTGCTGGCACCCCACTGCAAAACCCACCCCAGGTGTTTGTAACCAGCTTTACAGCAGCAGGAAATGCAGAAAAGAAAGGATTTCTGGCTGTGAGGACCTTCTCCTCTCATGCCACCAGGCTAGTGAGCGTGAGGCAGAGCTTGAGCTCACCTGAGAGTATGGTGGAAACCAGGAGAAACCTCTGGCAATATTCAGAGCCCACATAAGAGAAAGAGAAGAAGTTTCTAGGTTAATTGAGGGGATAATAGCCATACTGACAAAGAAAATGGCTTGGAGCACACATAATGTATGCCGTCCTAACATATGCTAAGTCATCAAAACCATGCCATGGTAAAAATATCCAGCATGCTCACAGTGACTATCAGCCCATCTTGTATAGATACTTTACCAAGGAAGACTTTCAGTCTCTCTTAAAGAAATCCAGGCAAGATTCTGCTTTCTGCCACCCAAAGGCATGCCTTGGCATCAAAAGAGAGAACACCTGTGGATGTTGACTTGCTGGAAGGTGTCCAGAGAAGGGCAACAAAGCTGGGGAGGGGTTTGGAGCACAAGCCCTATGAGGAGAGACTGAGGGAGCTGGGTTGCTTAGCCTGGAGAAGAGGAGGCTCAGGGGAGACCTTCTTGCTCTCTACAACTACCTGTAGGGAGGTTGTAGCCAGGTGGGGGTTGGTCTCTTCTGCCAGGCAACCAGCACCAGAACAAGAGGACACAGTCTCACAGTCTCAAGCTGTGCCAGGAGGTTTTGGTGGAGGTTGGAAGATTCTCACAGAGGAGTGACTGGGCATTGGAATGTGCTGCCCAGGGAGGTGGTGGATTCACCATCATTGGAGGTGTTTAGGAGGAGATTTCATAAGGTGCTTGGTGCCATGGTTTAGTTGATTAGATGGTGTTGGATGATAGGTTGGACTTGATGATCTCAAAGTTCTCTTCCAACCTGGTCTATCCTATCCTATCCTATCCTATCCTATCCTATCCTATCCTATCCTATCCTATCCTATCCTATCCTATCTTCTATTCTATTCTATTCTATTCTATTCTATTCTATTCTATTCTAAAACACTTCGTGTACTTCCCCAGTATCTAAAGGCCATTTTTACACCTTCAATCTGGGTTCCTTTTCAATGCTCTTATCCCTTTATTGGGGCCATATTTTAGAAAAGATATAAGGGCTGGCTATTGGAACATGCAGCTTTGTGTAAAATATTTAATCAAAGGCCTTAATTGCAAGCTGTAAATGTAGTGCTTGGTGACAGATTGTAAAACCAGAAACCATTTGGTCAGGACACAAGAGCTAACAAGAGTGTTTCATCACAGAGTGGGGGGGGGGGGAAAGAGATAAATAGTGCATAGGACTCAGACATAGGCCTGAGTTTTACTGTGGGAAAAGAAAGCCACAGAAATGTGTTATCAGACCCACGTGGCACATGATAAAACACCCAGGCTTCTTTCTGGTTATTGGTTGAGTTGTGGGGTTTGGGGTTGTTTTTTTTTAATAGATCATAGGAATGGTTTGAGTTGGAAGGGGCCTTAAAGCTCATCCAGTTCAAACCCTCCTGCCATGGGGCAGGGGCGCCTCCCGCCAGCCCAGGTTGCTCGAGGCTTCATCCAACCTGGCCTAGAATAGAATGGAATAGAATGAAATTGAATGGAATGGAATAGAATAGAATTAGAATAGAATAGAATAGAATAGAATAGAATAGAATAGAATAGAATAGAAGAATAGAAGAATAGCAATACAATGCAATGCAATACAATGCAATACAATGGGTTGGAAGAGACCCTCAAAGATCATTGTGTCCAACCCATCATCCAGCACCATCTGATCAACTAAAGCATGGCACCAAGGGCCTCATCCAGTCTCTTCCTAAACACCTCCAGGGATGGGGACTCCACCACCTCCCTGGGCAGCACATTCCAATGGCCAAGCTCTCTTTCTCTGAAGAATGTCTTCCTAACATCCAGCCTAAACCTCCCCTGGTGCAGCTTGAGACTGTGTCCTCTTGTTCTGGTGGTGGTTGCCTGGGAGAAGAGACCAACCCCCACCTGGCTACAACCTCCCTTCAGGCAGTTGTAGAGAGCAATAGGGTCTCCCCTGAGCCTCCTCTTCTCCAACACCTCCAGGGAGGGGGCGTCCACAACAGAATCACAGAAACATTCAGGTTGGAAAAGATCCTCAGGATGACCAAGTCCAGCTGAAAACCCTACTCTACAAGCTTCACCCCTAAACCGTGTCCCCAAGCACCACATCCAAACGACCTTTAAACATACCCAGAGTTGGTGACTCAACCACCTCCCTGGGCAGCCCATTCCAACGCCTCCCTGGGCAGCCTGTTGCAGCGTCTCACCACCCTCACTGTAAAGAACCTCTTCCTAATCTCCAGTCTAAATCTGCCTTCCTCAAGCTTCGATCCCTTCCCTCTCATCCTTTTACTTTTATGTAGGCAAAACAAAACTCTGCTTTAAATCCGGCACAAGAAGCCATCCATCATGCTTACTGCAAATCATCTGTTTTAGAAAACACTTCCAAGACTTCAAACAAAGCCAAGCCAAGGGCTGGAAAGCCGTCTCTGGAAGATGTTCGCTCCTCCTGTTCGACTCATGTTTCCCCTTGTTGCTGTGAAGCTTGGGTGATTCCTTAAGCGTTTGAAGTGACAAGCTTCTCCGGAGCTGTGGCGCCGCGTGTGTCGCGCAGCTGTGTACAGGCGCTCGGAGAGCAACCTCCCTGCTGCATTTGCCACACAACTGGGGAGCTGCTTCCTGCACAACACAGAATACAGAAGGCAGAATTAACCAGGTTGGAAAAGACCTTTGAGATTATCCAGTCCAACCTATCATCCAACACCATCTGATCAACTAAACCATGGCACCATCATGTACCTTGAGTTACTGTGTCTGGAATGGAATGGAATGGAATGGAATGGAATGGAATGGAAGAATGGAATAGAATAGAATAGAATAGAATAGAATAGAATAGAATAGAATAGAATAGAAAGAATAGAATAGAATAGAATAGAATAGAATAGAATAGAATAGAATAGAATAGAATTAACCAGGTTGGAAGAGACCTTCAAGATCATCATGTCCAACCTGTCATCCAACACCACCTAATCAACTTGCCTATCATGCCAAAAATCACATTAGTCCTTCTGATGCCTTCCTTCCCCTTCATAGAATAGAATAGAATAGAATAGAATAGAATAGAATAGAATAGAATAGAATTAACCAGGTTGGAAAAGACCTTCGAGATCATCGAGTCCAACCTGTCACCCAACACCAGCTGATCAACTAAACCATGGCACCAAGTGCCTCATCCAGGCTCTTCCTAAACACCTCCACTGATGGTGACTCCACCACCTCCCTGGGCAGCACATTCCAATGGCCAATCTCTCTTTCTATGAAGAACTTCTTCCTAACATCCAGCCTAAACCTCCCCTGGTGCAGCTTGAGACTGTGTCCTCTTGTTCTGGTGCTGCTTGCCTGGGAGAAGAGACCAACCTCCACCTGGCTACAATGTCCTCTCAGGTCATTGTAGATGGCAATAAGGTCTGCCCTGAGCCTCCTCTTCTCCAGGCTAAGCAACCCCAGCTCCCTCAGCCTCTCCTCACAGGGCTGTGCTCCAGACCCCTCCCCAGTTTTGTTGCCTTTCTCTGGACAAGTGTAAGCAACTCAACAACTTTCTTGAATGGAGGGGCCCAGAACTGGACACAGGACTCAAGGTGTGGCCTAACCAGTGCTGAGTACAGGGGGGAATGACTACCCTGGTCCTGCCTGCCACGCTATTCCTGATAGTGGAACACAGCAAGGTCAGCCAGTGCTGCAGTTGGTGGCTGCTGGAGCAGGAGCTGGAGCAGAGAGTATTTACATTAATTGGGGAATTAGTTAGCTGTCAAGAGGCACCTCGCCGAACGCTGTTAAGGGAAAGGACAATAACTTCTTTAATAGACTGCTCAAGTTTAAAGGCACTCTTTCCAAATTAATTCAATTAAGATGACTGTTTTGAGAGCTGGGAGAGGTTTACACAAAAAAAAAAAAAAAAGAAAGAAAGAGAAAGGTTGTTTGGACTTACTGGAAACTGAATTTCAGTTTCTATTAAACCCTGATGAAACTCAAAGAATGGCTCTGAAAATTGACACAATAAAAGAACAACTCTGAAGATGCCCTGAAATTTTTCCACAGCAAGAAGAAAGGCAATTAGAAGTGTACTGCACAGGCACCCAGCAGATTACATATTCATGAGCTGAAGACCAGGTCCTTCCCCCCCAACAAAGGGATCAGCTTGGTTTCTACTGAATGCCACGTTACCCTGTCCACAAAGCAATGGGATCAAGTGGGGTGTGGAAACTCTGAACTCATCTGAAAGCCATGCATGGTTTCAAAACCTTACATGAGGGGAGATTTAGACTAGATAGGAGAAAGGTATTCTTGACACTGAGGGCGGTGAGACCCTGGCCCAGGTTGCCCAGAGTGATGGTAGACGTCCTGTCCCTGGAAACATTCCACATCAGGTGGCTGGAGCTCTGAGCAGCCTGCCCTAGTTTCAGAGTTTCATAGTTTCAGTTAGGGTTGGAAGGGACCACAAGGATCATCTAGTTCCAACCCCCCTGCCATGGGCAGGGACACCCCACACTAGATCAGGCTGGCCAGAGCCTCATCCAGCCTGGGCTTAAACACCTCCAGGGACGGGGCCTCAACCACCTCCCTGGACAACCCATTCCAGGGCTTCACCACTCTCATGGTGAAGAACTTCCTCCTCACATCCAGCCTGATTCTCCCCACCTCCAGCTTCATTCCATTCCCCCTAGTCCTATCACTCCCTGGGAGCCTGAAAAGTCCCTCCCCAGCCTTCTTGTAGCCCCCTTCAGATACTGGAAGGCCACAATGAGGTCACCTGGGAGCCTTCTCTTCTCCAGACTGAACAGCCCCAACTCCTTCAGTCTGTCCTCACAGGAGAGGTGCTCCAGCTCTCTGATCATCCTCGTGGCCCTGCTCTGGACACCTTCCAGCCCCTCCAGATCCCTCTTGCAATAGGGGCTCCAGAACTGAAGGCAGTACTCCAGGTGGGGTCTCACCAGAGCTGAGCAGAGAATGAGAATCCCCTCCCTTGCCCTGCTGGCCACACTTCTCCTGCTGCAGCCCAGGCTCTGATTGGCTTTCCGGGCTGCAAGTGCACCCTGAGAGCTCCTGGGGAGCTTCTCCTCCCCCAGCACCCCCAAGTCTCTCTCCTCAGGGCTGCTCTCCAGCCAGTCCCTGCCCAGCCTGGATTTGAGCCTGGCATTGCCTCGACCCAGATGCAGGACCCTGCCCTTGGTCTTGTTGAAGCTCATGAGGTTGGCTTGTGCCCACCTCTCCAGCCTGTCCAGGTCCCTCTGGATGGATCCTTCCCTCCAGCGTGTCTGCTGCACCACACAGCTTGGTGTCATCAGCAAACTTGCTGAGGGTGCACTCAGTGCCACTGTCCATGGCACCCCACAAAGATGTTGAACAAGTCCCTGATGAATGCAGAGGAATTGGACTGGATGACCTCCAAAAGTCCTTTCCAACCCAAACCATCCCATGATTCCATGATTTTATTTGTCCTATCTTTCGCTTCAGGGTCCTCTCAGGCTTTGTTTGTAGATCAGACTCTTGAGCAGACCAAAGAGCAAGAAGGGGCAGCCACAGCATGTTCTCTGCCCCGTCTGAAATGAAGCCACAAAATACCACCACAACATCATATTTGCCTTGTGAAGCTGATTTAAGGGGATATCAAAACACTTTTATACTTCACAATACTGAGAACTTCTGCATCAAAAACCAAACGAGTTAGAAATATTTTCTTGGAGGGCAGAGATTGGAAGAATTTGTGTCATGGGGGTGCTGGTGGATGAGAAACTCAACTTGAGCCACCAGTGTGCACTTGCAGCCCAAAAAGCAAATCACATCCTGGGCTGCATCAAGAGAAGCACAGCCAGCAGGGCCAGGGAGGTGATTCTTCCCCTCTACTCCCAGCTGGTGAGACCACACCCAGAATATTATGTCCAGTTCTGGAGCCTCTATTACAGGAAGGATCTGGAGGTACTGGAAGGTGTCCAGAGAAGGGCCACGAGGATGAGCAGAGGGCTGGAGCTGCTCTGCTATGAGGACAGACTGAGGGAGTTGGGGCTGTTCAGTCTGGAGAAGAGAAGGCTCTGAGGAGACCTAATTGTGGCCTTCCAGTATCTGAAGGGGGCTACAAGAAAGCTGGGGAGGAACTCTTTAGGGTGTCAGAGAGTGATAGGACTTGGGAGAATGGAACAAAACTAGAAATGGGTTGAAGAAGTTAGGAAGAAGTTCTTCCCCATGAGGGTGGTGAGACACTGGCACAGGTTGCCCGGGTGGTAGAAGTCTCATCCCTGGAGGTCTTTAAGGCCAGGTTGGATGTGGCTGTGAGCAACCTGATGTAGTGTGGGGGGTCCCTGCCCATGGCAGGGGGGTTGGAACTGGCTGATCCTTGAGATCCCTTCCAGCCCTGACAATCCTATGGTTCTATGGGGCAGGATAGTGCGATGCAAGGCCTTTGATATTCTTTGATATGCCTTTCTTAAGGCAGCTTCTGCTATGGTTTCTTTTAAATAAGTGACTTAAATATCTGCACTGGCTTCACAGGGTTTACTTTAGATTATTCACATCTCTTATTACTGGCTGCTTAGATTATCCCTGATATACCAAAATAGGATTTAGGAGCCTCTCCCCTCCTCCCCATACACACAAGACAAGTCATGTCTGTGCCTTGTTTTTTATCTACCATTAAAACAAGATTACAACTCACTTCAGGAAAAAGGTACTTAGATCCCCTCCAAGGGTAAATTCACTCTTGCCATATATAATCTCTGTTCTAAAGTCTCCTCAGAGAGAAGTACAGAAGAAAGCGTAAGCGGAATAATCATCATTTATTGCTTACCATCTCCTTTGGTTCAGAGTTTGCTTTTTTCCCTTTCCTTGGCAATAAAATAGCCACAAGTCATTCACAGAAACTGTTGTGTTTGTTCTTTATTGAGACTGCATTTGAAGGTGGGGTGAACAGCAGCAGCACGATTTTGAACTGCTCTGGAAAGGCAGTTTTAAAGCTGGGGCCCTCCTTGTGCATTTTGCCTTTTAGCAGTTCCTGAAGTGAAGCCCAGCAATTGGAGACATCAGCTCCAGTCCTCACCGGCCTGAAAGGTCCTTCTCTCCTGTACCTGGGAAAAGAAGACTTAAAAAACCCCTTCCTATACCTTTGGGGTGACTGTCAAGGTGCAGCATCACCTACTGTGGGGGTAGGATCCCCAAATTCACAGGACAGTGCTACCCAGAGCCCCAGAGCCATGCAAAGCCACAGAGACACTTCCAGAGCCTGGTCATGTCCCACTTTAGGAACAATTGATCTCCTTCTTCACCAGAGACTGAGTTATGGGCATCACCCATCAAAGAGATGCATGTGGACCCTCCCCAGCGGTGTCAGGGCTGAGATCATAGAATCATAGAATCAAGAAGGTTTGAAAAGACCTCAAAGATCATCAAGTGTCGCTGCATAGGGGTCGGGGTAAGGATAAGGTGACGGTCCGTGCGACAAGAATCAAACACAAGCAGAGCACCTAGAAGGCCAAAAAGCAAGTAATGTTTATTCCAGCACACAACTCATATATTGTGTGTAGTGTTAGTGTGGCTGCCTGCAATTGGTTAATGAACTTTTCTCAAGGCTCTCATGGGTCAGCAAGAGCATTGCTGTAGTTACTGGTTAAGCTAGTCCAGGTGGCCTCCCATCTTATCTTGCGGTTTCTCATTCCCACTCAGTCTGTCCGGGGAGTTTTCAGATTCTCATGGGAGCACAGCGATGTTTTCTCACCAGAGCTCTTCCGAGGGTTCACAGATACATCACAGTCCCCCACAATCAAGTCCAACCTATCACCCAACACCTCATGACTAGACCATGGCACCCAGTGCCACGTCCAATCCCCTCTTGAACACCTCCAGATATGGCAACTCCACCACCTCCCTGGGCAGCACATTCCAATGGCTAACAACTCTCTCTGGGAAGAACTTTCTCCTCACCTCCAGCCTAATGGACAGTAATGACCTGACCATCCCAACCTGCCCCCAGCCATCACAGGCTGTATTTAAGCCTAGACCCAGTACTCAAGCTCTCCTTAGGCTGTGTGTCTCTTAGGCTGTTTGTCTCTACAACTCTGAGGCCATGCTGCCCCTCTGTGTTCTGCCCCACCAGCTGGCCTCCTGGATGAATGTTGAACTTGCCTTGCCCCTACAAACTTCCCTCATGCCTTCCTCAGCAGCTGGCTGGACTGCACAGCTCAGGTATAATGAGATGGGCTGAGGGCTGCAATAGGCCCTTGACTCCTAGCCCTGAAAGAGCACTAGTCCTCATGGCATATGGTAGTAGGGATCAGAAGTTGACAGTCATTGACCAGAGCATGTCAGAGGGCTGGAGCAGACAGGGAGGCAGCAGGCAAAGTAAAATCATTTAAAAAGATCTCAGGTGGGTTCTCCCTTGTGGGTCAGTCCTGCACAGTGGAGCTGAATTCTCCAAACCACCTCTTCATGCACAGCTTTCTCCATGCAGGTGCTGTGCCCTTCAATATGTGTCAGTGGCCTTTAGATGCATTGAGAAGGTTTGCCACAGTGCCATGAGCCCTCCCTACAAATTGTCTGTCTGACCGATACCCTCTTGCTGTGCTTACCTTCCTTAGGCCATGGGGTCTAGAAAGAAGCACCAGCTGACCTTGCCCTTCAGGGTGCATGGGGCAGGAGAAAGCTTGGTCACAGTACATTTCTTAACCTGTGTGATGGCAGCAGCAGCAGTGATATGTGATTGCTCTAGGCTTTGGGTTTATGTCTGTGTGCTTGAAGGGGTTTAGGGGAGAAAAACATTGTCTGCAAGCCCAGTGCTTATGCAAGACCTTGCTTGTGTATCATAGCTTTCCTCTCCCCTTGTGCTCTCTGTGCTTGTCTGCAACTCTAATGTTCCTCCCAGAGCTGCTGACAGAGCTGGTCCCTGCAGAAAGCTGTTGCTCCAGCACCACAGAGCCTCTGCATCCACCAAAGAGGACCACACATACCCTGGCCAAGTAAAGCCACAAGCATCTCCCTGCAGCTCCCAGACAGAGCAGGAATGAGGTAGGGAGCCCCTGCAGCTCCCTGCTCTGTGCTGTTTTCATTGCTGTGCTGCAAAGGGTCTGCAAATACTCCTCTTGGTGCCTGGGGACATGGCTTGTGGCTGAGCAAGTGGGCACACTGGGGCAGGGGCTGCTGTTGGCTTGGTGCTCCTTGATTAGACGCAGCATGAAAGGCTGTTCTGCACAGTACAGGATAAGCAGTGGGTGAACTGCAGAGATCTAAGCTGCCAGCTTGTGTCTCTAATCATATTTCTGAGAGATGCCAACAGAGGGCATCCGCTGCCAGGCACCAGCAAAGTCCCTGCTGCAGCCCCTCTGCCTGGCTTCAGACTCAGAGCATCGCAGGCTTTTTAACCCTCTCCCGCTTGAGCTCAGGTTAAGCTTTGTCAGAGGCTTTAAGCAGATGAGCTCTTTCAGTCTTTTAGAGGCAGGAGGAGGTGGAGGGGAAAGAAATAATCCCCAGCTACAGTCTCTTGGTCAAGGCAGGACTTTGGTAATTAGTGTCTAAGGGCAATCTCCACACAGTCAGTTCAAAGTGAAGGTGGATGCTCTGTTCTCTGCAGCTGTAAACAAACTCAGAAGTGTTGCTGTGCTGGTGTTGGAGGAGAGCAAGAGATATCATGATGAATGTCCTGCCTTGGATGGATTTAAATAATGAGTTTTATTTATAGGTATTTATTCCTGGCATTTAATCTCCTTGTTTCATGTCTCTCATGGACAGTCAAAAAGAAATCGAACTTCTAAAGCCTGCTGCTCCCTCTGGTTAAGACATATTGATGTTTAGGCTGTGGATCAGGCTCACCCTGAGCACACTGTCACTCTTATTTTTGTTAAGACCTCACACCAAAACATCCAATATGTTCAAAGGTAGGCAGCCTGTGGCAAGCTGGGAATCCAGTTCTGACTGAGGCAGAAAAGGTCCCAAAGTATGGGCTGGTGTTAGGCAGGGCTCATGTAAGGGTTAGGGATGGACTAAGTTACATCAGGAGCTTCCCTCTGGACATAAAACCAGCAGAAGGTTAATAGGTTCAGGAGCTGGGAAATTGCTTCTAAGTGGGCTAGAAACAAGGGTCAGTCTGAGCTGGGTCAGGGCTTGGGTATAAAGGGATGATTCTAAGTGGTAGTTTTTGATGGAAACAAGGATAGGGCTTGAGGCAGATATCCTGCTCCTCTTAGCCTTTCAATCAGCCTGGATGGAGTGTGATCCCGCTGAACCTCAGGAGTGATGGGGCTGGTGATAGCTGGGCTCCCAGAAATACATTCTCTCCTGGAGTTTCCAGCTGCTTTGCACACAAAATGGGACAAATACTTAAAAAATCAGGTTGCTGGTAGGCCTGGCTACAATAGTCAGCAGTGCTTAATAAACACCTGTCTCTGCCCATGAAGCTAAGGCTGATCTAAGCTGTGTCATGTGTAGTGTGGTTCAGTTTTGGGTCTGGTTTAACACTTGGTGTAGGTACACAGACTTTTAACCTTCCAAAAGCTGCAGACATTCTTTATGGTGCAGCTGGAAGTGCTTAGAATTATAGAACTGTTTTGGTTGGAAAAGATCTCTAACATTATCAAGCCCAGCTTTCAACCCAACACCACCATGTCCCAAAGTGCTCACAGCCACACATTTCTTGAACACCTCCAGGGCTGCTGACTCCACCACCTCCCTGGGCAGCCTGTTCCAAAGCCTGAAAACTCTTCCAGTAAAGAATTTTTGTGCTTAATCTCGAATCTAAACCTCCCCTGGCACAATTTCAGGCCATTTCCTCTCATTCTATCACCTGATACTAGTGAGAAGAAACCATAAACACAACCTCTTTAGAGGCAATGTTTACTTGCTTTGATTATTTAACCAGAGCTTTCCAGCTGGCCACTAAACCCCCTCATCTGCTCTGGACTGAGAATAGAATAGAATAGAATAGAATAGAATAGAATAGAATAGAATAGAATAGAATAGAATAGAATAGAATTGAATTGAATTGAATTAACCAGGTTGGAAGAGACCTTCAAGATCATCAAGTCCAACCTATCATCCAACACCACCTAATCAACTAAACCATGGCACCAAGCACCCCATCTAGTCTCTTCCTAAACACCTCCAGTGATGGTGACTCCACCACCTCCACAGGCAGCCCATTTCAATGGGCAATCACTCTCTCTGTGAAGAATTTCTTCCTAACATCCAGACTGAACCTCCCCTGGTGCAGCTCAAGACTGTGTCCTCTTGTTTTGGGGCTGGTTTCCTGGGAGAAGAGAGCAGCCCCCACCTGGCTCCAACCTCCCTTCAGGTAGTTATAGAGAGCAAGAAGGTCTCCCCTGAGCCTCCTCTTCTCCAGGCTAAGCAACCCCAGCTCCTTCAGCCTCTCTTCATAGGGCTTGTGATCCAAACCCTTCACCAACTTTGTTGCCCTCCACTGGACCCATTCCAGCATCTCAACATCTTTCCTAAACTGAGGGGCCCAGAACTGGACACAGGACTCAAGGTGTGGCCTAACCAGTGCAGTGTACAGGGGGAGAATGACCTCCCTGCTCCTGCTGGCCACACTATTACCCACCGAGTAAGGGCCAGAGACATACAGCCCAATTTGATTTATGGACTGAGACAGAGGCTTAAGAAATTTATGATTTGATTAATCCAGCCCATATATCTTTTTCTTTATTACCGGTAATTCCTGCTATATATCATCCCCCTCCTGAGCAGTAGCTTGGCTGCCTGGTGGATGCCACCAGGGTTCCTAAGGGTTAAACTGGATGGTGCACCGACCAGGCAACAAACTGTTGTCATCTGCTGGTTAAATATGTGTTCAGTCCGTACTGGAGTCTGACTTACCCAATAGAATTGTTCTGGTTTACCAAGCGAGTATGTATTTAGGACACGTAGTATGTGCAGAAGAACGCTACGAGGAGTGGGGGCTGGAAGAACACTCTGCTATGCCAGGGTGACCAAAGCTTCTGGAAAAACCAACAGGCATCTGCAGCGCTCCTAAAAATATATGCTGAGCCTATAGACAGATCTTCTGCAGGGGAACTGCCTGGTGACAGTCTTTACTAGCAGGGTGAGGAGCCTTGGCAGCGGGGCTGGCTGCTGAGGAACTGGTCCCTGCTGGCAATCTTTGTTTTCCCTCAGAGGGAGGTGGGGGTTTGGCACAGGGCAGGAAAAGCAAATCAACTAATTAACTCGATGAGGGAATGAAGAAAAAGAAACCACACCACCGCCACCAACACAAACAAACAACACAAAACCCAACCAACAAAACCCATACCCCAGACTGAGCGAGGATGTGACCTGAGACCGTAGCTGTGTCTGCTGCTGGCAAACATGTTTTCTGTTCTTCCCTTTTTTTTTCCCCCTTCCTGTAACACTATTGACATTTCACAATGATCAGAATATTTCAGAGCACATTTACCAAGCCAGAAGTACTGGATTTCAATACTGTCAGCTCCAGAAAAACAGAAGGCAGGTCCTAAATTACCTTCCAAATTGTAACAGTATAAAAAGTGGAAGACTTCCTCATTTGTCTCCTGGTCTTGTGGGTTTGGGTTTTTTTTTTTCTCAGCTCCTCTAGGTCACCCAGCTCACCTCCTCCCCTGGGAGCAGCCCTTTGAAGTGGAGGAGGAGAGGGCTGACGGGTTGCACTGGGGGAGCAGCAAACGCACACCTGACAGCCCCGAAGCACATTCCCTGCGCAGGATCCAGGTGCGGAGCTTCTGCCTGGCCCTGCCGTGGCTGCCGGCGGGCTGGGGGACCTCTGTCCCCTGCAATCCTTGGCCTCTGCTTATGTGGGGGCTGCCAATTAGCAGGAGCCCCACTTGCATTTTGCAACGAGGACTCGAGTCTGTCAGGGAGTGGTGGAGTTGAGCCTGGTTTCCTCCAGCAGCCTTTAATAATGCCTCAGCTGTCTCAGGCTGCCCAGAGACTCAGGCAGCCACCTCTTTGAGAACAGCCCTGCGTCTTCATTACCTTCCCCTCGAGCCATCTGGTCCCCCAACCTGACCTTTCTCAGAAAGACTGGTTAAAAAACCACTGGAGCAGTCCCTAACCAGAAGACCTTGTGTGTCATGCTTAAGCCCAGAGCAAATTTTTACGTCCAAGCTGTAAAACCTTGAAAATAAAGATTTATAATTGAGATTCTGGCTGAAGCAAAGTGAACAGAGATGGTCTAATTAAATTCTGTGGTGGGTATAATTAACCCATTTATCCATTTATTACCCTTTATACAGCTAATGCAAGCTACACCATCACCATTTGTTTATGGAGAACCTGCTAACCTGGCTGCTCGGCTTGGGCTGTGCAGCAGCTGGGGCCATGGGGATGCTTTGGAGGGGCTGATGATCCTGTATCAGCAGATCTGACCTGATGGATGATTTTTCAGATGCCAGCCCAGCTCCTGAATGAGTCAGCTGTGAAGGAGCAGGGCAGAAAACAAACAGACCCTGGGTTCTGCTTCAGACCCCTGGGCAGAGCTGATGGGTGAGTTGGCTCAAGTGTGGTGGTTTGGGAGAAAAGGAGGGTTTGGGGTCTGTTTTAGAGCAGAATGGATCTCTGCTGTCCTGCTCACCTGCCACTGTGGCACTGAACTGTCACTGTGTGCTACTGAAGGTGCTGTGATATCCACACTGATGTTGATTTCTGCTTTTTCTCCTTCATAGTTTGCATGGAAATGGCACTTGCAAACCCATAAACACAGATAACTACTCTCACATCCTTTGGGAGAGCCTCATCTGACTAAAAGCCTGGCTGGCTTCTCCAGAATGGAGCTGTTTCTTTTCACCAAAGACTCATTTTCACTTCACTTTCTTGCCACCATTGAGATAAAAAAAACCCCAAATCAACCAGAGATTATTTTTCATGAAATTTTAATTGGGCACTGTCCCCTTCCTGTGCCTGTTTGAGCAAACCTTGAGCCTTGTAGGGCTTGCATGGGGAGTAAAATCCATCTGCTTGAGAAGCAAGAAGTGCAGGGAGAATCCTTTTCTCGCTGGCATCTCTATCTGGGCAGTGTCCTGCTGCAGATGCACCGTCTGCAGTTTCTCCTCTGGGTCTCTTAGCCCATCCATCTCTCAGGCAGTGAAAGCCAATACCTCCCCCCATCACTCTCCCCTCTCCTCCCCCTCCCTGCACTGCTCCTTAATATTTCATGCATCAAAGAAGTTTCACTTGTAATGCAAGAACTGATTAATTAAGTAGAGTGCAAGAGTTACATGCATCTAAAGTTTCTTTCATCTCGGGCAGGAGAGGAGCCATGCTGGAGGCGTCGCCGCTCGTGAAAGAGTGTCGAAGGGCAGGCAGTGATGGAGTGGCTGTGCTGTGCTGATGGAGGGGAAGGGATGGCCTCATTCCCTGGGCTTTGGCTCAAGCAACAGGCTGCATTCCGCTTGTGCCTGGGTTCTCTCTTCCGCCTTAAGTGTACTCACTAGCCAAGCTGGTCTGTGCCTCCCTCTGGCAAATGGGGCTGTTTGGGGAGAGGACTTGGCAGCAGGGTGCTGAAGGACTTGCCTTAGGGTGTGTGAGGTCTTCTTTCAGCGTGGCTCTGGTCTTGAACATGCCTAGCACGCTGCTGGTACATGGGTAACAAGTCTTATGAGGAGCAGTTTAGTGGAGTGGGATTGTTGAATCTGGTGAAAAGGAGGCCAAGAAGAGACCACCTCACTCTCTACAACTATCTGAAAGGAGGTTGGAGTGAGGCAGGTGTGGGTCTCTTCTCCCTTGTGTCAAGTGTGCCCAGGCAGCCAAGAGGGCCAATGGCATCCTGGCCTGCATCAGGAACAGTGTGGCCAGCGGGAGCAGGGAGGTCATTCTGCCCCTGTACACAGCACTGGTTAGGCCACACCTGGAGTACTGTGTCCAGTTCTGGGCCCCTCAGTTTAGGAAGGATGTTGACTTGCTGGAACGTGTCCAGAGAAGGGCAACAAAGTTGGTGAGGGGTTTGGAAGATAAGCCCTATGGGGAGAGGCTGAGGGAGCTGGGGTTGCTTAGCCTGGAGAGGAGGAGACTCAGGGGAGACCTTATTGCTCTCTATAACTACCTGAAGGGTGATTGTGGCCAGGCAGAGGTTGGTCTCTTTTCCCAGGCAGGCAGCACCAGAACAAGAGGACACAGTCTCAGGCTGCGCCAGGGGAGGTTTAGACTGGATGTCAGGAGGAAGTTCTACACAGAGAGAGTGATTGCCCATTGGAATGGTCTGCCCAGGGAGGTGGTGGAGTCACCGTCATTGGAGGTGTTCAGGAGGAGACTTGATGGGGTGCTTGGTGCCATGATCTAGTTGTTTAGGTGGGTTGGATTGGTTGATAGGTTGGACGCGATGATCTTGAGCTTCTCTTCCAACCTGGATTTATTGTATTGTATTTATTGTAAGTGATAGAATGAGAGGAAATGGCCTCAAATTGTACAAGGGGAGGATATTAGGAAAAAAAATCCCTACTGAAAGTGTGGTCAGGCATTGGAACAGGCTGATCAGGGAGGTGGTGGACTCACCATCCCTGCAAGTGTTAAAAAATCCTCAAACATATAGACATGGCATTTCAGGGCATGGTTTAGTGGGCATGGTGGTGTTGGGTTGATGGCTGGACTCGATCTTAAAGATCTTTTCCAACCAAGATGAATCTCTGATTCTGTGAACATCTGCTTAGACCCCTATTGTACTCCAGGATGAGTTAGAAAGAGAGAGGTAGTGCTGGATGATGCCACTCAGAAGAGAACACAAAATGCCATGATGATGTATACCTGACCCACAACCTCTCCACCTAAGGTCATGGCTGTTAATGCTTCTTCAGTTTGTAACTCAACTCAAAATGCTAACAGCCTTTCCTAGCTGCATGTATTCTGCATCCTGTGATACCCCTCCAGCCCCTTCTGAATGGAATCCAGGAGCTGTTTCTCAGCACGTGGTGGTGTTTCATGTCTATCCAGTAAGAGGAAGACTCACCGTCTTGTGTTTAAGAAGGGAGGAGGAAATTCAGCTGCTCCTGGCTGCAAAACCAGGGAAGCTAAAGCTAGCAGAGTGTTCCCTCAGGGTGTTTATCTGGAAGGGGTCAGGAAGCTCCTAGTTTGATGCCATGTCAGAAAGACAACATCTCCTGCAGCTCTGAGCACAGCGAGGGGTCTGTTGGCTCACCATTAACCTAGAAGCAAGAATGTCACCTCCTGAATTGCAAAGGACACTTCCTGCATCCCCTCACTCTCTCTCCCAGGAGGTGCTTCTCTGAATTGCTGACCCAGCTCCTCTTGCTTAGCTTGTGAGAGCTGACAAAAGCGCAGCTTGAGCAATGGGGCTGTCGGCCACAGCCGGATACCATATGGCCACGACCAGCGTTTGTGCACCGCCGCTTAGGAGCAAAATTCATTTGGTGGCATTGCCTTCAGAATCTAAAAATCCTTTCTCACTTCTTTAATGGAGTTATTGATGCTGCTGTGACTCTGGCAGGGTGGAAGAGAAGCTTTTGATTACATCATAGCTGTGTGACTGACTTTCTCCTCCGCCTGCTAGCAGTAGGAGTTGCGATGTGCATTAGACAGGAATTGTTCTCTGTGTTGTAAATACATAGTGCTTTTTAATGATTGCTGCTGGATGGACATATCTGTGGTAATAGGGCCAATTGAAAACCACTTCAGAAAGCTGCTATTGATAGCTTTGCAATCACCTCCTCCTCCTCCTCCTCCTCCTCTGCGCCAGGCGGTGAAAGATGCATTAGTTTTGGGTGTCCAGAAAGCCAGCTCCCAGGATTGAAAGTTGAAGAATGCTTCATCTGTGACCCTTGAAACGAGAATGGCTTTTTATTTCCTTCTCTCCCTCCTTTCTAAACTTAGATAATAGAGATATTTTAAGCATTTCTTTTATTTCCCACCCCCCCCCCCAGCCAAATGTCTGCACTAAGTTCTCCACTGAGGCACAAAATCATGGGTTTGCCTGAATCCCACTTGGGGCATTGTCGTATGGAAGAAAATGACCCTGGGGCTGAGCTGCTCTGCTTGGGAATAAGAGATAAATTAAAGAGTGTCTCAGTCTCTGCTGAAAAAAAAGCACCACTCAGGTGAAAACTGGGAATGGATGAAGGCAGATGCAGACAGAAGGCAGGCACAGTTCAGCTTAGCCAGGGTTCCTGGTCCACATGACACACAACATATGCTCTGCCTGCTTCTAGAGGCTGCTCCACCTGATAACAGCCCGCTGTTGCTGCTCAGTAGTGGAGGAACTCCCCAGCCCCTGCAGAGAATGTCTCTGTTTTTACTCCTGAACCCCCCCTCCCCCACGCTTGGGGCTGCCACAGAGACTATTTCCACAGCCTTCAGTATCTCTTTATATCTATTATGGCCACAAACTAATTATCGGCTGGAATTTCTGCACGTAAGAGAGGGAGAGGAACACCCTGGGAGGGTGGGAAATGGAAGGGATTAGTCCCCAAACTGCACAGTCAGTTAGCAGGCGAGGTGAGAACGGAGCCACTGCCTCCTGACAACCTGTCAGATCCCTTGCCCACCCCATCACACCCTACCCAGATGGGTCTTGTCAGTATAATGTCTTTTCACTTGTAAGATGATTTCCATTTTCATCCCGGAGTTTTTGCTAGGAGCGGCAGTTTCCACTCGTTTCTTGGCCCCGCTGCTATTGAAAGTGATGGTCAGGCAGCTGCCGACTTCCCTGGGGAAAGGCTGAATCCATGAAGAATAGAAAGGAAAAAAGAAAAGATACCAAAAATGGACCTCATTTAGGAATAGAAATCTGGGTTATGGACTCTGCAACTGGCCTGAAAATCCCCAGTTTGTACGGACTTAAATCAATCAAAATGAGAAAGTGGAAGCAAACTTCTGCAAGCGTTCCTGGAGTATTTTGCTCACAAGTGGAACTTTCTCCGGGTGATTTGCTTGACCCTGTTTGTGCCTGTTACCTTTCTGTTGGATGCTGCTTGGGGTGGGGGTAATAGAAACCTCAGTTGTACCAAGACTAAGCTGTTTTCACAGAATCAACAAGGTTGGAAGAGACCTCAAAAATAATCAAGTCCAACCTGTCACCCCACACCTCATGACTAAACCATGGCACCAAGTGCCACGTCCAATCCCCTCTTGAACACCTCCAGGGATGGGGACTCCACCACCTCCCTGGGCAGCACATTCCAATGGCTAACAACTCTCTCTGGGAAGAACTTTCTCCTCACCTCCAGTCTATACTTCCCCTGGAGCAGCTTGAGACTGTGTCCTCTTAGAATAGAATTGAATAAACCAGGTTGGAAGAGACCTTCAAGATCATCGCATCCAACCATCAACCAATCCAACGCACCTAATCAACTAAACCATGGCACCAAGCACCCCATAAGTCTCCTCCTGAACACCTCCAATGATGGTGACACCACCACCTCTTGTTCTGGTTCTGGTTGAATTAAGTTTTGTGTTTAGCTCAGTTCTTTGAAATGAGAAAGCAAGGTGCAACCCTTTTATCCCCAAAATGAGAACAGGGATTTGCAGAGATTTCCTACACCAAGAAGGATCGGGGCTAAACTGAAGTTGAGTACACCCGGGTAAAGGCAATGGCTGGGAGAACATTCTCCTTCATCATGGTGTCCCTGTTTTCACAGGAAGACTTGGAAAAGCTTCAGTGTGCTTCTCAGGAGATAGTTGTTAGCAGCACTTGATGAATACAGGCAGCAAGGCAAAACAGGATTGAATGATACAAGCAGAGCTGCTCAGATTTTTTTTGTGGTAGGAGCACAGAGCAGGCAGCCCCTCGAGGGCCCTCCCAGCTCTGTTTTCTAATATCTCAGGATTTTCCTGGAATCAGGCAGTCAGCAGAAGAGTAGGCATTTGAAAACACAGAATCATAGACTGCTTTGGGTTGGAAGGGACTTTTAAAGGTCATCTAGTCCAATCCCCCTGCAGTCAGCAGGGGCATCTTCAACCAGATCAGGTTGGGCCACGAGGATGAGCAGAGGGCTGGAGCACCTCTCCTGTGAGGACAGACTGAAGGAGTTGGGGCTGTTCAGTCTGGAGAAGAGAAGGCTCAGAGGTGACCTCATTGTGGCCTTCCAGTATCTGAAGGGGGCCTACAAGAAGGCTGGGGAGGAACTTCTCAGGATCTCAGGTAGTGATAGGACTAGGGGAATGGAATGAAGCTGGAGGTGGGGAGATTCAGACTGGACATGAGGAGGAAGTTCTTCACCATGAGAGTGGTGAAGCCCTGGAATGGGTTGTCCAGGGAGGTGGTTGAGGCCCCATCCCTGGAGGTGTTTGAGACCAGGCTGGATGAGGCTCTGGCCAGCCTGATCTAGTGTGAGGTGTCCCTGCCCACGGCAGGGAGCTTGGAGCTAGATGATCCTTGTGGTCCCTTCCAACCCTGACTGATTTTGTGATTCTATGCACAGAGACTCATTCAGCCTGACCTGGAATATTTCCAGAGAAGGGGCACCTGTCACCTCTCTGGGCAACCTGTTCTAAATGTCTCCTGATGGTTGCTTTCCACCTTTAAACCCTGAAAAAAGCATTCACCTCATTGCTCACTGGCACTTCCCGGATCAGAGAAGATTTGGATACACCTGAACTATGGATCCTCCCCTTCCATTCAACCATATCTGTGGCAAAACTCAAGAAGAACCCCCGACCCCCCATGCACACATGCGGCCCAGAGCTGTGACAGTAAAAGGTATCTCTGGATCTCATTCCCACCCTAAGGACAGGCCCTTGCCAAAATCCTTTGGGGCCTGACAGCTGAAGGAGTCTCTACTTACGGCTCAAGCATGCAGAGTGGTGCAGCAAGAGGCTACAAGGAGATCTCAGTAACAGAGATGGGGCCTTAAACAGAGAGAGGTATTTTTCTTTTACAGGATTTGCAGTTCTAAAAAGAATTTCGAAAAGCCTTCTTCACCTTTTAGTATAGAATTAACCAGGTTGGAAAAGACCTTCGAGATCATCGAGTCCAACCGATCGCCCAACACCATCTATCAACTAAACCATGGCACCAAGTGCCCCATCCAGTCTCTTCTTAAACACCTCCAGGGATGGTGGCTCCACCACCTCTGTGGACAGCACATTCTGAAGGCCAATCTCTCTTCCTGTGAGGAATTTCTTCCTAATCTCCAGCCTAAACCTCCCCTGGCACAGCTTGAGATTGTGTGCTCTTGTTCTGGTGCTGGATGCCTGGGAGAAGAGACCAGCCCACACCTGGCTACAACCTCCCTTCAGGTAGTTGTAGACAGCAAGAAGGTCTCCCCTGAGCTTCCTCTTCTCCAGGCTAAGCAACGCCAGCTCCCTCAGCCTCTCCTCACAGGGCTGTGCTCCAAACCCCTCCCCAGCTTTGTTGCCCTTCTCTGGACCCCCTGCCTATTGTGTGTCATTTTTTTTCCCTGTCTCTCTGCAGTATTGTCTCTGCTCTTTTTTTTTTCTTTATTTTTTTTTTGCCTAGAATTCTCCAAAGTAGGCAAAAGAAATTGGCACACACCCTGCTCACACTTGGAAATGGATACATGGGCTGGCAACAGCCTGAGCCAGTCCTAAATCAATCTTTTTTCCTATTTAAACAAAAGAAAGTGGAAAAGAAAAAAAGAACAACAACAACCACCAACGAAATAAAATGAGGGGAACCTTTTTTGTTGCTGCTCTGTTTTGTTTTTCCCTTACTGCTGCACTTTCCTCAACCAACAGCTGACATTTAGGATTGCATTTTCTTTGGGCTTTTTTTTGTTGTTGTTGTTTTTTTTTCCAGCATGCCTTGAAACTTCATTCCTCGCAGTCAGGCGGAGCTGGAGTCCCACCTTAAATGTTTTGTACCTAGCTGCCTGTTTGCTTTTGGTTTCTCTCTGCTGCTGGAGCTGGAAATAAGCAACACGATCAGTGATGCTTATGGGGTGGGGGCGTGGGTTGAAGCTCGTCAGGCTGGGAGCTGGACCTGGGCTACTCCTGGAGCGGGGACTGGTCCCCCAGAGCAGGGCTTGAGCTGTTTGTTTGCTGGATTTCCTGTTCTTTGCCATTCTGCCCTTGTTGTGGTTTGAACATTCGATGACCTAGGTATCTCAGGCGGCTGTTTTGCCTCAATAGGCATGTGATGAATTGATCTTAATTAGCTTGTGGAAATAATATAAGCCTGAGCATTAAGCGTGCTTTGTTAGGGTTTTGACATCTTCTTTTGTGTGTACATCTACAAATAAAATCAGGTAGATTAGCAGTCACTGGGAAATTGTTGTTGTGAGTCACTGACTCAGAACTACCGTAGGCTGCCTGGGCTCAGCTCCGTTAGTCATGCCCAGCTGTGGGCAGGAGTTCATGTGGTGCTGGGGTTACCTGTGCCTGTTGTGCCCACAGGGACAAGGTTTGTCTCCAGGCTAATCCCCACCATTCCATCTTCCAAGTTGGAAGAATCAGTCGGCTCCATCACTGCTCAAAGCAGAGCGTGAGCCAACATGGTAAGAGTGGAGCTCACCTGGTTTGTCTTCAAGCTCAGACTCCAGCCCTTAGGTGGCACCGGGGCACCCGTGCAAGGGATGGGTGTAGGGATCTGTGTTCAGACCTCAGCAGCATTTATCCCTCTGGTTCCCATCTAAACGCTGATTATTAAAGACCAGGTCAAAGCCATTTGCTGTAAGTCACCAGTTTGGCCCCTCCAGGCTTGTCACTGCAAGCCACGATCCTGTGCCCCTGGACACTGAGGTGCCTGTTCACTTAGGAAAAAGCAATACTAGCAGAAGCTCGCAGGAAGTACATTTCCGTGCTACAATTGCTAGAAGGAAGGAGTATCCTGCAGGTATGAGCGGCAACAAGCTGGCCGCGGGGAAGCCGTGGATTTTGCGGGTAGAGAAAGGGCGAGGTAATGGGCACCGAGCAGCAGCAAGCGGGAGCAGTCCAGTGGCAGCGGGAAGCGCAGGCAGGAGAACCAGGAAAAGACAAGGGGGCAACGGGGCCGTACGGGCTGCCGGGCCGAGGCGGACTATGTGGGGGAAGAGGAGAAGGGGAAGCTAGGGCCGGTGGGAGTGAGCTCAGGGCATTAAACTACCGAGGCAGATCGGGGAAGGCTCCGCCGGGGAGCGGCAGTGCGTCCCCTTGGACAGGGTTCTCCGACAACCGGAGAGCGGAGGAGGGTCCCCCTTAGGGATGGTCCGTTGGCCATAGGGAGCGACCGAGGGTCCTCTCCAGGCGGGGTCCTTCGGCCACTGGGAAGTGCTGCGGGGCTCCCTCGGGCAGGGTCGCCCGGCCGCCGGGGAGTGCAGCGGTTACGCACCCCGGGCCGGGACCTTCGACCATCGAGAGCGACGGGAAGTCGGCTCTGGCCAAGGTGGCTCAGCCTCCGGGGAGCGGCAGTAGGTCGCCCCCCTGGGCAGGGTCGCTTGGCTGCCGAGGAGCGGCAGCGAGTCCCCGCGGCGGAGGCTCGGCGGCAGCAGCGGGCGGGGCGGGAGGCGGAGCCGGGCGGCGGCGGCGGCGGGCTGGGGCTGCTCAGTGCGCCCGGCTCCGCTCGCCTCCCCTCGCCTCGCCTCGCCGCGGCTCTTCTGCGCCTGGCTCCGGCCCGGCATGGCTGCTCCGTCGCCTCCCCGCCGCCTCGCCGCCGCTGCCGCCGCGCCTCCCCCGCTGCTGCTGCTGCTGCCGGTACTGCTGCTGCTGCTGCCGGTGATGTTGGGCGGCGGGCCCGGCGCGGCGGCGTCGTCGCGGGAACCCCCCGGTCCATGCCGTGTAAAGACGGTGACGGTGTCCACGCTGCCGGTGCTCCGGGAGAACGATATCAGTTGGAGCGGAGCCCCGCCGCCCGCTGCCGCCGCCGCTGCCGCCGCCGACTCCCGCTTGCTGCTCTTCGTCCGCAGCGAGCTGCCCGGCCGCGTCGCCGTGCAGGACGATCTGGACAACACCGAGCTACCCTTCTTCACCCTCGGTAGGCACCGCATCTTGTCCTGTCCCACCGGTACCCCCCACCTCACCCCAGCACCTCCCGGGGCCGCGGAGCATCCCGATGCTGCCACCCTGCCGCGCCGGGATTTTTGAGTCGTGCGTGTGTGTGTGTGTGTCCCTTGTCGTGGACAGCCTGGTTGTGTTTTGGAGCTCTCTGCCGCTGCCCTTGCTGCACCCTGTTTTGGGATTTTTTCCTTCTGGGGAGGGATTTTTTTAGTAGGGCCTGAGGGCTGTTGCCTTGTAAAAGCCCTAAAGCCCTGGGAGCGAAGCCTCCCGGCTCAGGCTGTAAAGTGCTGGGTTCTGCCTCTTGTGCTCCAACTTGAAGGCTTAGCCCTGGAGGAGGTACCGCCGAGCCTGGGAGAAAGGGAGAGGCGGTTTTCCAAGCTAGAGCCTAATTTTGTAAAGGCTTCGTCTTAATTCTCGGTGCTGGCTCTTGCTTTACGCACAACTCCACGCCTGGGGCTGTGGCGAACGCCTGCGGACTTTCCTCCTATCTCTGCTTGTGTGGGGAGGAGGATGGGAGTAGACATCGTTCTGTTGTTGTACTTTTGTCTCAGTGCTGGATCCTGCTGTCTCAGAAGAGGTGCCCGAGTTGCATCTTGTCGCTTTTAGCTTTTTCTGTGCCTTAATCAGCCTGAGGACCCCCCCAAGGGATCTGTTCAGAACGCTGTATGGACAGCACCAGGCTTTACTCTGCCAGGTCTCAAAATGTTTTTTGTTGATCTCTTCTTTATCCACTTGCTTTCTTGGTTGTTTTATTTTTTTGGTGTTTTTTTGGGGGGTAATTCAAATACCTGCTTAACTTTGGATGTCTGAGTTACTGCTTGACAGCGCTGGGGTTTGATGCCCAGCATCTCGCTCTGCCTGTGCCAGGCATGTTGAGGTGTGCCCAGCTGGGCACCTCCTGCAAGTCCCTTCCCATTCCTCGTGGAAGTGAAACCTTTTGCTAGGTGCAATGTGCTGGGGTAGAAAACTGGCTGTATCTCTTGGTCCTGCCATTTTTACCTTTTGGGCAGTTTTCCTGTAGCAAGCACCTGTAATAAATGAGTTGCTGGTACTTTTTGAGCCTCTTGGGCTCTGGCTTTGCAGTGTGGCTTCCTTAGACATGGTTGGTCAACTGCCAAAATCCCAAACAAAGCAGATGTGCTGTTTCAAGTGATGAAAGTAAAGAATCAAAGGTTTGGTGCAGTAGGCAGGACCTTTACCTTAACAGTGAATAAAAGTAACAAGAAGTTTCAGGGTTCATGGGCTGGAATTTCCAGATGAGAGTGCCAGTCCTTCAGGGACTGGGTGTGAATCTCACACTGATCTAAATATACCAGAAGGCAAAGAAACCCTCATGTGTGTAGCTTAGTAATAGCTCAAGTTGGAGCAGAGAAATTTGTCTTGATAGATCAGAGGCAGGATCTTGTCTAGCAAATCCTGTGAGTGACTGCCAGTAGAGAGGCACCAATGCCTCGGTCTAAAAAATGCTCTTTGGATTGCCTAGGTTATTGGTTATGCGTGCACTCCTGAATATGCAGCATGTCTTGTGCAAAACTGTACAGGTTTTGCTGTCCCTTCCTGCACAAAAGACCCCAAAACTTCTCCACCTGCTTCCCTGAACCCACAGGCATTAGGCAGGTGGGAAGATAAATGGAAGCTTTGCCCATGGTGGGATGGCTTCATCATGGTCCTGAAATTAATCAGCACATTGCCTCCAGAGCAGGTAAAACACTTGTCCTTCCCCAAGGTCTAGCTCATGAATTGCTGTGGATGCTCTGATATTTCAAATTTGTTGCATTTCTCCCTGTCTCCTGGTGTGGCAACTGAGACTCCTCGCATTTAACTCTTTTCTGGACAAGGGTCTTGGAGGATTTCTGCTGGCTCGTTTTTCTAGTGCAGGAAATTAAGCTGGAGTTTGCTGTAGTGGCTTTCCCCCCCCTCCCCCCACATCCTTTTCTAAGTTCATTGGTGGTTGGGAACCAGAGAGTTGCTGCTGCCTTTTAATGGACTCTGGGAGGTGAAAATCACAGAACATGTGGGAGGTGAGTCAGAAGGCTCTGGAGTGATCCAGGATCAGGGATTGTTTTAAACAGTGGCTGCTCTTTGCCAAAATCTTCGCTAGCCCTTGTCGCTGGCTGATTCCTGATGCTGATATGCATTTATGTGTGCTGCTGAACATGTTTGGTGGCTGCTGAGCTCTGGAAGACATGTAAGAGCAGTTGCCCTGCTGACTGCAAATGTACTGAGGGCTCCTAAAATCTCCTTCACTGCTGCTAGCAAAGACCACTTCTTGACATCCTGGGCGTAAGGAAGGGGGAGGAAGACTTCCTAAACACACACCTCAGGACAGCCAGTCTGACTGACATCCTGGAGGAGGTCTTGAAATTTAAATAAATAAATAAACAAGTGTAAAAGAAAAGCATAAAGCAGACAGAGCTGAGACGTGGTGCTGATACTACAGACTCTGAAGTGAAATATGTTGGAAGTAAATTGAGGCCATCCCATTCTGCAGGGCTCAAAAGTCTTTCCAGAGCAGGAAGCAAGACATGAAATGTTGCCTTGCTTGGTGGAGAGGAGTTTGTTTAAGCAGGCAGACTGTAGTCCTGGGCCTGCTCAGCAGCCCCCAGCCCAGTGAGTCTCCTGATGCTGGAGCAGTTCCTGTGCCTCTTCTCACCCCTTTGTGCTAGAGGGGTTGGGGATTCTGTAACTGAAGGCTGGCAGGTGCCAGAACCTCATCTGCAGTTCTGTGAAATTTAGAATGATAGAACCATTTAGGTTGGAAAAAGACTTTTAAGATCATCGGGTCCAACTGTGACTTTCACACTGCCAAGTCCACCACTAAACCATATCCCTAAGTGCTGCATCTCCACACAGCTGAACCCTGGCCCCACGAGGTGCTTGGAGCAGCAGGAACATCGGGAGCTGTTCACCTGCTGAGGGTGTGTGGGGGCTGGTGGTGCTCCACTGCCAGAGCCTCCACCGTGGGCACAGCCAGCACCTGGGTGTGGAGGCCAGCAGGGAATGAGTTCATCTCCCACTGGAGATAGAAAACTTTGTTTCCTTGCTACGTGCTTTCCCGGGGCTGCATCAGGGGACCTGCTGCCGAGACACGCATGGACAGCTCTAGTTCACCTGATGTCCCTTCTTCAGCAGGGTGTCTTGGCTTCTGTGTTCCCTGTGCCTCAGTTTATATTTTTTCTCTCTCTTGCATTAGAGACAAGAAGAATGCTTCTCCCTGCCCCCCCCCCCAGCCCCCAGTTACATTACTATAAAATTACCCAGCAAAGCACAGTGGTGGCAGGAAATGACAAATGTAACTTTGCCACCAGTGCATTATGAATTGCTGTGCATCCCCTTTCCTGAAAAAGCATCCTGCCCTTTCCTTAACCTTGGCTCCAGCTGATGCTCTGCGGTATTCCCCACCTCTAATTCTTCCAGTGTTCCGCTGGCAAGCGGTGCAGCCTATCATTGACTGTATTCCTGCAGAACGAGGTCTGTGGAAGGTGTGTGCCTTGATTTAGTCAGCAGCCATGTGTTCTGTACAATAGCTGCTCCACGAGCAGCGCAGCCTGCTTGAAGTGCAATTGAGGGAATGAAGCAGTTAGCTTCCGAGCTAATTTCGACGAGCTCCGTCTATGTGTGAGCAGATAAATATAGAGGAGCGAGAAGGGAAGAGGCAGACGAGTTTTCACCACTGCTCTTACCCGGTAGTGGCTTATATAAGAACAGTTTACTACACACTTCTCATAAATGGCTTTAATGGATGCTGTTTGATGGGTGTCTGCAGTGCTACCACGTGCTTTGTTTTGGTGGTTGTCAGAAAAGGTTGCTCCTGCAGCTACATTACTGGTGGCCCACCATGGCCCCTCTGCCTGGCTGAGGATCATCCCCTGCTTCTTGGAGCTGTGCAGCTCCTCCAGCTCACCAGTGGGTCAGTGCCACTTCTTTTGTCTTCTTTCTTAACTTCGCCTAAAGCCATCCTGTGGCTTGAACTTCTCCTCTTTAGAGTAAGAACCCATTAAAACAAGGGAAAGCACTTAGTTCCCTGTGGATTGTTTGAATTTACTGCTACTTCTGAGAACTCTCGAGCAGTGTTTCACCACTCTGCCTTTTGTTGGCAGCTCCTCTTCTTGCCAAGTGGCGTGGAGAGGCTGGAGGGTACCTGGGAAATGTGAGTGCCACTGTAGCCATTTGATGCTGCCGTTCAGAAATGCTTTGACTTGGCCTGTGAGATCTGGAGCAGCGTCATGTGGGTGGCAGAGAGAGCGTGCCTGCTATGAGAGCCTGCTCTTGAGGGCAAGGCATCTAAAAGGTGTTCAAGAGGGGATTGGACGTGGCACTTGGTGCCATGGTTTAGTCATGAGGTCTGTGGTGACAGGTTGGACTTGATGATCTTTGAGGTCTCTTCCAACCTTGGTGATTCTGTGAAAACCAGGGCTGTCTCTGCAGAGAGAAGCTGATGAGCAAAGTTTGGTTTCAAAACTTACTTTGCTGTTAAGTGGCATCTGCTGGACTTGAGTGGAAGAGCTGCAGTGCTTATCCAGCCAGAGGTTTGGTTAATCAAATATTGTTTGGGGTTTTTTTGCATATTGTTTTTGTTGTTGCTGTTGCTGTTTTTCCCCTGGATGTTCTCAGGATAGTCCAAAGGGTAAAGAGTCACATCTTGCACCAGGCAAGTGGAGGGAGTCAGAAAGCCTCAGGGAGGTGGTCCAGTGAAGATGAGACATGTTGGTGGACTCCTTGGGATAGGGGCTGGGGGTGACGTAGACTTGAAAGCAGAGGATGCTTCCCTTCTTCTCCATACCCATCCACAGATGTGCATGGCTGTCTGGGCCAGGTCTCTGGTGGTAGGGGCTGCCTGGGGAGGATGTAGGAAAGGGAGAAATCCTTCTGGTAGCATTTTCCTCCCCTCTTTGTATGAAGCTGTGTGAAGCTTACTGAAGCTTTCCAGGCTGTTGGGTTCTTGAAGTTGAAAAGGAAAGGAAGGACAGCTCTGCTCAGGTTGAGGTTGTACTGGTGAGGTAGATCCTGAGCTGGAGATCTGCCTGCTGTGGCTGTAGGAGAGGTGAGCTCTGTAACACTCAGAAAGGCTGTAGGCACAAAATGCCCATGAAAATGGGTTGATCCTCAGATAACCACTTCTCTCCCGGAAGTCAAGGCTGGCCGTGGCTTGTCCAGCATGGTGGCAGTGTGGATTTGAAAGAGTTTGGCTCTGTCTCAGGTAATTTCTGGGGTGAAAACCCCAGTGAAAGCTGGGAATCTGTAACAGTGTGGCAGGCTGTGCTCAGGGAGTTGCTGCTTTCCAAGAGTACCCGCATTGACCAGCTAGTGGCAACAGAAGATTAACTATGGAGAGAGGAGCTGCTTTTCTGCAGCTCAACTGCCAGGCTGGAGCAGCAGCAGGAGGAGGCTGCTGGCTGGGGATCCTCTCTGCTCCCCCTTCCTCCCATGGCAGGGCAGAGGGTTTTCCATGACATCCAAGTGTCAGAGACCTTTATTGCTCTTCTGCTGGAAGGGGGGAAAAAAAAGTGCTTTTCTTCAGAATGAGGTGGGGAGCTTGGATTTTTCCATGGGGAGGTAAGTAGCTTCCAAGTGCCACCTGTGCCACCACACAAGTGGAGGTTGTCTTCAAAACTTGCTGCCTTTTCCTTTCTAAGCCCTGAAAGTGTGAGTCCCAGCTGTGTGCTGGACAAGCCTTTGTGCTGCCCCAGTGGTATGGTGCTGAAGTGTGGTGTTGGCTGGCTGTGAATCCAGCCTGAGCCCTGGGGCTTTCCTGGTGTAACTGGAGTTCAGGCACAGGGCTGGCTGGGACAGCAGGAGTGTATGTTGATGCTGCTCGTGGGAACAATGAGGTATTGATCTTGTACTACCTTGACTTACATGTTAGCAGTTACAAGTGGCTTGAGAAACATCTAACATTGCACTAAAAAGCATTGTAGAGCGTGGGGGTAGATCAGGGTTGGAGATTGAAAGGGGAAGTGGAGAAAATAGAAGTATCTTGACTGAGGCCTTTCATCACCTGTAATGTCCCCAGCACAGCTCTTTTGGGGAGTGTTCTCCTCTGGTTACACCACCTGCAATCACAGAATCATTTCAGTTGGAGCAGACCTCTAAGTTCAGCAGGTCCAACCATCAGCCTAACACCACCATGGCCATCAAACCATGTCCTAAGAAGTGCCATGTCTGCTCGTCTTTTGAACACCTCCAGGGATGGTGACTCTGCCACCTCCCTGGGCACCTCCAGTGCCTGACCACTCTTTCAAAAAGAAATTTCCCCTAATATTCAATGTAAATGGGGAACGATGAGCCTTGGCCAGTCTTGACTTGCTGCTCCCCAGTCCTGCCCCTCTCAGTACCTGTGGGGTGAGCGATGGCGTCAAGCAGGGATGGTTCTCGTGCATAACCAGCTTAAGAAATGGTGCCACTTAAAAGAATTGAATGCTTGTGCTGCTGCTCGGGTCTCAGCTAATGCAGTTAAGGTTTCCAGTGTCCAGACAGTATGGAGACACTTAATGGTATTGAAGAAGCAGAACGGGGACGGGCAGTGATCTTGGCTGCCTGGCTGGGTGAGGCTTTCTGGTTGTCTCCTAGGAAGGATGCAGGTGGGGAAAAGAATAAATCACAGAGTAAATGATTTTGGCCCATCGATCCCTTTGGGCACTTTCCCTGTATGGCATGCAGGAAGCACTGCTCTTGAAGGCATCCAGCATGTGGTCTGGGGAGGAAGAAGGGAGCGCTCGCAGGAGGAGGTTGGGCTGAGAATGCCTGTGACAAGATGGGGCAGATAAGATTTGGAGCCAGGACTGTGCCTGTGGGCAGAGGTGGCTGGTGGCGAGGAATCTGAGTTCCCCTCTGTTCCTTGTTATCTGCTGGCCACCAGCCTTGCACCCCTCCCTCTGTGCTTCCACCTTTCCTGTCTCCATGCTAGACAAAGTCTGTATGGAAACCGCGACAGGCTCTGAAAGCAGCAGCGAAAGGGGAGAAATTTTCCATTAGCAGCATCAGCAGTAAAAGAGATTTTTTCCCAGTCACCTGGTAACTGCTGTATTTAGGAAGATTACTGAGCTGATGGTGTTGCTCCCAGGCATATGCATGGGAGTGATCCTGTTAAGAGCGGGAGGCAGGAGCCAGCGTGCATGGTCACACGTGGAGATGAGCTGGCAGAGGTGAGCTGGGCATCTCTCTGCAGGGAGCTGGGACCTGCTGGGCCTGGCACCTCGCTTCTGCTATCATCTGCTCTTCCAGTGCACCAGAATGAAACAGAAATTGCATTGCCAGCTGCACTGCTGAGCTGCTGGAGGGGGGAGCAGAGTGTGGGACCTGCTTGTTCTCAGGTGGTGGAGGGAAAGCCTGATCCCTGTCTGCCTCTGGGGACAGCCTGTGGGTTTTGGTGCCTGATACCTCTCTGCCTCTGAGTCTGATGAGAATTAGAGTCATAGACTGGTTTGGGTTGGAAAGATCCTTTAAAGGTTATCCAGTCCAACCCCCCTGCAGTGCAATCAGAGCAGGCTGCTCAGAGCCCCAGACAACCTGACCTGGAACGCTTCCATGAATGTGTCTTCTCCCATCTCTCTGGGCAGCCTGCGCCAGTGTCTCACTACTCTCAGTGTCAAAAATTTCTTCCATCTAATCTGAGATCTACCTACAGAGGGGTCCAAAGACCCAAATGCCTTACAGATTAACTGATGATGAGAGCTACCCCTCCCAGAAGCCTGCAGCCCCATGACCACAAAGCTGGGGTGCAAGGTCTGGAGACTTAGAAAAGCCCTCTACGAATGAGCCCAACTGTCAGCCCAGCACCACCATGGCCATTCAGCCATGTCCCCACGTGCCATATCTATACATTTTTTAATACCTCCAGGGATGGAGACCTCACCACCTCCCTGGGCAGCCTGTTCCCATGCCTGACCACTCTTGCAGGAAAGAAATGTTTCCTAATGCCAAGAGCTCAGCTCTGCTGATACCGTTGAGCCTTTGGTTCTTTTTCCTTTTCCTCCTCCCTCATCTCTCTCTGTGGGGCAGCGAGGGGGGGCACTCCCTGGCAGCTGGAGCCCTGCCCTGGCTCTGCTGCCTTGAGCTGGGCTCCCTGGCCAGCCCTGGGGGTGAGCTGGCATTGCGGAGTGTGCCTGTGGCTGCTGCAGTCGCCGCTGCATCTGTCCCAAAGCCATTCACAGCCCAGATCCTTCCCTTGCTGCTGGAGCCATTGGCGCTCCAGGGAGCTCAGCACATCCCTAAAATATGGGATCAAGTGACAGAAAATAGGAGCTGGCAACAGCAAAGGAATATCGTTTTTTTTGCCTCTAGCCAACTGCTTGGTAACATCAGCTTGGTGATGCATAGTTCCTGTGGCAGCAGCACGTTGTGACGGCAAACGGGGGACAATTTGTGTGCAGGAGGAGGGAGGGCTGGAGCAGAGCATGTTCTCTGCAGCCCAGGACCCTGACCAGGACCTGCTGCTTGCCCACACCAGCCCAGAAGCTCCTGGTCTGTGTGCTGAAACTAGAAAGCTTCTCTCTCTGCTGGTGCTTGTCATGTTGCTGTCCTCCTGCTGCCTGGGGGTATGATGGGGGCTCGGCTAAAAGTTGATGTCACTGACTTAACAACTCATGTAGTAAGTATCCAGAGCAATATCTGCTCCATGGGGCAACTCCCCACTCAGAAGGGCTTCCTGGGCTGAAGGGGCTCCCGGGGTAGATGCTGCCAGCTGCTCCCACCTCAGACTCAGTTACTCAGTGCTGCCTTGCACAGGCTGCTCTGTGAGGGTGGAGGGAGATGGTATATACTGTATTGTACTGTATTGTATTTAGCTGGTGTGATGCTTGAAGGTCTCTTCCAACCTGGTGTATGTATTATTCCTTTACCCTGGTTTCAAGTCACCTGTGTGCTGGTGGCCCCTGAAGAGCTTTGAGGCTTTAGACATGCTGGTACATCCCTTTTCCTTCTCTTCCCATCACACCTCTTTCTTGTCCTTTGCATCTCTGATCTGTTTAAATTAAAGAACTTAAAACTACTTTTTCTACCCTGTAACATGCCCAGGGAATCCTTCTCAGGCTTCTCTGAAAGCCTTCTTGTCATCATGCTCCTTGTTTCTCCACCTCTAATGCCTTGGGAAACCTGAACAAAGAGAGGTGCCAGGAGGAGCAAGGTGTTGGGAAAGTGATCCAAAAGGTGGATGCAGGTTTCCTTCCTTCCATGCCATCCAAACTGGGCAGCCCATGGTCATGCTATGTCCACAGACTCATCTGTGGCATTTCAAACATCAGTTAGGCTTCCAGAAAAAGTTTTCCTTCCTTTCCCTCCTCCCAGGACAGGAGTTTGAAGGAGAGCCAGTCTGAGCCAAAGCAGTGTGCTGGGGTTTACTTCTGTGTGTCTGGGGCTTCTGCTGGTTCAAGGTCTGGCCTGGCCTGGGATTCCCCAGCCCCAGGATCACCCCATGGGTGTGGCAAACATCTCCCATCATCCTCTGTCTGCAGGAGGTGCTGGAGGTGGGCAGTGGAGGGTCTCCTGGGGGATGTCAGTTCTGGGTACTGCTTGACTGAGGTAGGATCAACTCCTCTGGCCATTCCTGGAGATGTCCTTCGGGACAGGAGTCTGCATGGTAGGTCTGGATGAAGAAATGGGATGCTGTAGAGGAGCTGATCACAGCAATGTCATTTTGAGGACTAGACAGATATGTCTGAGAGTGAGACATGCTGGCGACACGTCCAGCAGCGATGTTGCTGGCCTCGTCTGTGCAGGCAGCTCTCTGCCTGCTGGTAGTGGAGGGATGTTGGCTGTTCCATCTCCCACGTTCGCATCTGGGGCTTCAGCATTTTTCATCCCCTGTGGAGCTGGGGGGGGAGGGCTGCAGGGGTGCATTTGTCACCTGAAGATCCCCTGGGCTGCGGCTGAACTTTGTGTTCTAGCAATAAAACCGTGGTAGGAAATGTGTGCTGTAACAAAGCCCATGGATATAATACATCCATGGCATACTGTACCTTTCATCTTGAAGGATTCCCAAGGAGCTTTACAAACTCGGTGTGCTGCAGCCTGCCAGGGTGACTGAATGCTATCAGTAAAGGCTGCAGTCTAATCTCTGTGGTAGCATGTTCCACCCCCTCCCAGCTCTCCCTCGCAGGGGAAACTTTATGAAGTCTGCTCTTGGTCTAGGTGTTTCCCTCTAAGCCTGAGTTTCTCGGGAGAAAAAAGGGAAACCGTGTAGCTGTTTGTTATGCAAAACCAGCCGAGAGAGATTCTTCCTGGGGCAGTAGGAGTGGGTGGGGATTACTTTCACGCAGCTTCAACAGCTTTGGATCTTAGCAGAAAAAGCGTTCGCAGGGGAACGCTGCCCTCCGTGCAGCCCTGAGAAAGGGGATAATGAAGTCTGAGCACTTGAGAAATTGCTGCTGGGCATAGGCAGGGTGGCAGAGTTCAGCCGAGGGGCCCAGGGGCAGCTCTTGGGAGGGAGGCTGTAAATGTCTGCCTGGAATACTTGGTATGTCGGTGTTTCGTCACCTAATGTTCCCTCCTGCCCGCGCAGAGACAGGCTCTGAGCCAGCTGCTGGGGTGTCCATGTCCTGCAGCCTTCAGCGACATCTGGGTTGCTGCTGCCTCCACGGTGAGGTGATGCAGCTCCCTGTCTTAGAGTCATAGAATAGAATGGAATGGAATGGAATAGGTGTAGAATAGAGGTATAGAATAGGATAGAATAGAATAGAATTAACCAGGTTGGAAGAGACCTTCAAGATCATCATGTCCAACCTGTCACCCAACACCACCTAATCAACTAAACCACAGCACCAAGCACCCTATCCAGGCTCTTCCTAAACACCTCCAGTGATGGTGACTCCACCACCTCTCCGGGCAGCACATTGCAAGGGCAAATCACTCTTTCTATGAACAATTTCTTCCTAACATCCAGCCTAAACCTCCCCTGGCACAGCTGTTTTGGCTGGAAAAGACCTGGAAGACCACTGAGTCCAGACATCAGCCTAACACCACCATGGGCACTAAAACCATGCCCTGAAGTGCCATGTCTGCATGGTTTTGGAACACCTCCAGGGATGGTGACTCTGCTACCTCCCTGGGCAGCCTTTTCCAATGCCTGACCACTCTTGAAGGAAAGAAGTTTTTCTTGGTCTTATTGGTCATCCTGTGATGGTCCTCAGCTCCACCTGGGTTTCTTTTCATCTGCTCTTAGCTTACCTGGAGCCGTGGGGGTGGTGGCAGGTGTCTGAAGTTGCTGTTGATGGTAGTAGAGCCCAGAAATCAGAACTGGAAGTGGGATAAGGGGCACTAACCATAGCTGTCATCTGTGGCATATGCTTGAAAAGTGGTGGTTAGCCCAAGTCTATTTTTGTTTGGAGTGGTACACACTTAGCCTGTTTTGTTTAGCAGTTTGTTTATGGGATGTATTTTCCCATCCTGTGCAGCTCCTCAAATGTGTGCTATAAACAAACTGTAAAATCAAAAGCAGCTTTTATGTGTTCCCATTAAACAAATCCTGGTGCACAGGAGATCCAGGGTGCGTGGGGCTTGCCAGACTGAGGTCCTTGGTTAAGGAGGAGAAAACACAGCAGTGGAGGAGGTTGTTTTGTCATGCCTGAGTATGGGAATCGTCGTGGGTGCCTCTGAGATGGAGCTGGGACACCTCAAAAGCATGCCAGCCTAATCACAGGATCAATCAGGTTGGAAGAGACCTCCAAGATCATCAAGTCCAACTGATCAGGTAGTGATAGGACTAGGGGGAGTGGAATGAAGCTGGAGGTGGGGAGATTCAGGCTGGAGGTGAGGAGGGAGTTCTTCCCCATGAGAGTGGTGAAGCCCTGGAATGGGTTGTCCAGGGAGGTGGTTGAGGCCCCGTCCCTGGAGGTGTTTAAGCCCAGGCTGGATGAGGCTGTGGCCAGCCTGATCTAGTGTGAGGTGTCCCTGCCCATGGCAGGGGGCTTGGAACTAGCTGATCCTTGTGGTCCCTTCCAACCCTGATTGATACTATGATACTGTGATCACCCAACCCTAGCTAATCAACTAGACTATGGCACTAAGTGCCTCATATCCAGGCTTTTCTTAAACACCTCCAGGGACAGAGACCCCACTACCTCCCTGGGCAGCCCATTCCAATGGGCTCTCTCTCTTTCTGGGAAGAACTTCTTTCTAAGATCAAACTTCTACATTGGAGGCTCCAAAAAGCTTCTCATGCTGATCCCTGGGGACTGCAGATATTGCTACCTGCTGCTCCTTTTGCTTTACCTCCTTTCTTGGACTCTATCAAGATGGTTCCTCAGGCCACTGGGAAGGGAATGTGGGGTTACCAGCATAGCTCATGGATCCTGGTTATTAAGAGCCATCAATATTGATTGAATAGTCCCTGTAGGGACAGCCTGTGAGAGTTGGAGCTGTTCAGCCTGGAGAAAAGAAGGGTCCAGGGAGACCTTAGAGTGGCCTTCCAGTAACTGAATGGGGCTACAGGAGAGCTGGGGAGGGACTTTTGACAAGGGCTTGGAGTAACAAGGTGAGGGGGAATGGATTGAACCTTTAGAAGGGCAGATTTAGGCTGGGGATTAGGAAGAAATTCTTGACAGTGAGGGTGGTGAGACACTGGAACATGATGCCCAGGGAGGTTGTGGATGCCCCTTCCCTGGAGGTGCTCAAGGTCAGGTTCGATGAGGCCTCTAGCAATCTGCTCTAGTGGGAGGTGTCCTTGCCCATGACAGAGGGGGGTTAGAACTAGATGATCTTTAAGATCCCTTCCAACCCAAACCATTCTACCAATCTCAGAAAAGCAGCAGAGGTTTGTGGTGGTTCTTGCTGCAGCTATTGCAGCTGCATGCCTTCTGCCGGCTCAACAGCCATGTGTTCCTCACTTCAGTTATTCTGAGCGGGATCAGAGGGGCTGGAAGTGTATTTAATTAAATAGCAGCAGCCTTCCTTTGTACTGCAGTTCAAGAAACCAGAGCTGCTTGAAGACACAATCTCCATTACATTGCTTCACATCTTCTCGCATCCCGGCTCTTGCTGTTTCCTCCTCTCGTGTTCTCTGCTCTCCTCAGACAAGCAGTGCAGTGGTCCTCACTGGGTTCCTGGAGGAAATCCATTATCCAGCAGCATGGCAGCTGGGAAGGAGGTCGGGGACGTTGCCTGTAGGGGCTGCTCGTAGCCAGCTTGGGGGTCTTGCCGGCGCAGCAGTTTGCAGCACAGACACGCCGCTCCTCCTTCTACTCGATTTTATTCTGCTTCTGTAGCAGCTGCCGGTGCTGCTGCGCTGACAAGCTGTTCCTTCACATGCCACAGCCCAGCAGCCTGCAGGAACAGGGACAAGAGCTGCGACTTGGGCAGGATACAAGCTCCAGGAGCTGGAGGAGTGGGGATGCTGCTGGTCGCGGCTTCTCCTCCCTAGGAGTGCCTGCGCTGCCCGACATGGGGTGTGCCAGGGAAGGTTTTCTCTGTTGCCCCGGCTCGTTTGAAGACTGTTGTAAAGCCTTTCCCCCCTTATTGATAAGGGGTTTTACAGCCTGTTGCAATGAGCCATTTAAAAGCCAAACAGGAGGAAAACAGCCCTGTTTGCAGCACTCCTCCCAGCTGAGCTGGGCTGAGAGACGGGCAGTTCGTAGGGGATGCTGAAGGGAAGTTGAGCCTCCTCCTGAGAGTCTCCCCTTTGCAGAGCAACCTGCTGATGGTTCTCCCATGGCATCTCCCAGCTGCTTTCCCTCCCCAAACCCACCTTCCCTGCTGCTCTGCAGGCTTCTTGGCCAGTTTGATGTGTGCCCCAAGTCACATAAACCAAATATTTTAGTAGACCTTAGTCGCCAAATCCTCTCTCCGGCAGGAATAGTACAAATTCGTCCATGGAGCTAGCCTGCAGCTGGAGCAGCTTTGTGGTCACCTCCTTAGGAAGAATGTCCCAAATCACCCTGTGTGCTGCAGCCTCTCTGCAGGGAGCTGCTGTGAGCCAGCAGCTTCCTGTGCTGCTAGCAGAAGGGATCTGAGTTGGGAAGGAAGGTGACATTTTGGCTCTAGCTTAAAGAACCAAAGATTTTCTGTGGATGTGGGGCTGCCAGACTGCTTGTCCTGATTGTCTCTGAACAAAACTGCTCTGAAAGCACCCAAGGGCAAACCAGCAGCTGTTAGTATTCTCCTCTTGAGGCTGTTGGGGTGGAGGAAGAATTTAGATTCAAGAAAAGCTGTTCTATGTAATGGTGCTTCTTGCCTTGGCTGTAGCAGCTGGAGGGCAGGTGAGACCTTGGTGAGAGGAGGTGTGCTGTGGCCTTGGCTGAGGAGCAGGCTGCAGCTTTAATTTGGCTGGTAATGGCCATGTAGCATTTCTCCAGCCTTCTCCATGCTCTCATTCTTCCAACTCTATGCAAATATTTGCAGCAGTTAAGGAGCTGCCCAGGGAGATTTTTATTCCTGGCATGAACTGCGTTAGAGGACAGGATTGGGCCAGGAGAATGGTCTCACAGTGGATGCCACGATCCACCCTATCCAGAAACCTCCACCACAGTGGGCTATAGGTGAGGAACAGGGCACAGGTGCCTGAAGCATTTCATGCAGGTTAGTTCCTGCATTCCCATGGGATGCTTGGTTGCACATAGATTGATAGAATGGTTTGGGTTGGAAGGAGCCTTAATGATCATCTAGTTTCAACTGCTTCCACTAGACGAGGCTGCTCACAGCCTCATCCAGCACAGGTAGGATGAGGAATACCTCCAGGGAGGGGTATCCACAACCTTCCTGGGCATGTTCCAGTGTCTCACTGTAAAGAATTTCTTTCTGTTATCCAGTCTCAATCTGTTCTCCCCAAGCTTCAATCTATTCCCTCTTATCACTACCAGCCCTTGTAAAAAGTCCCTGTCCAGCTTTCTTGTGGGCCCCGTCAGGTACTGGAAGGCTGCTCTAAGGTCTCTGTGGAGCTTTCTCCAGGCTGAACTCTCTCAATTTGTCTACATAGGTGAGGTTTTCCAGCCCTCTGATCATCCTTGTGGCCTCCTCTGCACGTGTTCCAACAGTTCCATGTCCTTCTTATGCTGGGGGCACCAGAACTGGCTGCAGTGCTCCAGATGGGGTCTCATGAGAGCAGAGCAAAGGGGCAGAATCCCTTCCTTCATCCTGCTGATCAGAATTCTTTTGATGCAGCCCTGGTTGCCTTCTGGGCTGCCTGGGCACATTGCCAACTCCTGTCGAGTTTTTTGTCAGCTGATAGCCCCAAGTCCTTCCCCTCGAGACTGCTCTTCAGCCTCTGCTTGCCTGGCCTGTCTGTGCTTGGGATTGCCTCAGCCCAGGTGTAGGACCTTGCACTTGGCCTCGTTGAATATAGCAGGGAAAAGCAGCTGTGTGTCCTGGTGGAGCTGAAAGGATCCCACAACAGCTCCTGAGAGGATCCTGCATCTCCATAATGCTGGAAGGCCCTCTCTTGAGGGGGATGCTGGGTGGTGCTGCGCACAGATGGGCTGCAGTGAGCAGGGAGGGAAGCTTCTCTTTGAGGTCTCACGGACACGCCAAGTGCTGACCAGGGGTTGGCGCAGAGGGAGGGATGCTGCTGTTAATTAGCACTAGATGAAAGGCAAACTTGTCTTTATTCAAAGAGTGGCTTGTTCCAGTTTCATCAGAGCCCCTCAGTTCTGAGCTTTAAAGTTCAGCAAACGTGTGAACAATGAGTTTGGGAAGATGTTTTGAAGAGCAGATCGCAGCATTGTTATGAAAATGCTGAAGGGGAGTTGTGACACTGGTTGGAAGATGAAAGTATTTTTACAATCTTAAACTGACACATTTTAAGGAAGTGAAAAAAAAAACAAACCAGGAAAAAAAGAAAGAAAGAAAAGAAAGAAAAGTTTGCAAGAAAGGCAGCTCTCAACAAGACTTTCCCTGGCCAGAATCAAACAAGACCATCATTGACGACTGGTGAAGGCACTTTGAGGTGCTGCTGGCTTTGGCTGTCACATAGATGTTATTTGTGTTCTCCAGGGCTCAGGGCTGGGAACAGTTCTCCTTAATGCCTTCATCAATGAGCTACACAAAGCCATCAAGGGCACCCACAGTAAGTTTGCAGATGACTCTTCTCTCAGGCAACCAGCACCAGAACAAGAGGACACAGTCTTGAGCTGCACCAGGGGAGGTTTAGGCTGGATGTGAGGAAGAAGTTCTTCCCAGCAAGAGAGATTGGCCATTGGAATGTGCTGCCCGGGGAGGTAGTGGAGTCACTATCACTGGAGGTGTTTAGGAGGAGACTTGATGGGGTGCTTGGTGCCAATGGTTTAGTTGATTAGATGGTGTTGGATAATAGTTTGGACTCAATGATCTTGAAAATATCTTCCAACTTGGTTAATTCTATTCTATTCTATTCTATTCTATTCTATTCTATTCTATTCTACACTACTCCTACTCTACTCTACTCTATTCTATTCTATTACACCAAGTTAGGTGGCTGCATCTATCTGTCTGAAGGTAGGGAGGCTCTGTGGCACGTTTTCAATCCCCACAAGGCTCTGCAGAGGGATCTGGACAGGCTTAATCCATGGGCTGAGGTTAGTTGTATGAGGTTCAACAAGGCCAAGTACCAGGTCTGGTATTTGAGTCACAGCAACCCCATGAGTGCTCCAGGCTTGGGAAAGAGTGGCTGGAAACTGGCCAGTGGAAGAGGACCTGGAGGTGCTGGTGGACAGTGTCTGAACGTGAGCCAGCAGTGTGCCCAGGTGGCCAACAGCATCCTGACCTGAATCAGCAATGGTGTGGCCAGCAGGAGCTGGGAAGTGATTGTGCCTCTGTACTCAGCATTGGTGAGACCACAACTCTAATACTGGGTTCGGTTTTGGGCCCCTCACTCCAAGGAGAACATTGAGTTGCTGGAGAGTGTCCATTGTCCAGAGAAAGGCAGCAATGCTGGTGAAGGGTCTGGAGAGCAGGTCTTGGGAGGAACAGCTGATGGAACTGCAGTTGTTTATCCTGGAGAAGAGGAGGCTGAGAGGAGACCACCTCACTGTTCACAGCTCCCTGAGAGGAGGTTGGAGCCAGGTGGGTGTTGGTCCCTTCTCCCAAGTGACAGGATGAGAGGAAACAGCCTCAAGTTGTCAGGAAGTTTGGGTTGGATGTGAGGAAAGGTTTCTTCTCTGAAAAGGTTGTCAAGCTCTGGAACAGGCTGCCCAGGACCAAAGTGGAGTCCTCATCCCTGGAGGGATGTAAAAGTCATGTAGATGTGGTGCCCCATGTTGTGGTTTAGTTGTTACCTGGCAGTGCTTGGCTAATGGTTGGATGGTGGTTGATGATCATAAAGGTCTCTTCCAATCAAAACAATCCCATGCTAGGGGCCCCTGCATCCAGCATGGCAAAGTGAGTGGTTCCTGTTGGCGTTACTGGTCTGTGCTGGGCAGGGCAGGCTCCCCACAGCCTCAGTGGAGGGAGCACTGGGTGCCCTTCCTGCTCTGTTGGGTGCCTTGTTTGCTTCAGGCAGCTGATGGATCAGTGGAGCAGCAGGAGGTAGCTGTGAGGTGAGGAGATGCTGATGGAGCATGCCTATGTGCTGGTTCCATCCCTGCTGCCCCAGCAGTGCCCTCTCCACTTCTGACCCAAGCAGTGCTGGCTGCAGTTAGAGTTGGTCTGTGGAAAACAAATTTTTCACAGCTGCTTAGCAAGCCCCTGCAGAATGGATTAGACAAACAGCCCCCTGACTAGTAGAAGAGAAGGGAGATTTGAACTGGCCACCTCTGGCACCAGGTTGGGGCTGTTTCTCCTCAGCCCTGCCCTGGGGCTCCTTGCTTCCTGCTGGTTTGGCTCACCCACAGCCACTGGGCAGTCTGGGCTGATGGGTGGAGGCTGGCTGTGAAACGCTGTCACCAGGAGGAGGAATGGCCTGGTGGGTCTGGGGACTTGCAGTGTCTTGGGTTCCATCTCAGCCTCTTCCAGTAACTGGTTGCCCCATCCCAGTCTTGCATCTTGCTGGTTTAAGTTATGGTCCCTTGGCCCAGCCTTGCTGCTGCTCATTGCTGTCTCCTGTGCAGAGCAGCCTCTTGCACCCAAAAAAAGGGTCTGAGGCTGTGCTATGCAAACCTCTCTCCCCTTTGCCAGCTGCCTCCAGCTCCTCTTGACCAGCATGGCAGCCACCCCCCTTTCCTGGGGTTTTCTTTCCACAACTATCACCACAGCATGTGGAGATGCCTCGGTTTTAATTCCCATTAAGCTCTAGTTTCTGTCCCTTCCCTCGGACGCCCAGAGGCCCCTGAGCACCTGCCCTGTAATTAAAAGCAATCTATTACCGTGTCTGAGGGGGCCAGGCGAGCTCCAGGGCCACGAGCCCTGGTCTGCTGCAGAAGAGCTGCCACAGGCAGCTCCTTCCTTAGCAAACAGACACCAAAAATTCCTCTTCCACCCCCAACTTTGTCTTCCTGCCAGCCCTGGATTCCAGATTTATTTCAGGGTCCTTTCTTTTGGGCTTGGGTGGGTGTGGAGCATGTATTTTTTGCCATGTGAGTCTGACAAGCCCTTGGGGAGGATGAGTGGGTGTCTTGAAACGTTAGGGAGAAACTTGGCAAGTGCTTCAGCTCCAGGGATCTCTTTGCATTTTTGGCTGCACCTGCTTTTTTAGCCTCCTGCTCTTAAACTTTTCTGAACCAGCAAAATCCCACCCCAGCAGCTCTGCCATCCAGGAATAATGTGCTCCCGTTCCTAGAAGGCCTGGCCACAGAGACTGGCTGGTTTCTCCCAAGGGTGCCAGCCACCACATGGGACAGCCCCTTGAATCACAGATTCAGGGAATGGTTTGAGTTGGAAGGGGCCTTAAAGATCATCCAGTTCCAACCCCTCCTGCCATGGGCAGGGACACCTTCCACTAGCCCAGGTTGCTCAAGGCCTTGAATCTGGCCTTGAACACCTCCATGGAGAGGGCATCCACAACCTCCTTGGCAACCTGTTCCAGTGTCTCACTACCCTCACTGTCAAGAATTTCTTCCTAATCTCCAGTCTGAATCAAATGTTCCTTTCTTCCAACTTAAAGCCATTTGCTCTTGTCCTGTCACTGCAAGCCCTTGTCAAAAGCCCCTCCCCAGCTTTCCTGTAGGCCCCCTTCAGATACCAGAGGGTTAACCATGGAGAGGGATGGTCTTGCTTCCCCTGCATCATGGAGAGGAGGGTCCTCTACTCTTGGAGGTGAGCTCAAGGTGGGCAGGAAGGTGCTCAGAGCTGGTTTGACAAAGGGGTAGCTTTATGTGGGGCATGTGAGCTGTGCTTGGGTGTTTCATAAAAGAAGATCTCTTGAGCCCCTTCGAGGTGAGGTCTGTGGTGACGGGTTGGACTCGAAGATCCTTGAGGTCTCTTCCAACTTTGGTGGTTCTGTGGTGAATTTCTTACTGTTGTGTTTCATGCTCCCAGCTTGGTTTGTGGCCTTGTATATGGAGTCTGGGATGTGGTTTCAGGGGGGGGGAAGCCATCTTTTAGCTGTGTTGAGGTGAGGAGGAAGAGCTTCCTTCCATGATCTTTGCTGTTGTGCAGTTAAAGGAAGCAGACATGAGTCTGCAGATTCAGCTGGTGGAAGTACAGAGCTTTTGAGTCATCCTGGGATTCTCTTCTTGGCTTTGCTATTTACTCATGAAATAACCTCGACTTAGTGAGCACACCTCCCCCTACCTCCTCCTCACCTACTGTTTGAGGAGCCAGGAGAGGCTTCCTGTTGGCATTACCAAGGTGGTGTAAATCCAGTGTGGAGAGGGGAGGGAGGAATGGACCTTCCCAGTTTCTTCATGCTACCCTGCCAGCAGACTGCTGGCACAGAGAGGGCTGAGGAAAGGACACCAATGAAAGCACAAAGCCACAAATGGAAGAATTAGGTGTGTGGAGGAGTGGTGAGCTGGCTCAACAGACCAGAATCTGCTGCTTGGAATCATAAAATCATAGAATGCATTGGGTTGGAAGGGGCCTCTGGAGGTCATCCAGTCCAACCCTCCTGCAGTCAGCAGAGATATCTGCAACTACATCAGGTTTCTCAGAGCCCCATCAAGCCTGACCTGGAACATCTCTGGGGTTGGGACCTCCACCACCTCCCTGGGCAACCTGTTCCAGTGCTCCAGCACCCTCGTAGTAAAGAACTTCTTCCTAATGTCCGATTTTAATCTACCCTTCTCTAGTTTAAAACCATTGACCCTTGTCCTAGTGCTACAAGCCCTTCAGCTTTCCTGGACCCTCCTTCAGGTATTGGAAGGCTTCTATAAGGTCTCCCTGGGGCCTTCTCTTCTCCAGGCTGAACAACCCCAGCCCTCTCAGCCTGTCTTCACAGCAGAGGGATTCCAGCACTCACATAATTGTTGTGGCCTCCTCTAGACCCTCCTCATCAGATCCATGTCCTTCCAGTGTCGAGGGCCTCAGGGCTGGACACAGTACTCCAAACTCCAGTACTTCTCCAGGCTGGGGTAGCTGCTGCCCTGTGCACTTCCCCAGCTGACAGTTTTCCTGCAGCTCACCAAGCAGGTGGGCAGCAGGAGAGCAGGATGCTGCTGTTGGGTCCCATGGCTGTAGCACACTGTCCTGTTAGGAGCTGGGGTTTTCTTTCTGCTTTAGCATGCTAAAAATGATCTGTATGGTTGAACGTTCCCCTCCTCTCCCCCACGTGCACACACATCTCCTGATCTCTTCAGGAGAGTGACAGCTTCTCTAATTAGGCAGCTGAGGAGGTAACCTTAGCAACTCCACGCTGGGCCGGGGACCATCTCCAGCTACCCCGGGAGATGGCGTGTCTGGTGTTCAAATGGCCTCTCATGAGGGCAGGACGTGTCTGCATGCCTGTCCTCCTTCCCTGATGCCATTTCTCATGGCTGGTGGTGTCTGCCATGCAAAGCAAGAGCTGACTCGGGAGGAGGCACCTGCATCCCATCACTGCCTGCTCTCTTCTTGCTGATGCGGGCTGGGCACGCTACCTGCTGCGGCTCTGGGGAGAAGTGCTCTGCTATCACTTGGCAGTACTGGAAGGGAACTGGTGCAGAAGGAGGTGCTGAGCCTGCTTCTGCACTGGTGATACCTGTGCTGCAGTGCTGGGTGGCTTGGAGCTGCACCTGAGGAAACTCTGGAAATCTGGGGCAGGTGGTGAGAGATGGAAGTCCTGCACCTGGGGACCAGTAACAGGTATGGGGTTGGCCTGCTAGAAAGCAGCTCCGTAGAGAAGTCTGTGGGAATGTTCATGGACAAGTTCACCATGAGCCAGCAATGTGCCCTTGTGGCCAAGAACTGAGGCAGTTGGGGCTGTTCAGTCTGGAGAAGGTTCCTAGGAGACCTTATTGTGGCTTCCAGTATCTGAAGGGGGCTACAAGAAAGCTGGGGAGGGACTTTTTAGCATGTCAGGGAGTGACAGAACTGGGAGGAATAGAACAAAACTGGAAGTGGGTAGATTCAGATTGGATGTTAGGAAAATTCTTCACTGTGAGTATGGTGAGAGACTGGCACAGGTTGCCCAGGGAGGTGGTAGAAGCCTCATCCCTGAAGGTTTTTAAAGCCAGGCTGGGTGTGGCTCTGAGCAACCTGATCTAGTGTAGTGTAGTTTTGGTCTCTTCTCCCAGGCAGCCAGCACCAGAACAAGAGGACAGAGTCTCAGGCTGCACCAGGGGAGGTTTAGGCTGGATGTTAGGAGGAAGCTCTACACAGAGAGAGTGATTGCTCATTGGAATGTGCTGCCCAGGGAGGTGGTGGAGTCACCATCATTGGAGGTATTCAGGAGGAGACTTGATGGGGTGCTTGGTGCCATGGGTTAGTTGATTAGGTGGGGTTGGATTAGTTGATAGGTTGGATGCGATGTTCTTGAAGGTCTCTTCCAACCTGGTTTATTCTATTTCTATTCTATGTCCCTGCCCATGGCAGGGGGGTTGGAACTAGATGATCCTTGAGGTCCCTTCCAACCCTGACAATTCTATGATTCTATGACTCTACACTTGCCCTTGTTGAACTTCATCCTGGTTCCTCCATCCTCCCTGCCTAGGCTTGACATGGCAGCTGCAGCACCAAGCACTCCCTTGAAACAGGAAGGTGCCTCCTTGCCCCCTGAGCTGGAAGGGTCTTTGGCTACTCCAAAGAGTGCTTGGAACTACTTTTTATTATTTTTTTCCCCAGCAGCTGGGAGCAAGCCAGGGCGAAAATGAGCTGAGGCCGCTGAAGGGAGATAAGCTGAGACGTAAACTGTGATTTTCTGCCCTGTGAGCCCTATGCATGGATTTCATCTTTTAATGGAAGTGCAGTAAATAAAAGCCATTTCCACAATAAGCTGAGCAACAGGTCATAAGCATCTGAGCCACTGAAATTGATAGAAGCGAGCTGAGCGTAACAAATCTCCCCAAATTGCAGCAGACTCCACTTGTATCTTGTCCCTTCCTGCATCTCACCAATTATAGCAAACGGCAATTATTTCTGAGCCAGAGCTCTCCCTGAATAAAACCTCAGTCAAACTGCTGCAGATGCTTTATCTTCTTTTCAAACAGATTTGTACCGGAGTGGGGGTGGGAAATAAACCCAAGGGGGAGAAATCCCATTTGAAGGGCTTTCCCCTGGATGTCTTTGCAGATGCTGGACACGCTTGGAGGTGCGAATTGGACTGAGCCGTTGTTTGCTGGCTCTGGCTGTCAGGGGGATTCAGGCAGGTGTCAAAGCACCAAATCTCACACAGTCAGAGATTTGTTAGGGTTGGAAGGGACCTCAAGGATCATCTAGCGCCAACCCCCCTGCCATGGGCAGGGACACCTCACACTAGCCCAGGTTGCTCAAGGCCTCATCCAACCTGGCCTTGAACTCAGAGGAGACCTTATTGCTGTCTGCAACTACCTGAAGGGAGGTTGTAGCCAGGTGGGGGTTGGTTTCTGCTCCCAGGCAACCAGCATCAGAACAAGAGGACACAATCTCAAACTGCACCAGGGGAGGTTTAGGCTGGAGGTGAGGAAGAAATTCTACATAGAAAGAGAGATTGGCCATTGGAATGTGCCCAGGGAGGTGATGGAGTCACCATCACTGGAAGTGTTTAGGAAGAGACTTGATGGGGTGCTTGGTGCCATGGTTTAGTTGATTAGGTGGTGTTGGATGATAGGTTGGACTTGATTTCAAAGGTCTTTTCCAACCTGGTTAATTCTATTCTGTTCCTTCAGGGAGGGGGCATCCATGGGCAACCTGTTCCAGTATCTCATCACCCTCACTGTAAAGAATTTCTTCCTAATCTCGAGTCTAAATCTGCCCTTCTCAAGCTTCAATCCATTCCCTCTCATCCTATTACTACAAGCCCTTTTAAAACATCCCTTCTCAGCTTCCTTGTCAGTCCCCTTCAGGCACTGGAAGGCAGCTCTAAGGTCTCCCCAGAGCCTTTTTTTCTGCTGATTTTACCTACTTGGTCTCCAGTCCTGAGTCTGAGCCCAATCTTGACCGTTGCTTCTGGCTGCTTGGGGTTTGGACAAGACATCCCTGGTGCCATACAGACTGGAGGGCTCACAGAGAAGGGTTGTGGAGGTGGCTGTCAGCATGCATATGGTTATTCCTTGGCCAAAAGGCTGTGCTGAGGCGTGAGGCATCTCAGCCCTGCTGGTTTTCTGTCTGTAGGAATGAGCCACGTTGCTGGGATTTGTTGAAAGTGAGCTCCCACTGTTAGATGCTGCTAGAGATGCTGACAAAGAAGTGCTACAAGATAGCAGCTCTGTGGAGCTCAACTAGCTGCCTGATTGATGTCATTAGTGCTCCCCACTGAACAGTCCCTGAGAAGCTGGACATTTTCTGTTTCTGGATTCCTCCAGAAGTTTTAGCTGAACAGCTTCTTGATAGGCATGTGGGGGCTGCTAATGTGGCATCCTCCTGGGGCACCACAAAAAACACGCAAGGGCTTAAATTGCCCAAGGACCGATTTGCCTCTGGTGGTGGTAGGGCATTTTGCAGAGCCTGGAGGCTGATGGGGTGGAGAGGCTGCATTGCCTGCCACGGTGCCAGGGCCACAGCTCAGGAAGGCTTCCCTAGCATGGGTGAGATGAGAAATCACCACTGGGGAGAGATGAGCGCTGCTCAGCGATGCGTCCTCCCCTGTCATGGGGGAGCAGCTTGATTGATTTACTCTGTGTTAGCTTCACATGAAGCAAATTCTTGGTGCTTGGTTGTTGGTTTTTTTTTTTGCCTTAGTCTTGGTGATAATTTTTTTTCCCTTCCCCTTTGCAGGGCTGTTAATGAAAAGCACTGAACCAGCTTCTCTTCAATTTAATTTGCTTGCAGGAGCTGGCAGCCCCCTCCAAACCCTTCCTCAAAAATATATGTCAGATATTTGCTGAGAGGCTTCCAGGGCTGCCTCCAAAACAGGCTGCACAGCTGATCCTGCCTGCAGTTGTTCTCCAGAGGCTTTACAGCTTGGTGCTTGCAGGCAAATAGCATGGGTGTGGCTGGAGCCCCCACCTGCAGTTGGGGAAGGAGAGTGTGTGTGTGTGTGTGTGTGGGCAGTGCCCTCTTGGACAGCTTGTGGGGGAAGCAGCTCTCAGCAGCAGGTTTGAGCAGGCAAAGATCTCAGCACTGGCCAGGCTATGAGCACCTCTTTTGCCAAGTTCAGAGAAGAATATGAGGTCTCTGCCTCCTTGGGTGCTCATAGCTTGATTTGGAGAAGTGCTGCAGATTGTCATGAGGATGTAGAAGTCATGTGAGGAACAGCTGGGGGAACTGGGCTTGTTAACCTGGAGAAAGGGAGACTGAGGGAAGACCTTCTGCTTCTCTACAACTCCCTGAAAGAAGGTTTGAGCCAGATGGGCATTGGCATCCTCATCTTGGAAATAAGTGACAGGACAAGAGGAAAGGGTCTCAAATTATTGCAGGGGAGGTTTAGGTTGGACATGAGGGAGAATTTCTTCCCCCAACATCTTGTCAAGCTCTGGCACAGGCTGCCCAGGGCAGTGGTGGAGTCCCCATCCCTGGAGGGATTGAAAAATCCCTGGAGGTGTGGTGCTGAGGGTCAGGGCTTAGTGGTCACCTGGCAATTCTGGGTTGAATTTCATTGTCATAAAGGTCTCTTCCTATCAAGGTGATTTTGTGATTCTAAATGTCAAGTGTTCCCTGAGTAGCTTTTCTCTTTCCACATGCATGTGGGCAGCCCTACTACCATCATCTGCACTGCCATGGGACAGTGCAGTCACTGGGTTCAGAACCTGTAAGCATCAGCCCCACTCCCTGTGGGTGCCAGTGTCCTGGCTTATCTGTTATCAGAAGCAGCAGCTTTGCACTCTCCTTTGCCACCTCTCTGCCGGCTGAGGCACATCTTCTTCTCTGCTGGTGCAGCAGCAGCCAGGGCTCTCAATATCTCCCGCTGCAGGGACACAGCTTCATCATCCACCTATGGAGTCTCCTCTATCAGCAGCATCAAAGGCAAATAAATTAAAACACAGGATCAGCATGGTTATTCAGTACATCTCCTTCCTCTGGTGAGCTGCTCAGCCTGCAGAACATGTTCATTTACTCACCCAAACCGAATTTCATCGTCCATCTCCTGGGGTGTCTAATGAAGCCAGCCGGCGATGCTTGGCCACGGCGGCCGCTGCACACCGAAGCTCCCCAAGAGGCTCTGCAAACTGTGACTTGCTCTCTGCTTCTCCCAGCATTTCCATAATGCACTTGGCTCCCACGAACCTCTTTTCAGTTTGGGAAGCACTGCCTTTGTTTCCTTTTGCCTAGCCAGCTGTAATCCCTGCCTGGCTGTGCCCCTTACTGAGCAGTCCGTTTATTTTCCTTAATCTTTTATGAAGCACTTTTATCATAAGCTCTCTGAAAATCTGCTGAAATTAGACCCTCCAAATCACCTTCATCTATTTTAAAGGCTTTCTTTTGCAGATAATACTGCCAGGTTGCTTAGCATGCCTCTTTTCCACCATCCCCTTAAGGAAGGTGCGTTGCCTTGACCTCTCCAGATTATACTTCGCTGCTTTCTATATTGGCTGACCCCTAATTAGACTCTGAGTGAAGCTGCTGCTCTCCTGCAGTTCAGTATTTAGCTCTGTGGTCCTGGTTTTCTCCTTTTGAAAGATAAAATAACAATAAAGGAAAGCTCTGCAGCCAGTTTAGTGTTTGCACAGCTTTGAGAAAACACATCCACAGCTTGGTGGATAGTGTGGGAATTGTGTTGGTGTTTGGTCCAGCTCTGTACCCAGGCTAAGAAGCTTTTTCAGATCTGAGAGGCTGAAATGAGCTTGGCAGGATGCACAAGTTTCACTGTGTAGCCACAACTTCAGAGGAACCTCATTGTACACCTCTGATGTAGCTTTTTCTGGGGGTGTTTAAAAAAAGCAACTAATAATGCACAGACCTGCTACTTCAGGACAATGTTTAGTGGTCATAGAATCATAGAAGCTCCTGGTTGGAAGAGACCTTAACATCATTGAGTCCAACCATAACCTAATGTCTCCCTGGTCCCAACTGTTAGACTGTGTCCCTAAAAACCTCATCCAAAGGTCTTTAAAACACTTCAAGGGATGGTGATTCCACCACCTCCCTGGGCAGCCTCTTCCAGAACCAGGTGACCCTTTTGGTGAAGGAATTTTTCCTAATATCCAACCTTGAACCTCACCTGGTGCACCTTGAGGCCATTTCTTCCTGTTCTGTCACTTCTTGGCAGGGAGAAGAGGCTGGCCCCCACCTGTCTCCAGCTGTCTTTCAGGGAGTTGTAGAGAGCCATGAAGTCTCCCCTCAGCCTCCTCTTCTCCAGGCTGAACAGCCCCAGCTCCCTCAACCACTCCTCATGGGACTTATGTTCAAGACCCCTCACTAGCCTCATTGCATTGGTTATGTAGTGTTGGGCTGATGATCTTAGAAGTCTTTTCCAGCCTCAGTGATGCTATGTTTCTGGGGTAGTTACTGCCTTGTTTGACTTGGAGAGGTATTTTTTTCCCCACACAATCACCAAGGTTGGAAGAGACCTCAAGATCAAGTCCAATCTGTCACCACAGACCTCATGACTAGACCATGGCACCAAGTGCCACATCCAATCCCCTCTTGAACACCTCCAGGGATGGGGACTCCACCACCTCCCTGGGCAACACATTCCAATGGCTAACAACTCTCTCTGGGAAGAGCTTTCTCTTCACTTCCAGCCTAAATTTCCCCTGGTGCAGCCTGAGACTGTGTCCTCTTGTTCTGATGCTGGTTGCCTGGGAGAAGTGACCAACCCCCTCCTGGCCACCACCTCCCTTCAGGTAGTTGTAGACAGCAAGAAGGTCTCCCCTGAGCCTCCTCTTCTCCAGGCTAAACAACCCCAGCTCCCTCAGCCTCTCCCCAGCCTCATTGCCCTTCTCTGGACACATTCAAGTGTCTAAGAAGGACATTGAGGGGCTCAGAACTGGACATAGTACTCACAAGGTGTGGCCTAACCAGTGAAGATGCTGGCCCCCAGGGAGATGGGGAGATTTATGGATGAGCTGTTTGCCCATAGGCAGTGGTCTTAGGTCAGTCCTTCTGTGTTCATGGGGGAGGGAGGCTGCTGCACAGCTTGGTGCTGCATTGGGGAATTGCTTTCTTTCTTATGTGCTAAAAGCAGCCCATTCTGGAGGCATGTGGCTGTGGTCATTTCCTGATGTGATAACTTGGGAGAAAATAGCACTAGCTGACCACCTGTCTGCATCTGGGAAAACAAAGCTCCTCAGAGCAAAGCCCCCACCTTGCAGGCTCAGGCATGACTGTAGCCAGCAGCTGGAAGCTTCAGTTAGATCAGTCCAGGCAGAAAATGGAGCACAAATCCCCAGATGAAGTTAGCTGGCTGGTGTTAGGCATGGGGTTGTGCTGGGAGGTTGCTGTGATCTCCCCTGCCCACCAACACCTGTGGGAGCAGCCAGGTTGAGGAAGAGCTGCTTACATGGCAGCTCTCCCCTGTGCTCCAGCTGCTGAGAGGCTACAGCAGGCTGTCATATTGCTCTTTTCCCCCTGCTTCCTACAACTAAAGTAAACTTCCCAGACTTCTCAGGAGCAGTGGGACATGAGAGGGATGGCTTGGAATAGAAACAAATCCATCCTCCCCCTGCATCCCTCTCCCTCCTTTCTGTAAGGTTCAATGTCACAGCAGAGAAGGAAATTGAGGTTTGGTGTCTGAGCCCCAGAGGCTGCTCCCAGCTGGGGAAATGCATCATCCTGCTGGGCTCTCCTGCTAATCCCTCCTGGGATTGCTTGCTGGCAGGGAGGCAGTGACATAGAGCAAAGAGGGTGGCAGCCAGTGCTCCTGGTGTCCTCGGGTCAATGGGATGCTGGTCCCATCATGCACTTACAACGAAGAAGGGATCTCTAGAAGAGAGGATTTATTCACTGTGTCTGGCCTGGCAGGGGCAATTTGGGATTGCAAAGAACAAGTAATCAGATTTCCATTTTTCTGAGGGCAATGCCAAGTGAAAATCTCTGAGCCTATTTCATTTTTTTATTGTTTAGAAGGAGAGAAGCCTCAACCCCTGCACAAGGGGGTGGTGGGCTGTATATTAAAAGCAGAGGTTAAAGCCTAGGAGCACAGCTATTGAAACCTTCTGAAGAGGAGCCCAGGATATTTTTGCCAGGCATCCCAGAGTAGAAGAGTTACTGGTTCCAAGATGGGCTTGTGGAGAAGGGAAGATCATGCTGTCCCTGTCCACTCTCCCCAAGTCTCTTGTCCCACAGGGCTTGGTTACCTGGATGATCAAACAAAAACTCACCATCAGCTGATGAGAGACTTTATCTTCGGCATCCATTTGGCAGGCTGTGGATCAGGCTACCCAGGAGAAAGCCTCCTACTGAAGTGTTCTGTCTTGTGCTGTGCTAATGAAGAAAGATGCTTCAAAGGTTTCAGGTTCCAGAGAGGCGAAAGCTTGGCCCGTGCTGCCCATCAACACTTTGTATATGGGAGCAGCTGGAGAGAGTCCAGCGAAGGCTACAAGGATGATTAAAGGATTAGAGCATCTCCCTTGTGGGGAAAAGGCTGAGAGACATGGGGATATTTATCCTGGAGAAGAGAAGGCTGCAAGGGATCTGGTCAATGGTTAGAAATACCTTAAGGGTGGAGGGTCAAGAAAATGGGACCAGACTCTTAACTGGTACCCAGTGATGGGATAAGGGGCAACAAATACTAGCTGGAACCAGGAAGCCCCACCTCACCATGAACAAAACCTCCTTGACTGCAAGGGTGCTGGAGCAGGCTGCCCAGAGAGGTCATGGAAGTCTTCTCTGGAGAGATTCCAAACCCACCTGGACATTGTGATCCTGGGCAAGCTGCTCCAGATGACCCTGTTTTGGCAGGGGGGTGGTAGACTGGATGATCTCTAGAGGTCCCTTCCAGCCCCTAAGTTCTCTATTCCATAAGCTCTTCTGCCTAACTGAGGGCCACTAAGCCTTTGTTCCCCATCCCCCCTTCATCTTCCCAAAGCAGCTCCTGCTCCCTCTACACCACCCTCTACTCTGCTCAAACAGCTCCTGCTCCACCACGACCATTTTTGTAGCCATCCCAGAGCAAGACCCTCAAGCAGCCAAAATACCACACAGAAGACCTCAGCCCCAATAAGGTGGCCCAGCCAGCACCCATAGAGGATATTGGAGTAGTCATCAATCATGGCCCTACCTGACCGGGGGGCCACCAGGCCCCCCGGCCTTTGTTGTCACCACCACCATCACCCAGTGTGCAGCATGGACTCACCAGAGATGAGAGGAGGATCCTCCAGCCCAGAAGGGCTCAGCTTAGGGCTGCTGCCTTTCCTGTGGGGAATTAAAAAGGGGAGTGGGTGGGGAGGGCAAAGTGGCCACACCTGGGGAGGGACAAGTGGCCACACCTGGGGTGGGAAGAGACTCCATCAGAGCCCAGGTGCTCTGGGATTTGAGGGGAAAAAGGTGGAAAATGGAGTGGGTGGGGTGGAAAAGGGGCAGGAAAGGGGAGGTGGTGGTGAAAGAAGGGCATTTTAAATTAACTTTATTTTCCATGAATAGAATAGAGTAGAATTAACCTGGTTGGAAAAGACCTTTGAGGTCATCGAGTCCAACCTATCACCCAACACCATCTAATCAACTAAACCATGGCACCAACCGCCACATCCAGTCTCCTCCTAAACACCTCCAGTGATGGGGACTCCACCACCTCCCTGGGCAGCACACTCCAGTGGCCAAACTCTCTTTCTGTGAAAAACTTCCTCCTAACCTCCAGCCTAAACCTCCCCTGGAGCAGCTTGAGACTGTGTCCTCTTGTTCTGGTGCTGGTTGTCTGGCAGAAGAGACCAACCCCCACCTGGCTACAACCTCCTTTCAGGTAGTTGTAGAGAGCAAGAAGGTCTGCCCTGAGCCTCCTCTTCTCCAGGCTAAGCAACCCCAGCTCCCTCAGCTTCTCCTCACAGGGCTGTGCTCCAAACCCCTCCCCAGCTTTGTTGCCCTTCTCTGGACACCTTCCAGCAAGAAGAAGGTTTTCATAACGCATAACTGCAGCTCATGGTTTGCTTTGCCTCCCTGCAAAAAAAAGAACAAACCCACCAATACTTCATAACAGCAAGCACAATGGTGGCTATTGCAATGAAACCTTCCCCTAATTACCATTTTGCTTGGCAGGAGAATCTGTGCTTTGCAGATCAAGATAACAAGTTTTAACAAAGCAAAGCAAGAAAGTTCTGCAAGAATGATTTTTTTTGCCCCCCTGGGTGCCAGCAGACATCACCAGGATGATTGAGGGACTGGAACACTGCCCTGTGAGGAGGGGCTGAGAGCCCTGGGCCCTTTTAGTTTGGAGAGAAGGAGACTGAGAGGGGATTTAATCAATGTTTATAAATATCTGAGGGCTGGGGGTCAGGAGGAAGGGGACAGGCTCTGCTCACTTGCACCCTGGGGTAGGACAAAGGGAAATGGATATAAAGTACAGCACAGGAGCTTCCACCTCAACATGAGGAGGAACTTCTTCACTGTGAGGGTCCCAGAGCCCTGGAGCAAGCTGCCCAGAGAGGTTTTGCAGTCTCCTTCCTGAAGACTTTTAAAACCCATCTGGATGTGTTCCTGTGTGACCTGTGCTGGATTCCATGGTCCTGCTGTGGCAGGGGGGGTTGGCCTTGATGATCATCAAAGGTCTCTTCCAACCCCTAGCATGCTGTGATCCTGTGATCCTACCATTCTCTGCTTGTGATGTGGGTACACATGGGTATGAAACATCCCATTTCAAAGATGTTTGTTCAACATCTTTGTGGGTGCCATGGTCAGTGGCATTGAGTGCACCCTCAGCAAGTTTGCTGATGACACCAAGCTGTGTGGTGCAGCAGGCAGGCTGGAGGGAAGGGATGACATCCAGAGGGACCTGGACAGGCTGGAGAGGTGGGCACAAGCCAACGTCATGAGCTTCAACAAGACCAAGGACAGGGTCCTGCAGCTGGGTCGAGGCAATCCCAGGCACAAATCCAGGCTGGGCAGGGACTGGCTGGAGAGCAGCCCGGAGGAGAGAGACTTGGGGGTGCTGGTGGACGAGAAGCTCACCAGGAGCTCTCAGTGTGCACTTGCAGCCCGGAAAGCCAATCAGAGCCTGGGCTGCAGCAGGAGAAGTGTGGCCAGCAGGGCAAGGGAGGGGATTCTCCCCCTCTACTCAGCTCTGGTGAGACCCCACCTGGAGTACTGCCTCCAGTTCTGGAGCCCCTATTCCAAGAGGGATCTGGAGGTGCTGGAAGGTGTCCAGAGCAGGGCCACGAGGATGATCAGAGGCTTGGAGCACCTCTCCTGTGAGGACAGACTGAAGGAGTTGGGGCTGTTCAGCCTGGAGAAGAGAAGGCTCTGAGGTGACCTAATTGTGGCCTTCCAGTATCTGAAGGGGGCCTACAAGAAGGCTGGGGAGGGGCTTCTCAGGCTATCAGGGAGTGATAGGACTAGGGGAAATGGAATGAAGCTGGAGGTGGGGAGATTCAGGCTAGATGTGAGGAGGAATTTCTTCACCGTGAGGGTGGTGAGGCCCTGGAATGGGTTGTCCAGGGAGGTGGTTGAGGCCCTGTCCCTGGAGGTGTTTAAGGCCAGGCTGGATGAGGCTCTGGGCAGCCTGATCTAGTGTGGGGTGCCCCTGGCCATGGCAGGGGGGTTGGAACTACCTGATCCTTGTGGTCCCTTCCAACCCTAACTGAAACTATGAAACTATAATTTAAGCACGCTGGCTACTACATTAAAGCTGCTTGTTATTGGTTGCTCCAATTATTAGCACTGCTGCTGGGGCTGTAGTGCAGCTGAAATCTTCACTTGATTGCTGCCACGTACTTTTTTAGCAAATAACCCAAACATTCCAACTTAAATATTGTCACAGCACCCTCTTAACAGGCAAATGAGGCAATTATAATCTCCTTGGATAATAGGATGGCTGCTACCCACCAACATGCATATAATGCATTTTGCTGATTTCAAGCAGGCTTCAGAGATCTGCATTTTCTCTAGTGGTGGCTCTGCAAAGCTCAACAATCCCCTTCAGCTGGGTCAACAGGGAGGTCTGCAGGGGAGCAGGTCTGCTGGAGGGCAGAGAGGCTTTGCAGAGGGACCTCGACAGGCTGGACAGATGGGCAGAATCCAACGGCATGAGACTGAACACATCCAAGTGCTGGGTTCTGCACATTGGCCACAGCAACCCCAGGCAGTGCTACAGGCTGGGGGCAGAGTGGCTGGAGAGCGGCCAGGCAGAGAGGGACCTGGGGGTGCTGGTTGATTGTAGGCTGAACATGAGCCTGCAGTGTGCCCAGGCAGCCAAGAAGGCCAATGGCATCCTGGCCTGCATCAGGAACAGTGTGGCCAGCAGGAGCAGGGAGGTCATTCTGCCCCTGTACACTGCACTGGTTAGGCCACACCTTGAGTCCTGTGTCAGTTCTGGGCCCCTCAGTTTAGGAAGGAGGTTGTCTTGCTGGAGCGTGTCCAGAGAAGGGCAACAAAGTTGGTGAGGGGTTTGGAACACAGCCCTGTGAGGAGAGGCTGAGGGAGCTGGGGTTGCTTAGCCTGGAGAAGAGGAGACTCAGGGGTGACCTTATTGCTCTCTACAACTACCTTAAGGGAGGTTGTAGACAGGCAGAAGTTGGTCTCTTCTCCCAGGCAGGCAGCACCAGAACAAGAGGACACAGTCTCAGGCTGCGCCAGGGCAGGTTTAGACTGGATGTTAGGAAGAAGTTCTATACCGAGAGAGTGATTGCCCACTGGAATCGGCTGCCCATGGAGGTGGTGGAGTCACCTTGATTGGAGGTGTTCAAGAAGAGGCTTGATGGGGTGCTTGGTGCCACAGGTTAGTTTTTTAGTTGTTTAGGTGGGTTGTATTGTATTGTATTGAGGTGGGTTGGATTGGTTGATGGGTTGGACGCGATGATCTTGAAGGTCTCTTCCAACCTGGTGTATTGTATTGTATTGTATTGTATTAACTCTGGTGTCCTGGTGCCATCCTTCCTGTGGAAGGTTGCTTTTCTCTGGGAAGAGTTTGTCCGTGGGGTAGGTGATACACGCGAAAACAAGTGCTCCCAGCATGCCAGTGGCTCAGTTCCAGGATCAGTGGCTGAGCAGAGCTTGGGGTGTGGTGGGTCTTGGGGGCATCCAGCATTCAGCAGTGCAGCATTTGCAAACAATCACAGAAGCACAGAATTGTGCTGGGGGTTGGAAGGGATCGCCAGAGATCAATTCCAACCCCACTGCCAAAGCAGGATCACCTAGGGCAGGTCACACAGGAACACACCCAGGTGGGTTTTAAAAGTCTTCAGGAAGGAGCCTCCAAAACCTCTCTGGGCAGCCTGCGCCAGGGCTCCAGCACCCTCACAGCAAAGATTTTGCTCATATTGAGGTGGAACGTCCTGTCCTATCACTGGGCACCGCTGAAAAGAGACTGGCCCCTTGTGCTTGACATCCACCCTGCAAGCATTTATGAACATTGATCAGATCCTCTCTCAGCCTCCTCTTCCTCAGCTAAACAGCCCCAGGTCTCTTAGCCTTTCCTCTTAAGAGAGGTGTTCTGTTCCCTTCAGCATCCTTGTAGCCTCCATTGGACTCTCTCCAGTAGTTCTCTGTCTCTTAAACTGGGGAGCACAGAAGTGGACAGGATGCTGCAGGTGTGGCCTCGCTGGGGCAGAGCAGAGGGGCAAAGCCAGCATCTCCTCTGTTCCCTGATGCTCCCTGTGACAGATGCTGATGGGCAAGGGCCTCACAGCTGCAGGATGAGCCGTGCTGTACCTTCCCATCACCTAAGCCATCCTTTTTCCCTGCTCTCGCTGCCTGCCTCTGATGATTGTAGTGAGGAGATCGCTCTGATTGCTGACAGCTTCTCCCGAGTTGCAGCACAATTGAATCAGTTCCCTTTCAGTGCATAGAAGCCCTTCAAATTGTAATCACAGGCCATTCTCCTTCTCCACATTGTGTTCTGCAGGCAGCTGTGAGCCAGCCCTGTCCTCTTCTCCTCCTCCTCCTTATCCTTCTCCTCCTCTCCAGAGCCCCCCGGGCCATGCTGGCAGCAAGCCTCTCACTCTCACCCTCGGCAGGGCTGTTCCCCTGTGGGTAGTTGCATGCCCTCTGTGAATAAAAATGGTGATGGAGCGTGTGGGGAGAGAAGGGCAAAGCCAGCAGGAGCTGGTGGGGTGGCTTCTGGGGCATGGCCAGCTCCCACTGGGTCAGGGTCTGTGGGTTAGGGACACTGTGCTTGTGCATCTGCATCCCTCTCCCAAGTGAAGGGGTGGAAAGTGAGAGGTCTTGAACACAAGTCCTACTAAGAGCTGCTGAGGGAGCTGGTATTGTTCAACCTGGAGAAGAGGAGGCTGAAGGGAGACCTCATTGCTCTGGGGGTTGGCCTCAAGTGACAGGATGAGAGGAAATGGCCTCAAGTTGCACCAGGGGAGGTTTAGTTTGGATGTTAGGAAAAAAAAAATTCTTCACTGTGAGGGTGAGGTGGCACTAGAAGAGGCTGCCCAGGGAGGTGGTGGAGGCACCATGCCTGGAGGTGTTTGAAGGATATTTGAATGAGGTGCTTGGAGATATGGTCTAAGAGCTGTGTGCAGGGAGATGTTATGTTCTGATTGGACTCCGTGATCTTCAGGTCTCTTCCAACCAGGGAATTCTCTGATTCTGTGTCAGTGTCTTGGCTTGGAGGTCAAATGAGGGTGCTGTCAGCTTCAAAACTGTAATGCTGGCTTTGAGGTGGGTCTTCTCCTAGGAGCAGTCTACTTTTTTGGGGAAATCCCAGGTGTGAGTTGGAGGCAACCCCCTCCCTTTGCCTAACCTGTTTGACCAAGTAGCAACCCAGAAGAGAAAGTAGAAACAAGCCCCCGCAGTCCTGGGAGCAAAACCATCTTCATCCTCCCCTGCTGCCATTCTGAGTGTCACAGCAGGGCTGTGGAAAGGTGAGCAGAAGCCAGAAAGGGCTGGACTGGTGGGACCTGGAGCTGGGAGAGTTCCCCTGAGGCAGGGCCACAACAGCCCTGCTGGTACCATGTCCTGGTACCAGCACCCCTTCCCCACCAGCTGAATTTCTGCTGCTCTTGCTCTCTTCTTTCTCTTCCCTCCACCCTTCACTTTCCTTGTGCTGCATCATTTTTGCTTTCATTGGCTTTCCTTTTGTTCACCACCTCTCCCTCTGTCTCTTTCTGCTCTCTTCACAAAGTTCTGTCTCCCACAGAGCCGTGTCCATGCAGATGCAGCAGGGCCATGAGGATGTCCCTCCTGCCCCACCACTCCAGTTTGATGTGGGCAGGTGCCCGAGTGTGACATCCTGCCTGCCCAGAGCCAGCAAATGCAGCAAAGGGTCAAATGTGTCAATGGAAAATTGAGTGTGGAGAGAATTAGGGCAGCAAGGCATAATAATAAAACCTATTGCTGTTGGAACCAAGCCAGGAGAAGCTATAGAGAGAGGGCTGGGTGCCAGCGTTAGGAGGAAGAAAGGATGATTGAATGTGGCCCTGAGCTCATCGATCTGGAGGTTAGGACAGGGCTGGGATAAGGCTTTGGGCACAGGGGCAGCAGGGAGCTGCTTCCCTCCAAGCTCAGCCTCGCTCCTCTCCATGCAGTCCCCAGTGCCTGCTGGTGGTGTTCGCTGGTCTGGCAGCGCTCTGGCTGCCGTTAGGAGTTGTTCTGGTCCTTCCCTGCAGGGCTGGGGAGATACATTTGAAAAGAAAAGAAATAGTAGGAAGGAAGAGCTTGAAAATGGTTCTGTGCTTCTGAGGAGGACAGGGTTTGTCATTTGCTTGTCCTCCCATCACATTCCTTCGCCAAGGGGAAAAGCTAAAACTTGCTAAACTTGAAAGACCCTGAAGTCCCCGTGAGGCATGGCCGGGGGTAAATGCTGTCATGCCTTGTAGGTGCAGAAGTATTTGTGTCAATTTGTTCTGAGAGCATCAGTCCTAATTAACAGCACAGCTCAGGCACCTGCTTTGCTTCAGCACCAGTGTCATGGAATCATAGAAATGTTTGGATGGAAGAGACCTTTAAGGTCACCAAGTCCAACCATTAGCCCAGCACTGCCAGGTCATCACTAAACCATGCTGTTCAGTGCTACATCTGCACGGCTTTGAAACCCCTCCAGGGATGGGGACTCCACCACTGCCCTGGACAGCCTGTTTCAGAGCTTGACAACCCTTTTGGGGAAGAACTTTTTTCCTAATGTCCAACCTAAACCTCCCCTGATGCAACTTGAGGCCAATTTGTCTGGTCCTATTGCTTGTTACTAGGGAAAAGAGAGCAACACCCGCCTGGCTTCAGCCTCCTTTCAGGGAATGGTAGAGGGCCGTAAGTTCTGGCTGCCTCCTGTTCTCTAGACCAAACAATCCCAGTTCCCTCAGCTGCTCCTCACCAGCCCTCTTCTCCAGACCCTTCAGCAGCTTTGTTGCCCTTCTCTGGATCTCCTCCAGCACCTCAATGTCTTTCTTGCAGTGAGGGGCCCAAAACTAAACCTAGTACTCACGATGTGACCCCACCAGTGTCCAGTAAAGGGGCATGATCACTTCCCTGCTTTGCTGGCCACAACATTGCTGATCCAGGCCAGGATGCTGTTCACCTTCTTGGCCACCTGGACACACACTGGCTTACCTTCAGCTGCTGTCAACTAGCACCCCAAGTCCTTTTCCACTGGGCAGTTTCCAGCTACTGTGCCCCAAACCTGGGTCATTGCATGGGGTTGTTGTGACCCAAGTGCAGGACATGGCACTTAGCCTTCTTGAACCTCATACAACTGATCCCCAAGGATCAGTGCTGGGCCCCATGCTCTTGAGCATCTTTATTAATGATCTGGACAAGGGCATTGAGTCCATCATCAGTAAATTTGCGGACGACACCAAGCTGGGGGCAGGAGTTGATCTGCTGGAGGGCAGAGAGGCTTTGCAGAGGGACCTCGACAGGCTGGACAGATGGGCAGAGGCCAAGGGCAGGAGATTGAACACATCCAAGTGCCAGGTTCTGCACATTGGCCACAGCAACCCCAGGCAGTGCTACAGGCTGGGGTCAGAGTGGCTGGAGAGCGGCCAGGCAGAGAGGGACCTGGGGGTGCTGGTTGATTGTAGGCTGAACATGAGCCTGCAGTGTGCCCAGGCAGCCAAGAAGGCCAATGGCATCCTGGCCTGCATCAGGAACAGCGTGGCCAGCAGGAGCAGGGAGGTCATTCTGCCCCTGTACGCTGCACTGGTTAGGCCACACCTTGAGTCCTGTGTCCAGTTCTGGGCCCCTCAGTTTAGGAAGGAGGTTGACTTGCTGGAAGGTGTCCAGAGAAGGGCAACAAAGCTGGGGAGGGGTCTGGATCACAGCCCTGTGAGGAGAGGCTGAGGGAGCTGGGGTTGTTCAGCCTGGAGAAGAGGAGTCTCAGGGGTGACCTTATTGCTCTCTACAACTACCTTAAGGGAGATTGTAGACAGGCAGAAGTTGGTCTCTTCTCCTAGGCAAACAGCACCAGAAGAAGAGGACACAGTCTCAAGCTGTGCCAGGGCAGGTTTAGGCTGGATCTTAGGAAGAAGTTCTACACAGAGAGAGTGATTGGCCATTGGAATGTGCTGCCTGAGGAGGTGGTGGAGTCACCATCTTTGGAGGTGTTCAGGAGGAGACTTGATAGGGTGATTGGTGCCATGGTTTAGTTGATTAGGTGGTGTTGGATGATAGGTTGGACATGATCTTGAAGGTGTCTTCCAACCTGGTCTGGTCTATTCTATTCCATTCCATTCCATTCCATTCCATTCCATTCCATTCCATTCCATTCCATTCCATTCCATCCTATCCTATCCTATCCTATCCTATTCTAATCTCAGCACATCCATCAAACCTGTTCCTGTCCCCCTTTAGAGCTTTCCTGCCCTCCAGCAGATCACCATCATTACAGTGGCTTCAAGTTTTGCTGAAAAGGAGCTGAAGATGCTGTTTGCTTTGTGGTGATTTTTGTGGTTTGTTTAGTTTTAGTTTTCCATGCTGGGCAGAGAAACTCTCTCAATGTGGCAGGCAATTAAGAAAACAAATCTCAAAACCTGGTTGCTGTGATCCATTGTTCTTCCCCCCCACTAGGCCCCATCAGTTCTGAATGCTGAAGCAGTGTTAGCAGTGCTAGCAAGGTCTCTGTCACAGATGGCGTCTTTAAGGCAGCCTGGTTTCTCTCCAAGCATTGCAAACTTTCTTTGGTCCCAAGAAGTCAAAGTGAATTGGAGGCAGCCAGCTAGAACATGCACTCCTGGGGGATCCACTTTCCTGGCAGATAAGCAGGGGTTTTGCTAGCATTGAGGTCTCAAGTGTGTTCCTGAGCCCTCTGTACCATTATGTGCTGCATAATGGCATGATGGGATGCACTGGGAAACCAGGTCAGCAGCTGGGGAAGAGCAGGCATCCCTGGTGCATCCCACAGCATCCTTGCTCGATGTTGCACAGCACATGGCTCAGCAGCTCGAGGCTTCGGTGCCTGAGGAGCACTCAAGCTTGAATCATAGCAGGCACTGATCAGGCTTTGGAACAGGCTGCCCAGCAGGGTGGTGGAGTCACCATCCCTGGAGGTGTTCAGAAAATGTATGGACATGACACTTTGGGACATGGTTTAACAGCCAGGGTGGTGTTGGGTTGACAGTTGGACAATGATCTTAGAGGTCTTTTACAACAGAGGGGACTCTGCCATAGAATAGCTTGACCTCCAGCTTCATAGAATGGTTTGAGTTGGAAGGAACCTCCAGAGGTCATCTAGTCCAACCACCCTACAGTGAGCAGGGACATCCTCCATTAGATGCCCTATGAGATTAGAAGCCCTGTCTCAAAGGTCTCTTCCAACCTGGTTAAATTCTATTCTATTCTATTCTATTCTATTCTATTCTATTCTATTCTATTCTATTCTATTCTATTCTATTCCACTTCTATTCCTATTCTATTCTATTCTATTCCACTTCTATTCCTATTCTATTCTATTCTATTCTGTTCTATTCTATTCTATTCCACTTCTATTCCTATTCTATTCTATTCCAATTCTATTCCAATTCTATTCTATTCTATTCTATTCTATTCTATTCCAATTCTATTCTATTCTATTCTATTCTATATTTCTATTCTATTCTATTCTATTCTATCCTATTCCATTCCACTTCTATTCCACTTTTTTTCTATTCTATTCTATCCTATTCTATCCTATCCTATTATATTCTATTCTATTCATCCACCTGAATTCAGGAGCCTGGGTTTCCCCAGCAGGGTGGCTGAGCCTTTTGGTTAACCCCCTCCTGGAGCTGGAAGAGAGGAAGGACTCTCCTCATGCCAAAGCTGGGAGACAAATGGCCCTGACTTCAGCTTAAAGATTGTGTCCTCACATTGGCTGGGGTAGAGCAGCTCATATATTCTTGTTTCCCTAAATGAAGGATGCACTCAAGCAATTGAAAACAACTTCTGGGACAATCTGGTTCCATTATGCCTAATGGAAGCGGGTGTACGTGGCGCGTGGTGCCTGCTGATATCTTGGAGAAACAAAGAGGGATTTTCCCATTATTCACAGAATGGATGAGACGTGAAATGAACTCCTCAGAGGCGTTTCAGTTTGTCACAACAGAGCAAAGTGAGTCACGTTTGGAGGATTTGGGAACAAAATGTGTGCGGTGTCTTGTATTCCCCTGTTTGTGGGCTCCCTGCCTCCCTCTTCCGCTCCCCCTCTTCCCTTTCCTGTTCAAGTTTGGCAGCAGCAACCCAAGCTCACAGAGTCACAGGATGCTAGGTGCTGGAAGGTGTGGTGGGTTGAAGTTTAGCCCCAACATTAGCCAGACCAATACAGAAGCAAATGAGGCTGTATTTACAAGCAAAAGCTGCCTTCTACAATGGAATGCAAAGGATATGTACAAATACACAGGACTGACAATAGTTACTGATATTTACATTCAATAAACAGCTCAAGGATACCCCTGGCCAAGCACCAGGGGAAGCTTCTAGCTTCTCCCTCTCTGCCTCCCCACAAGGGGTGTGGAGCACAGCCCTGTGAGGAGAGGCTGAGGGAGCTGGGGTTGCTTAGCTTGGAGGAGGTTCAGGGGAGACCTTGTTGCTCTCTACAACTACCTGAAGGGAGGTTTTAGCCAGGTGGGGTTGGTCTCTTCTCCCAGGCAACCAGCACCAGAACAAGGAGACACAGTCTCAAGCTGTGCCAGGGGAGGTTCAGGCTGGATGTTAGGAAGAAGTTCTTCCCAGAAAGAGAGATTGGCCCTTGGAATGTGCTGCCCAGGGAGGTGTTTAGGAAGTGACTGGATGGGGTGCTTGGTGCCATGGTTTAGTTGATGAGATGGTGTTGGGTGATAGGTTGGACTTGATGATCTCAAAGGTCTCTTCCAATTTGGTTAATTCAATTCAATTCAATTCTATTCTATTCTATTCTATTCTATTCTATTCTATTCTATTCTATTCTATTCTATTCAGACAAGAGAGAGGAGCAGAGATGTTAGACTTAGGCAAGGTTAGCCAAAGCACGCAGGTTCTCTCTCCTGAGCGAAACCAAAACTGCCAGAGATAGGAAGAGAAGAGAAAAGGGAAGAATTGTTATGGTACAGCTCCTCTTATTCTAGATGTTTACCCAATAAATTTTAGAATGATCTTTTGTTTTCCTTTTTACACCCAATAGTGATTTATTTATATTTTTCTACTTTTTGGCTGAAAATCTGTACCTAAATTTTAAAGGCACAGCCTAAAACCACCACAGAAGGGACCTCCAGAGATCATTGAGTCCAACCTCGCTGCCAAAGCAGGATCACCCAGGACAGGTCACCCAGGAATGCAGCCAGGTGGGTTTTGAAAGCCTCCAGAGAAGGAGGCTCCACAACCTCTCTGGGCAGCCTGCCTCAGTGCTCCAGCACCCTCACTGTTATGTTCTGAGATTCATACCTTAGGATATCAGGTAGTGATAGGACTAGGGGGAATGGAATGAAGCTGGAGGTGAGGAGATTCAGGCTGGATGTGAGGAGGAAGTTCTTTACCGTGAGAGTGGTTGTGGGGGACTGTGTCCCCCGGACTGAGTAATTGAAGATGAGAAACTGCAAGGAGAGATGAAATGGGAGCCACCTGTTGACGGCTTAACAAGTAACTCCAATAGATGAGATGAGGGTCAGCTGTGCTACCCTAATAAGTATCGCCAGCCAGTAAGAGAAGGAGGCCAATTAACCACTCCCCTGCAGCCACTCCAAGGGGAGAGCAACGAATGTGAGCTGCCACGAAGGCAGTCGCCAGTCTGATGGGCTTGCTGCTGCAGGTAGGAGCTCTTGACCTGGGCACTCCCTGCCCCCCTGCTTGAATTCCACCCTTGTCGCTGTGGGTGCTGCCCGGACCCTACTGCGACAAGTGGTGAGGTCCTGGAATGGGTTGTCAGGAGGTGGTTGAAGCCCCGTCCCTGGAGGTGTTTAAGCCCAGGCTGGATGAGGCTCTGGCCAGCCTGATCTAGTGTGAGGTGTTCCCTGCCCATGGCAGGGGGGTTGGGACTAGATGATCCTTGTGGTCCCTTCTGACCCTGATTGATTCTATGATTCATCAGTCTGCAACCTCCTCTCCCTTCCCTGGCTGCAGGAGAGGGCCTTGTGGATCAGAGGATGCTCCAGAAAGGGGGTTTTATTTGTCATTTCGTTTCTGAGCCCAGAGGAGGCATCTGCTTGTGTCTCAGAGGCTGGCAGTGACCATGAAGAATATCCAATGAGCCATGGCAAGAGGATCCCAGCTCCTTCCAGTGTGGTAGCTGAAGCATTAAAAAATAGCCAAATATCCTGTGAACTGGAATAATTAATCTCATCTTGATAACTAAGCTAATGAATTCAATGGACTATGGGATGTTGTATTTGCAGCCCTGGGGCTGCTTGATGCTTCCCAGCCAGAGAGGAACATCCAAAACTTCTCTCAGAGTTTTCCTTTCAGAAAATAGAATTTCATCAGAGAAAGTGGAGGAGGGCAAGAGAGGAATATTTCATTTGTACCTTCCAGTTGGCTGAATTAGAAGTAAAACTGTGGGGTTTTTTTACAGCTGAATTGCAGGACATTTAGCAGTCTGCTGGGCAGGTGTCCTGCTTCGAGCTCTGCACCATCATAATCTGTTCTCTGAAACCCCTTTTGGTGAGGTGGATGTTGGTCAGAATCAAGCAATATGTGATACCAAAAGAGGGAGCTGCCTCAGGCTGTGTCAGGGGAGGTTTAGCTAGAACATGACTCTAAATGAGGGGTGAGGGTGGCTGGTTTGCCATCAGCTTCAGCATAAACTGACAGCAGCACTGCCTGTTCACATGCCTTTGGTTTGGTGGCACTGAAATGATTCCAGAGGCCAAATGGTGCCATGCAGAAGGTCTGTCCCAGCTCAGACAAGGGTAGGGGCAACCTTACTGCATGTACAAAGCACCACAGGGCTGCATCCTCCCATAATGGAGGCCTGGTGCTAATGACCTCACCTGGGTCATTGCTTGCTGGACACTGTCCCGTTTTTGGTAGTTTATGCTTTTGAGGTCTTTTTCCAAATCACAGAATCATTCAGGCTGGCAAACACCTCAGAGATCATCAAGTCATTACCTAATAAGCAAGGCAAGAGGCTGGTGTAGGGGTGGTGATGCAGAGGCTGGAGTGCTCAGCAGCTTTCCTTGGTGAGGCTGTACAGATTTTGGGAGGGCTGTGGCCTCTTTCTTTCCTGGCCAGCATGAAATAACTGCAGTTTGTTTCTCCTTAAGCAGTGTCATTTAATTTTCTCCAGCAAAATTGCTGTCCAAAAATAAATCCTGTTCAGGAGAAACTTAATTAGGAAGCCTTGGACGTCAGCCTCCTGCAGAGCAATTTGAGCCTCCCAGATCCCATCCTGGCCGTGGGGATCCCTGCCGGGGTGAGGAGGGGAGTGCCCCACTTTTAGACCTTTGCCACAATTAGGTTCTGCCTCTTATTGAACTCCTCTTCGCTGCACCTGGGCTGCTGATTAAGAATTGCTTTGAAAGGCATCTTCAAACTCTTTGCAAGGACCATTTGCAAGGCCAGCAGGAGCAGGGAGGTCATTGTGCCCCTGTACACTGCACTGGTTAGGCCACACCTTGAGTCCTGTGTCCAGTTCTGGGCCCCTCAGTTTAGGAAAGATGCTGACTTGCTGGGACGTGTCCAGAGAAGGGCAACAAAGTTGGTGAGGTGCTTGGAACACAAGCCCTGTGAGGAGAGGCTGAGGGAGCTGGGGTTGCTTAGCCTGGAGGAGGCTCAGGGGAGACCTTACTGCTCTCTACAACTCCCAGGCAACCAGCACCAGAACAAGAGGACACAGTCTCAAGCTTCACCAGGGGAGGCTCAGACTGGATGTTAGGAAGAAGTTCTACAGAGAAAGAGTGATTGCTTATTGGAATGTGCTGCCCAGGGAGGTGGTGGAGTCACCATCACTGGAGGTGTTCAGGAGGAGACTTGATAGGGTGCTTGGTTGCATGGTTTTGTTGATTAGACGGCGTTGGATGATAGGTTGGACTCGATGATCTCAAAGGTCTCTCCCAACCTGGTTTATTCTAGTCTAGTCTGTTCTATTTCCTGACTTAGCAAATTCATGCATTAAAATCTAGAAATATTTAATCACTTTTTGCCCCCAGTGAGGCTGTTCTTGTGCCTCTTCCCCTCTCTGCTCCCCTCCTCCACCAGTAAGGCCCTTCCCTCCAATGCTCAGACAGTCCATTACACGATCCTGCTTTGGCAGAGGGATTGGACTTGATCTCCAGAGGCCTCTTCCAAGTCCTGCCATTCAATGATTCTGTGACCACTGCATGGCTGTGCCTCTGCTTCTCTGGAAGCACGAGGTCCATTGAAGAAGCCAACACCCCCCAGAACTTGGGAAAACCCTGCTTGGGTTTTTTGCCAGAAGAAAACCAGCAAGAGCAATGGCAGGTTGAGCCATGCAGGTTGTAAAGGTGTGGGATTTTAGTTCTGAAACGTTCTTCCATCACAAAAAAACGACCAGAGGGCAAGAGAACCTCTCCTCTGAAAACAAGCTGGGAGAGTTGGGGTGGTTCAGCCTGGAGAAGAGAAGGCTTTGGAAAGACCTTACAGAAGCCTGCTGGGGCCTACAAGAAAGCTGGGGAGGAATTGTTTACAAGGGCATGTATCACTAGGACAGGGGGCAATGGTTTTAAACTAGAGGAGGGTAGATACAGGTTGGACACTAGGAAATAGTTCTTCACTCTGAGGGTGGTGAGACACTGGAACAGGCTGCCCAGGGAGGTGGTGGGAACCCCTTCCCTGGAGACATTCAATGTCAGGCTTAAAGGAGCTCTGAACAACCTGATCTAATTGGGGATGTCCCTGCAGGGATGTTGCAGCAGGTGACCTTGAAAGGTCCTTCCCAACCAACAGCTTCCTGTGGTCTCTGTGAAGCATCTGCCAGTGCCTGTCTGATGAGTGAGGGTTTGAAACTGCTCCTTCACTACATCCAGGATAAGAAGGAGAGTGAGGGGGTGTGGCACTGGGCAGTGATGGTCCAGCAGGCAGCTGAGAAGGTCAGATACCTGCCATGGCTGTGCAGTGGCTGGGTGTCATGCCAGACACCTCTTGTGCTGTACCAGTGGGATGCTCATGGGCAGCCAACTGCCCGGCTTTGAGCCTGTTGCTGTGTGAGCTGTGGCCCTGAATGGCAAAGCACAAACCAACCCCCAAGGAAACTCTCAAGTTCTCTAGGAAAGAGACACAAATAATGTGCTTATGAAAGGGATTCTTTATCACTCTCAACATTATTTTATTTTTATTCCCCCAACTGCAATTAAATTCAAGGTCTTGTATCATCTGCTGTCATCATTCCCGGGGAGAAGCTGTGGAGCTGATAGCAGGAGGGGCTGGGGGGAGGGAGCCAGGCTGCACTGTCAGCTGGGTGAGAGGACACCCAGCCCTGGCAGCTGTGCCTGCACCCCTGAGCAAGGAGGCTGCTGGGGATGCTCTGGGATGCACTGGGATGTCCTGCCCGAGCTGCCCTGATGTGCAGGGAGCAGAGGTGCTGGCAGGGTGCTCTGGGAGTGCAGGAAGCCCAGTTTCCCAGGGAGGCTGGGGAGGCTGTTTCCAGTGCCCATGCTAGCTGGGGTTTTGTTGCAGAATGGAATGGGCTGCCCAGGGAGGTGGTGGAGTCACTGTCCCTGGAGGTGTTGCCCAGGGAGGTAGTGGAGTCACCATCCCTGGAGGTGTTCAAGAGGGGACTGGACGTGGCACTTGGTGCCATGGTTTAGTCATGAGGTCTGTGGTGACAGGTTGGACTCGATGATCTTTGAGGTCTTTTCCAACCTTGGTGATACTGTGATAAAGCACTTTGTGGGAGGGGAAACAGAGTAAATTTCATGGGGAAAAAAAAGAACACCAACAAGAAAACAGAACAAACCAAAAGCATTTAGCAGAAAGCTGATAGCAGGTTTTGTAGTAAAGGAGCAAAACCTCCCAGCCTCAGCTGCAGGCTGCTGCTTGCAAGGTCTCCTCCTGCCTATGGCTCCTTGCTGCACCGGTGCACGCCTGGGGTGTTTGTGTTTTCCCTGTGACTTGTCTCGGAGGTTTCAGGGGTTGTTGGCTTGAATTATGGAAACAGGCAGGTGTTGGAGCAGCTGTGCTGGTGGTGGTACTGGGACGGGGCCAAGCTGGGTGCAGGCTGCTGCATTTCTTCACCTGCTGGCTGTGCTTCCTGCAGAAATCATTCTCCCAGCTCTCTTCTCAACCCCAAGCAATTTATTAGCCTTTGCCCATTTCCAGAGGTTTCAATGTTTTTCCTCATCTCCTTTCTTGAAAGGGTGACATTTGAGGGTCATGAAGATGCCAAAAGGAAAGCTTAAACTGGGTAGGAGTGAGAATATTGGATCTGGTTCTTCTCCAAGCTGTCCCCAGAAGCAGCAGCCCTGTGCACAAGGGTATGTGCAGGGAGAGCCAAGCCCTGACTCACGGACACCAGAACTGGATGGTGCTGGCTCTGTGCTTGTGTGCTGTCAGGATGTCCCAGCAATGTGGGTCAGCTTTTCTGCATGTTTGAGAGGAGACACGTGCCCCAAGATTCAGTGCTTGATGCTGATTAGTGCTGCCTTTCAGTGGTGGATCCAGGGAGAGGCTGTAGGCACCTCGAGGGGCTGCCCTCTTGTCCCACGCTGTGAGTGGCTCCACCTGGAATCTGCTTTAGTTTGATTTCTGCAGGTGAAAATGAGAGAGAACCAGATGTGTGGGGCTGACTGGCTGCCTTTTGGGGGCTTCTGCAGAGTCCCCCAGCCAGGAGCCTGCAGGGAAGCTGTGTCAGGATCCATGCCATTCTGAAAACAATGAAATGCAAAACGTCTTGATTTCTTCCCACCACCACCCCCCACCCTTGCCCTGGAACATGAAGGAAATTCCAAAAAATCTCATCATGACAACTCTTGACACTTCTGTTCCCATTTGCTTGAAAATTACCTTTCAAATATAGTTCAGTTCTCTCCAGCAGAAGACCTGTCAAAGAGAGACTCTTCCAGGACAGCTGAGGAAGAGAGAAAATACTGAAGCAGCATCGTCCTCGCTGTCTCTAATGGAACTAAAACGTGGCACATTTCAGCTGAGGGTGCCTGTTCTGTGCTCTCTCCTCTTGCAGCATGAATCCCAAAGGGAGGCAATGTTCTGAGTGTTCTAATTTGATGATAATAATTCAGCATTTACAGAATCTTCTCTCTCTGAATAACAAAGCATGTCAGGAAAAAAGTGTTACCCCCAGTGACAGGTGGGGGGCTGAGAGGTGAAGTCGAGGGAGTTGAGCTGAAGAGCTGGGTGTGAGACCTGGGGTTTCTGACTTCCCAGTCGAAGGGGTTTGCCTTCCTGCTGGTCTCTCCCTGTTAAGGCTAGGAGTTGGAGTTGTTCAGCCTGGAGAAGAGGAGGCTATGGGGAAACCTATTTGCAGCCTTTCAGTGCTTAAAGGGGTTGATAAGACAGATGGGGACAGACTTCTGAGCAGGGCTGGTTGTGACAGGACAAGGGGTGATGAGTTTAAACTAAAAGAGAGAGAAATTCAGGCTAGAGAGAAGGCAGAAATTTTTTTTATACTGCAGGTGGTGAGACCCTGGCCCAAGTTGACCAGAGAGTTGATAAATGCCCCATCCCTGGAGCCATTCCAGGTCAGGCTCTTTGTGGCTCTGAGCAACTTGCTCTAGTTGCAGATGTCCCTGCTGGCTGCAGGGCAGTTGGACTGGGTGACCTTTAAAGGTCATAGTATCATAGAATCAGTCAGGGTTGGAAGGGACCACAAGGATCATCCAGTTCCAACCCCTCTGCCATGGGCAGGGACACCCCACACTAGATCAGGCTGGCCAGAGCCTCATCCAGCCTGGCCTTAAACACCTTCAGGGACAGGGCCTCAACCACCTCCCTGGACAACCCATTCCAGGGCTTCACCACTCTCACAGTGAAGAACTTCCTCCTCATGTCCAGCCTGAATCTCCCCACCTCCAGCTTCATTCCATTCCCCCATGTCCTATCACTACCTGAGATCCTGAGCAGTCCCTCCTCAGCCTTCTTGTAGCCCCCTTCAGATACTGGAAGGCCACAATGAGGCCACCTCTGAGCCTTCTCTTCCCCAGACTGAACAGCCCCAACTCCTTCAGTCTGTCCTCACAGGAGAGGTGCTCCAGCCCTCTGCTCATCCTTGTGGCCCTTCTCTGGACACCTTCCAGGTCCCTTCCAACTGAACCCATTCTGTGATTCTGTGACTCTGTGGCCCAGCAGCCTCACAGAGGCACCCAGAAGGTGCTGGTGGGATACTCTGGGTGCAGAAGTGTGGGTGGGGTTGCAGTCCTGGGTGCACTTTGCTGGCACATCCTCTCTGTGGTGGGCTCTGCTAGAGGTGGGATGCCAGTAACGAGGGGAGGCTGCCCCAGAGCTTTGGAAATGTTGGATATGATTATATTTTGTTTGAGAAGTGGACAAGTGCAGGCTTCCAGAAAGGATCTTGACACCGTGTCTGACGACATAAGGAATTGCAAAGCTTCATGGAGCAGGCTGCTGGTGTGGTCCTGCCCTTGGAGCAGCAGTCAGACATCTGTGTGAAAGTGATGTCTGTATTCTCATCATACCTAATTGCTCCAACTCCTTACCTGCATGACTTCACTGCTGAAATGACCGACTGAGAGGATGGGGGAGAAAAGGGAGGGAGTTGGTCTACGGTGGTGAGTCAAACCCAGGGATTAGAACAGAAATTGTCTTATAATTAAAGTTACGGAGCTGCTGCAGCAGCAGTGTAATTACTGACAGGGAGCAGTGAAGTGTGGATGAGGAGATGTAAGATACCTGGCTTTTGGGGAGCACCTGAGCAGGGGTGAGGAGGCAGAGTGATGCTGTTTGGGAGGGCAGCTGGGGATGAAGTTAGTGGATAAACAGGCACTCCATGACACTGTTTAATGGCCACGATGGGGTTAGGTCAATGGTTGGACTCAGTGTTCTTCAAGGTCTTTTCCAACCAAAACAATTCCATGATTCTATGAAAGGAAGGGGATAGGGGAGTGATTCACAGATTGCATTGGGTTGGAAGGGACCCTCAAAGGTCATCTTGTTCAACTCCCCTGCAGGCAGCAGGCACACCTCCAACTAGATCAGGGTGCCCAGGGCCACATTGAGTCTGACCTTCAATGTCTCCAGGGATGGGGCCTCAACCATACCCCCGGGCAATCTGTTCTAGTATTTCACCACTCTCATTGTGAAGAAATTCCTCCCAGTGTCCAACCTAAATCTTCCCTACTCCAGTTTCAAACCATTGCCCCTCAGCCTGTCACCACAAACCCTTCTCAACAGTCTCTCCCTGGCCTTCCTGTATCTCCCCTTCAGATATTGAAATGTAGCTATAAGGTCACCGCAGAGCCTTCTCTTCTCCAGGCTGAACAGCCTCAGTTCTTTCAGCTTGATCCTGTGCTGCCACAGCTCCCAGAGGTATTTCAAGCTTGTTTGCATGGTGTGAGACACTCTTTGAGCAGGTTTATGTGTGCACTTCCAGTTACAGCAAAGCACCTTGCAGTCCCTCGGGCCACCCACACGTGCCTGCGTCTCGCTCCGCGAGCAGCTGACCTGTTGTGTATGTGAAGGGAACCTTTTATTTGGTGAGTGTTGGCCTCTGCTGCTTCATTTCATGCTCAGTGCTCAGAAATCAAGGGCTGTTTCTTTCCAAGACCTTTACTAAATGCTCCTGAGTTAGTGGAGCTGGGTAGTTAGTACTGGGAGGGATGCTGAGGAGGTGGTTTTTAGTCAGGTCCAATACTTCTGGCTGTTTTGTTGCATTCCTCTGCCCCTTCCATGTACACACTGCCTGGGTTTTATTTATTAATGTTGACCAAGTGTTGAGCTTTGGGAGGGTTCTCAGTGGTGACACAGTTAGAGCTGTGCATCTGTAAGCACTCAGAAATGAGCAGTTATCTGTGTCTGCTCCCAGCAGAGGCCATGGAGTCACTGGCTGCCAAAATGAGCTTCAGTGACCTTTAGTTTGGCTCTTGTGCTCAGGGTCAAAAGGAATTGGTTTTATATTCACCTTCTGTATGACTGATCCCGTCTCTTCTCATTTGGATGCTCCTCCTGCTGCTCTCTCTGTGTGGTTGCTGCCTGCAGGATGGAGTGCAGCTGGATGTGAGAGCACAACTGGAGTATTGTGTCCAGTTCCGGGCACCCCAGTTCAAGAAGGATGGAGAAATCCTAGAGAGAGTCCAATGGAGGCTATGAGGAGCATCTGTCTGATGAGGAAAGGCTGAGTGACCTGGGGCTGTTCAGCCTGGAAAAGAGAAGGGAATAGGAGGTCTTATTAATGCTCACAAATATCTGAAGGGTGGGTGTCAAGAAGAAGGGGCCAGACTCTTTTCAGTGGTGTCCTGAGATAGGATGAGGGGCAATGGACTCAAACTGCAGCCCAGGAAGTTCCACTTCAGCATAAGGAAGAACTTTAAGGCTGATGGAGTCCTGGGGCAGGCTGCCCAGAGAGGGTGTGGAGTGTCCTTGTCTTGTGACTTTCAAGACCCATCTGGATACGTTCCTCTGTGACCCGACCTAGGTGATCCTTCTTTGGCAGGGGCTCTGGACTCGGTGATCTCCAGAGATCCAGCCCCTTACCATTCTATGAGTCTATATGGCTGTGGTACCCAAAGGGCTCAAAAACCTCAGCATCCTCCACCCAGGGCAGGAAGTTAAACGAGTGAGAGCAATGGCTGCTTCCTGTGTTGTATTGAGATGGAGAAGTTCCTCCAGCTGCATGTCCTCTGCAGCCGGTGGGGACCATCAGGAGCCGGGATCAGGGGAGTGCCAGGCTGCAGTAACTCTGCTAAGCACTTCCCCGCAATATGCAAAACGCTTACAGGAGCAATGGGAATTTCTGCCTGACCTCAGCTGGTGTGATCAACTGATGCCCTGAAGCATGAAAATAAATAGCTCTGACTCATAAGAACAAGTGGTGCAATTACTTTAGCTAGGATAAAATATTTGTAAGTATCTAATCCTGCTCTGCACCGTGTGCAGAAGTGAGCACTTATCTCCCTGCTGCTCCCTCTTCCCCGCAGCAGCACAGCTCCATGCCAACAAGGAGCCTCTTCAGCTCCTCGTGCCTTGGTGCATCTGTTCCTTCAGCCCCTGCTTTGAGCTGGGGGTGGTGGGAGGGAGGCACAACCCCGGGGGCTGACACAGCTTTGATTGAAGAGTGTTCTATTTCCAAGGAGATGTAGAATCACAGAATTGGTTTGGTCAGAGGAGACCTGTAAGTTCATTGAGCCCAGCCAGAAACCCAGCACTGCCAGGTCACCACTGAACCACATCCCTCAGCACCACACCTACAGGGCTTTCAAACCCCTCCAGGATGGAGGCTTCACCACTTCCCTGGCCAGCCTGTTCCAGGGCTTGACAACCCTATTGGGGAAGAATTTGTTCCTCATGTCCAACCTAAATCTCCCCTGGTGCAAGTTGAGTTTTTTCCCTCTTGCCCTGTGGCTAGTTTGCTGGGAGTGGAAGTTGCATCTCTTAATTTGGGATTATTTTCTAGCTTTGCCTTAAGACAGCAGGACAGGAGACATCTGTTAGCAAAGGGTCAGTTCAGAAGGAGCAGGACACAGTGAGGTGAAGCCTGGGGAGGGGTCCCTGGATCCTGGCTGGCTGTGTTGGGTAGTGAATGTGGCCACAAGCCACCTTATGGTTTCTCCTGCAATCAGTGGTATGAAGGGGCTCATTCTGGCTCAGAAGAGGGTGTTTGGCCATGCTCAGGAGCTGGCTGGCAGCAGTGAGGGCTGTCTGCTGGGCTTAGAGCTAGAATAGAATAGAATAGAATTAACCAGGTTGGAAAAGACCTTTGAGATCATTGTGTCCAACTATCACCCAACACCTTCTAATCAACTAAACCAAGGCACCAACCACCCCATCCAGTCTCTTAAACACCTCCAGTGATGGTTTTTCCACCACCTCCCTGGGCAGCACATTCCAATGGCCAATAATTCTTTCTGGGAAGAACTTCTTCCTAACTGGCCAGCTTGCCTTGCCTGTTCAGCCTGGCAGCAGTGGGGGGGTGATGGGACTGCCCTGGCGGTGGCAGGTTGCAGGGCTGGTGGCATTGAACCCCACTGAGCAACACACAGAAGGTGGATTCAGATGTAAGCTTTTTATTTTTCCTCTTAATATGATCCACCAGCTGTGCCTCTCCCCTGGCCTGCCTAGGTGCTGGTTTGGGTTTTAATTTGGATTGCTCATGGCTGAGTTGGTAGCACCTAACACTCTTACTGGGAAGGTCCTGAGTTCAAGCCTGCAGTGGGCATGAGTGTTCTCTCTGGGGACCAATGTCCTTTCACTTGGTGCCATGGTCTAGTCATGGGGTTTGTGGAGACAGGTTGGACTCGATGATCTTTGAGGTCTCTTCCAACCTTAGTGATACTGTGATACACTGATCTCCTGCTCAGCAGTGGAGACTGCTCCACGTCTCCTCTGCCCCATGCACCTAATCCCTCCTGACCCCCCAAGTGACAGGAGCTTTGTACCAGTGTTAAACAGCCAAGTCACTGCATGCATTCACCTGGACAATAACCTGCTTACTAGGCAGGACTCTGGAGTGATGATTTTTAAGGTCCCTTCCAGCCCAAGCCATTCTGTGATTCTATGACGATGACCAGGCTGTTGCGGTGGCTGATTCTGGCCATTAGCAGCTCCCTTTGCCCAGATCTTGGTGTGCAAATGCCACCTGACCACTGCCAAAGTCTGGAGGGGGTGGTGGGCAGCAGAACACCAGGGAGATGTGAATAATGCTCTGGGTGCTGCTATTCCTCCCACCAGCCCAGCTTGGGTGGGGTTCTTTCTTACTCTCCTTTTCAGTACCCCAGGGTCATTCCCAGGGACAAGGCTGATCCCAGTGCAGCGTTGGGATGTTTCTGACTCGAGCATTTGCCTTCTCTTTATAAAGCAGGCTTGGCCTATCACTGATTTAATGATCTTTTCCTAAAATTTAGGGGGTTTTGGCTTTGTTTCAAGCACTTGCTATTTCAAGAACTAATTAATTGTCAAATGAAACATTAAGTTCACAGCAAAACATTTTAAGGTTTGGTGTGGTGGGTTTTTTTTTCCTTACTGCTCTCAGCAACCAGAGAAATGATTAAATCTCATGGCTGTGCCCCAATGTCCAACCTGCCTTTGGTTGTGCTATATCTGGACAGATACACCTTTCTCCCCTCCCCCCTCCTTTTTTTTTCCCTACTGATTTCACAGTCAGCAGGAAAATAGTCCTGACTTCAGCGGTACTCTTACAGCATTAGCATCTTGCAAGGACCTGACCTGAGCAGCTGGAGGTGTGCAGGTTACTGCTGTGAACTGCCCCTGCACTCCCTGCCAGCTGCAGCCTTCCCCTGGTTTCCAAGGTTTCCTGCCATTGCCAGGAGTCACAGAACAGTGAGGGCTGAAAGAGACATTTGGAGAACATCCAGTCCAACCCCGCTGCTAAAGCAGGGACACCCACAGCAGCTTGCCCTGGATCACAGTGGCCAGGTGGGTTTGGAATCTCTCCAGAGATGGAGACTCCACAACTTCTCTGGGCAGCCTTCTCCAGGGCTCTGGCACCCTTAAAGTAGGAATTTTCTCCTCCTGTTCAGATGGAACCTCCTGGGCTCCAGTTTGTGCCCATTGCCCCTTGTCCTGTCACTGAACACCATGGAAAAGAGTCTGGCCCCATCCTCCTGTCCCTGCCCTTTAGCTCTTGCTGAGCACTGAGAAGATCCTGTCTCAGGATGCTCTTCTCCAGAATAAACAGCCCCAGATCTCTCAGCTTTTTCTTCTCATAGGAATGCTCCAGGGCCCTCAGCATCTTTGTAGCTGTTGATGGAGTCTCTCCACTAGTTCCCTGTCTCTCTTGAACTGGGGAGCACAGCACTGGAAAGGACTTGCTGTTGAAGGAAGGCTCTGTAGCACTGAATTGCCATGTTCAAGCCACTCTGAGGAAGTAATGAGTCCATCTTAGACTGGAGCTGAGGTTAAGTATCCAGTGGATCAGTGGTGCCCTCACTGGTGTTCCCCATCCTCTTCTGAGCCCTGGTGCTGGTGGGGGTTGTGTGTTTGCCCCATGTCTTTAAACTTTCATGGTGGAGGTAGTTTGGTAAGTGGGGAGGTGATGATGGTGTCTTGGACCAGGTCAGCTCTGCCTGATGCAGGGACATCAGCTTCTGGGGGTGGGAGAGCAGGATGAAGCACCTCTAGAACAAGAAGATCTACTTTGCTTTAAGGAGACTAAAGCAAGCTACTTCTCATCATTGCCTCTCTCTGGAAGATGGTTGTCCATGGGAAGATCAAAACAGCCAGGGGTACAGATGGTGGGACATAATTGGTGGGAGAGGGTCACTTGTTGAGAAGCCAGCTGTACCTACTCATCACCCACCATCTCCAGAGCTCTCACTGCCCAGAAGCTTGACTATTTCTACCAGGTTCCCTGAGCAGGGCTTGCAACCAGAATGCCTCCAGCACACAGAAACTCATTACCATGGGCTGCCCCTGGAGAGCCCCTGTGATTTGAGCTCTGAGTCCTGTATCTTGATTGTTCCCTGGGAAAGAAACAAAACCAGCCTTGTACCCGTGCTCCCCACGGGCCTGGGGAGATGTGTGTCTCAGCCTTGATTGCATTTCTCTCCCTGCCACCACGATATTACAAACATTTAATAAACACATTTGGAGTGCAGCCTGTGGTGCCTGCGCCAGCCTGGCTTTGGGAGCCAAGCCCTGGACTTCACCAGGAGAGCTGTCTCATGCTGTGGGCCTGGCTGTGAGCTGGGCTAATGCTGGGGGTCACCAGTTTCACAGAATCATAGAAGCAATTGGGACCATCAAAGGTCATCTTGTCTAACCCCCCCTGAAGTAAGCAGGGACATCTCCAACTAGATCAGGTTGCTCAGGGCCCCATCAACTTTGACCATGAATGTCTTCAGGGATGGGGCTTCATCCATGTCTCTGGGCAACCTGTTGAAGTGTTCCACCACCCTCACTGTGATGAGCTTCCTCCTTGTGTCCAGTGCAAATCTACCCTGCACTAGTTTCAAACCATTGCCCCATGTCCTCTCACTACAAACCCTTCTAAACAGCCCCTCCCCAGCCTTCCTGTAGATCCCCTATTGAAATGCTGCTATAAGGTCTCCCAAGGGAAGGATTTCCAGGACCTTAATCCTAGGGCTAGCAGGAGGAGAGCAGGTTATCTTATGGCAAGCTTCCAGGCTTTAACTCTTTTCCCTTCTTCCTTCCCTTAGGACATATATATATAGGTTGGTCAGAGAGTTGATAGATTCTACACCCCTGGAACCATTCCAGGTCAGGTTCTCTGGGGCTCTGAGAGACCTTCTCTAGTCAAAGATGTTCCTGCTGACTGCAGCTGGGTTGGACTAGATGACCTTTAAAGGTCCTTTCCAACCCACCCCATTCTATGATTCTATGCTTCTCTATTTTATTTCTTTCCCTCTGAGATCTGGGCTGTGTTGATCTGCCTGCAGCATCACAAAGATAATGTTTTGCACTTTGGTGGGTTTCTTTCTTCCACTGTCTTTCTGCTCAAAAGTGACAAAGGCTTCCCATGGCACCCAACAACCTTCCCACTGAAATGCAGACACCCTGGGAAGGTTTTGGCTTGAACAAAGCCTGCCCTTCTGATGGAGGCCCATGAGTTGCTGCTTTTCCTTTCCTCCCTCTCCTCTTCCTTGTTAAAGTGCTTTGCATCATTTTTCCCCTTGTTTCAGCCAACAAACATGTTTGTTTCTCCTTAATTACCTGGGTGTCAATGAGGTGCTTCATCACTGTCTCTCCTCAGCCACTTCCTTTTCCTTTCAGTATGTCATCAAAAGCCTCAAGTGCAAATCCTGGCAAAAATTCTTCAGCCTTAACACAGGGAAAATAGCCCCAAGAATGACCTTGAGATGACTTCCCATGTCCCTGGAAATGAGAATTAACTGGGCTGGTTTGCCTGGCCCGAGGGAGGAAGGTATGAAAAAAAGAAAGAAAGAAAGAAAGAAAGACCTGACAAATGAGGCAGGAAAGTTTGGAGTGTCTGAGGTGAAGGGGAACACTGGAATATGTATTAGTTATAAATGCTCCAGTGCAAGGTGCCTGAAATTGTTAGAGGGAAATAATCTGGGCGTACGCGTGAGGAATGCGTGCCAGGCGCGCCGGGCTGCGGCACAAACGAGCCCCTGGGAGCTGGTGTGGCTGCTGGAGGGGAACGTGAGCTTGCTGTGCGGCTTGGCTGAGCTTGCTCACTCTCCTGCCTGCCCGAAGATTGATTTTGGTGCTGCTGGCAGCTCTGGCCCAGCTTGACCCCGGCTCTGCTGCCTGCTGCGCAAAGGCGGGGGGCTGCAGCTGCTGCAGGGTCATGGAAGCATGGAACAGTGGGGTTTGGAGGGGACCTCCAGAGATCATCGAGGCCATCCCCCCTGCAGAGCAGGGCCGTTTAGGGCAGGTCACACAAGAATGCATCCTGGTGGGTTTTGAAGATCTCTGGAGAAGGAGACTCCACCATCTACTCAGCTCTGGTGAGACCCCACCTGGAATACTGCGTCCAGTTTTGGAGCCCCTATCACAAGAGGGATCTGGAGGTGCTGGAAGGTGTCCAGAGAAGGGCCAGGAGGATGATCAGAGGGCTGGAGCACCTCTCCTATGAGGACAGACTGAAGGAGTTGGGGCTGTTCAGTCTGGAGAAGAGAAGGCTCCCAGGTGACCTCATTGTGGCCTTCCAGTATCTGAAGGGGGCTACAAGAAGGCTGGGGAGGGACTTTTCAGGCTCTCAGGGAGTGATAGGACTAGGGGGAATGGGATGAAGCTGGAGGTGGGGAGATTCAGGCTGGACATGAGGAGGAAGTTCTTCACCATGAGAGTGGTGAAGGCCTGGAATGGGTTGTCCAGGGAGGTGGTTGAGGCCCTGTCCCTGGAGGTGTTTAAGACCAGGCTGGATAAGGCTCTGTCCAGCCCGATCTAGGGTAGAGTGTCCCTGTCCATGGCAGGGGGGTTGGAACTAGATGATCCTTGTGGTCCCTTCCAACCCTGGCTGAAACTATGAAACTATCTCTCTGGGCGGCCTGCTCCAGGGCTCTGTCACCCTCACTCTAGAGAAGTTTTTCCTCAAGTTGGGATGGAATCTCCTGTGATTGAGTTTACATCCATTGACCCTTGTCCTATCACTGGACACCACTGAAAAAAGCCTGGCTCCATCCTCCTGACAGCCACCATTCAGGTAGTTGTAGACATTGATACAGTCTCCTCTCAGCATTCTCCAGGCCATACAGCCACAGGTCTCTCAGTTTTTCCTCATAAGAGAGATGCTCCAGTCCCTTAATCATTCTTGTAGCTTCCATTGGATTCTCCAGTAATTCCCTGTCCTTCTTGGACTGGGGAGCCCAGACTCCCAGTGGTGTGTAGTGTCTCTGTTCTGGCATCTGGGAAGCACCAAGCAGATCATGCAAGGTCACATGGGCTGGTCCTTGTGGACATCACACTTCACTCTGGATCCTCTGAGCTTCCACAGCCGCATCTCCCTTGTGGAGGCACTCCCATGTGGACAAACAACCTGGAGTTGATGGATATGGGGCTACTGAGCCTGGAAAAGGAAAGACTGAGAGATCTTATTAATGCTCACAAATATCTGAAGGGTGGGTGTCAAGAAGGCTCTTCAGGCTCTTCTCAGTGGTGTCCTGAGATAGGACAAGGGGCAATGAACACAAGCTGGAACCCAGGAAGTTCCACCTCAACATGAGGAAAAACTTCTGTGCTGTGAGGATGCTGGAGCCCTGGAGCAGGCTGCCCAGAGAGTTTGTGGAATCTCCTCTGGAGACTTTCAAGACCTGTCTGGATGCATTCCCTTGTGACCTGCCCTAGGTAATCCTGCTCTGGCAGAGGGGTTGGACTTGGTGAGCTCCAGAGTTCTTTCCCAACCTCTACCATTCTGTGATTCTGTGACATGGAATGGAAGGTGGCTAGAGCTGTGTGTGGGGTTGATCCTCTTGGGATTTCCCAGGCCCTGGGCTTTTGCTTCAAGCAACCATATTGCCAGGGCTGTCACACACTTCTGTGACACCATGAAATGTTACCCTTGCCCACGTGTCAAGGGGGTGTGTGTCTCATGACAGCACAATGGAATAGCTGTCATCTTCTATCTACTGCTGGACTGTGTTCCTTGTCTTAGCTGATTTCTGGGGAAGTGAAAAGAGACTGGATGAAGACAAAGGAGCCCAAAGCATAGTGTGTGGAGAGGGGAAGGTGCTGAGTGTGTTGACTTCAAGGAACATCACATAGACGGGGAAAGTGCACTGGGGCTATTTGTCAGTTTCTGTTCCCCATCCATCCTGCAGGGGGGAGGAGGTAGAAGAGTCTGGAATGAGTGAGTCAGGAATGAAGGAGTTTGAGAATGGCTTGGTCGGTCATCCAAGGCTCACCCATGTGGGTGCAAGTAGGAGCTGTCACCCCCCTCAGGACGTGGTGCCTGCGTTGAGGTCCTTGGGGTTGTGTATTGGAGGCAGGTCCAAGTCTGCAGCTGCTGGAGAAGGGATCCCCTTGTGCTGCAGCACGAAGGATCTGTGTTCAATGATGTTCCAGCCTGTTGTTCCATCTCCATGTTTGCCTACGGACTCCTTTGTCGTTTGTGAGGTTGGGCAGCAGCATTATCTTGACAAGAGAGAGAGATCTAGAGCTCTGTAATCCATACTTGTCCATCCTAATTACTTCTCTTATCAGCCTTCAGGAGAGTAACTTTACAGTGGTAATTAGTGTCTTCAGTCCCACCCTATCTTAGTAATTAATGCAGAGTTAGGATGGGAGGGGAGAATCTCTGGTTTGGGCTGCAGAGGTCCTTCTGAGGGGAGAGCAGCGCAGAGATCTGAAGCAATCACAGGCAGCCTGGAGAGGACAGAGACGGGGATGGCACGGGGAGGCTGTGTGTGCTGAGGGCCTGCGGGATGATGACAGCAAGCAGCAAGCAACGGCAGCCAAAAGGGTGTTTGTGTGGTGTGAGTTTGGATGTTTCATCAAAGGGAGGGCTCAGCAGGGGCCGGTGATGCAGTGTCGGCGTGGTGAGCATCTGCGGCATGCCTGGGCTTCACCTGGAGCTGCCAGCATCCAGCCCTGCTGAAAATGAGCCCATTCATCATCTCCAGCGTTGGAGACAGAGCACAAAAAGGGCAGTTTGACCTAATACTGCCCTATAGCAGCTGCAATTACTGGAGCATAATTCATTTCAGATGGATCCAGAGATTTCTTCCCATTAACATCCAGGGAAAAATAAAAAGAAGAGTGGGTGGGCAGGAGTCAGCAGCCAGGCAGTGATCATCCTGACAGCCAGCATGGGCAGGGGGTAAGTTCCATGGTGTGGAGGCAAAGGGAAGGACTGGACCTAGCAGGGCTCCTGCTCCTTCTCGGGGAAGACACTGGTTTTCATTTCTGCTGGTTAAATGAAGATCTTGACCCTGAGGACAGGTAGCAATATTGTCTGTGGCAGGATGATCAAGGGCAGCCACAGTGGCAAATCTCTTGCTGGAAAACTTGATTCTCAGGTTTTGTTTTTCAAGTAGAAGGGCTTTAGTTCATAAAACTCAAACCTCTTTGGGGTAGTGTGTTGATTCTGGTTGTGTCCTGTTTCAGAAGGAGCCCACAGAAGAGGTCTGTAGGAGAGAGAGAAGTAGGGCCAAGGAAACTGCTCCATCCCCATCAAATTTAGGGCAAATTCCTGGAGCAGGATTTACAGAGACTGTACAGAGTCATAGAATCACAGAACTGTGCTGCTTGGAAAAGACCTCTAAGATCTTTGAGTCCAAATGCTGACCTATACCACCACCATGCCCTGTGAACCACGTCCCAAAGTGCCGTGTCTACATGGTTGTTTGGGACACTCCAGGCATGGTGACTCCCCCACCTTACCTCCCTGGGCAGCCTGTTCCAACGCCTGACCATGCTTTCTATAAAGATTTTTTTTGTCCTAGTATTGAACCCCAACCTCCCCTGGCACAATTTCAGGCTACTCCCTGATACTAGGGCAAAGAGACAAACCTTCACTCCAGTCTCAGTATCACAGTAATCACCAAGGTTGAAAGAGACCTCAAAGATCATCGAGTCCAACCTGTCACCACAGACCTCATGACTAGACCATGGCACCAAGTGCCATGTTCAATCCCCTCTTGATCACCTCCAGGGATGGGGACTCCACCACCTCCCTGGGCTGCACATTCCAATGACAAATGACTCTCTCAGTGAAGAACTTTCTCCTCACCTTGAGCCTAAACTTCCCCTGGTGCAGCTTGAGACTGTGTCCTCTTGTTCTGGTGCTGGTTGCTAGAGTGGAGACCAACCCCTTCCTGGCTACAACCACCTTTCAGGTAGTTGTAGAGAGCAATGAGGTCTCCCCTGAGCCTCCTCTTCTCCAGGCTAAATAATCCCAGCTCCCTCAGCCTCTCCTCACAGGGCTGTGCTCAAGGCCTCTCCCCAGCCTCATTGCCCTTCTCTGGACACCTTCAAGTGTCTCCATGTCCCTTCCTAAACTGAGGGGCCCAGAATTGGACACAGGACTCAAGGTGTGGCCTAACCAATGCAGAGTGCAGGGGCAGAATGACTTCCCTGCTCCTGCTGGCCACACTATACCTAATGCAGGCCAGGATGCCATTGGCCTTCTTGGCCACCTGGGCACACTGCAGGCTCATGTTTAGGCGGCTGTCAATCAGCATGCCCAGGTCCCTCTCTGTTTGGCAGCTCTCAGCCACTCCGACCCCAGCCTGTAGCTCTCCTTTTACGTAGTCTGGACACTCTGTGCTGCTTCAACTTAAAGATCTGACTGTGTATCAGATTTGGTGTTTCTTTGAAATGGGTTAAGTCTCAATTCATTTTTGTTTTGTGCTTCTTGGAATGAAGATGTTAATCAGCACTGTGGCTCCGAGGAGCAGAAAGTGCTTTTGCATGCTCGGCCAGTTCTGGGGATAAATGCAGCTGGGGCATTGCTGCTCCAGAGCTGACCTCTGTCTCTGAGGAGTATGCAAGTAAATGTATGTAAAGGGAGGGATCAAATTGAAAGCTTTTTTTAGGCTGCTCCTTTAATTTTCTGTCTAACCTGGCTCTGGGAAAAAAAAAGAAAATCTTGGGTTTTATTACAAGCCCCAGAGGCTCATACTAATAGGTTGGTTTAGAGCTGGCAATGATACCTTCCAGAGAGTGTCTGCAAAGCTGTCTGAAGGCAAGAATCTACCACCACCTGCTCAGTATCTCTGTCCTTGCTGGATTTTTCCATCCCTGCTCCAGCCACTGCCTTCTCAGTATCCCTGACCTCACTGACATTTTCCTTCCCTGCTCCAGATGTCTTCCCATGTGCTTCTGCCAGGTCAGCCCATCTGGGTTAACCACCAAAAAGGTCTTAGGTCCTGATTCAGTCAGGATTTTCAGGGAGGGGGGCACCTGTCTAAAGAGCTTCCCTCCCTTCCCAGGTCATTGCCATGGAAGGTATATTTCCCTCAGCTTTTTCCAGGGTGAATTCCATCCCTGCCACGTGAGTGGCACCAGCCAGGTGTCAGGCTCTGATGGATGGGGCAGAGACACTAAGCAGCTGGGTAAGGATCCCACTTGGTCATGCCCCTTGGCTCCTTACCCTGCTCCTGTGCTGGGGTGACAGCCCCTCTGTGGGCCACATTTCCATTCCATCATCATTGTGTTAAAGGGAAGAGACAGCTCTGTTCCATAATTCATAACCTCACAGAGCCTTTGTAATATTTAAAGGAGAGGAAATAAAACCTTTTGGTTTGTCCTTCTCCAGGCTGGGGACAAAAGAGCAGAAGTGATGGAGGTGGTCGGGTTCCTTGCTCAGTGCTGTGTGTTTGGCTGGATGCAGTGATGGATGGAGATTCCTTCTTGGAGCTTCAGAGGGGTAGGGACATGGGGCAGGCATCTGAAGATGGGAGCATGGTGTTGGAGAAGGCTTTGCAAGCAACCTCTGCAGGAGCCAGGGAGAAGATGGCAAAGATTTTACCTTTTTCTGTTTGGTTTCGGTATATTGAAATGAATCTGATGCTCACATATGGCTCTCAAGTGGGATTTGATCAGTCAGGAGCTGGAATGTTACTGAAGACCATCAAATCTGGCTCTTAAGTGGGGTTTTTTTGGTGAGGAATTTTGAGCAGTTCCCTTGATTTTGAACAGTTTCCTTCCTGTCTGTGGAACTTAGCCTGATGCAATGGCTGCATGAATTATGCTGCTTCCTTCAGCTCTAAGGTGAGGTGCTGGATTTATCCTCCACCCATCCAGGCTTATTTTCATTCTTGTAAAGACTTCCCTGAGCTCAGAAGGGAGGGTGCTGTGCAAGTCCAAAGCATTTGATTGTTTAGAAGTCACCAGAGTATCTCGTGTTCATGATTTTAACAATTGGAGAGAGAGGTTTATTTTCTCCGGAATCATAAACACAATCTTCAGTGTGTTTTATGAAAACAATAAAGCTAAACTCTAATAACCACACATTTTCCTTGCTTTATGTGCACACCTCCTTGGGGAACAGGGCCTCAAGGACTCATCTTGCTCTGCTTTTAACAGAGTTTTAATGTGCTCGAGGTGGTAAGTGGTGGAGAGCTCGCTTATCAATTGGCTTTGGTGCCTAAAAACATTGGGTACCTAAAAGGGTTTTCTTTTGCCTTTAAAAATGCTTAGAATAGAATGGGATAGCATAGCATAGCATGGCATAGCATAGCATAGCATAGAATAGAATTAACCAGGTTGGAAGAGACCTTTGAGATCATCAAGTCCAACCTATCATCCAACACCTTCTAATCAACTAAACCACGGCACCAAGCACCCCATCCAGTCTCCTCCTAAACACCTCCAGTGATGGTGACTCCACCACCTCCCTGGGCAGCACATTCCAATGGGCAATCTCTCTTTTTGGGAAGAACTTCTTCCTAACATCCAGCCTGAACCCCCCCGGCACAGCTTGAGACTGTGTCCTCTTGTTCTGGTGCTGGTTGCCTGGGAGAAGAGACCAGCCTTTGCCTGTCTACAACCTCCCTTCAGGGAGTTGTAGAGAGCAATAAGGTCTCCCCTGAGCCTCCTCTTCTCCAGGCTAAGCAACCCCAGCTCCCTCAGCCTCTCCTCACAGGGCTGTGCTCCAGACCCCTCCCCAGCTTTGTTGCCCTTCTCTGGACATGCTCCAGCAAGTCAACATCTTTCCTAAACTGAGGGCCCCAGAACTGGACACAGGACTCAAGGTGTGTCCTAACCAGTGCTGAGTACACAGCAGAATGACTTCTCTGCTCCTGCTGGCCACACTGTTCCTGATGCAGGCCAGGATGCCATTGGCCTTCTTAGTTGCCTGGGCACACTGCAGGCTCATGTTCAGCTGCTGTCAACCAGTACCCTCAGGTCCCTTTCTGCCTGGCTGATCTCCAGCCACTCTGACCCCAGCCTGTAGCACTGCCTGGGGTTGTTGTGGCCAATGTGTAGAATCCGGCACTTGGATGTGTTCCATCTCCTGCCCTTGGCCTCTGCCCGTCTGTCCAGCCTGGCAAGGTCCCTCTACAGAGCTCTCCTACCCTCCAGCAGATCAGCTCCTGCCCCCATCTTGGTGTCATCTGCAAACTTACTGATGATGGACTCAATACCCTCATCCATATCATCAATAAAGATATTAAAGTGACCAAAAAACCCCAAAACCAAACTGAAAGCACCTCTGGAAGAGAAAACCCAGCCATGCATAGGGAAGAATTTAGCACCAGGATCCAAAACTCAGGCTTCATTTAGATGCTGTGTGTTGCACGAGGACTAATTAGCTGTCTTGCATCTCTTTCCCTACCCTGTGAATAATACTGTTTTCTTTTAGAAGAGATCTGAGGCTCTCAGAGGCAATTTATAAAGGAGGATTCTCTGCTACAGACAGAGAGCCAAAGTGAGGAGAGGAAGGATGTGGCTCCTGCAGTATTTAGCCACCTAATGGGGATTTTATTTTTGAGTGCAGAAGTAGGTTAGAGCCCCAGCTCTGTCTGCTGGAGTGATCTGGGTGTTTTTTTTTGTTGATTGAGAGCTCACTTAATGTTGAGAAATGCAAAATACCATGGAGATGCTCCAGTTCTGAACACTCTTTAGGGGAAGGAGGGGAGAAAGTCCCCTCTTTGGAAATTTCTTCAGAGGAAGGAAGGTGACCTGGTGGGCAGGTGTCTGTGTGTGCTGTACTCACCCTGGGACAGCAAATAGCCATGGCCTTGGCTGGGCCATCTCTGGTGCTTGTCTTTTACTCATGTCAGGTGACCCCTCTGGTAGATGTGGGGAAGGCTGTGGATGTAGTCTACCTGGACTTCAGGAAGGCCTTTGACAATGTCCCCCACAGCAAACTCATGGCCCAGCTGTCAGCTCCTGGCTTGGACAGGAGCACTCTGAGCTGGGTCAGGAACTGGCTGGAGGGCTGAGCCCAGCGAGTGGTGGAGAATGGTGCCACAGCCAGCTGGCAGCCAGGCACCAGTGGTGTGCCCCAGGGAGGCTGAGGGAGCTGGGGTTGTTTAGCCAGGAAAATAGGCAGCTCAGAGGAGACCTTATTGCTCTCTGCAACTACCTGAAAGGAGGTTGTAGCCAGGAGGGGGTTGGTCTCATCTCCCAAGCAACCTGTGACAGAACAAGAGGACACAGTCTCCAGCTGTGCCAGGGGAAGTTTAGGCTGGAGGTGAGGAGGAAGTTCTTCCCAGAAAGAGTAATTGGCCATTGGAATGTGCTGCCCAGGGAGGTGGTGGAGTCACCGTCCCTGGAGGTGTTCAAAAAAGGATTGGATGTGGCACTTGAAGCTATGGTTTAGTTGGTCAGGAGGTGCTAGGTATTGGGTAATAGGTTGAACTTGATGATCTCTGAGGTCTTTTCCAACCTGGTTGATTGTATGGTTCTATGATTCTATGATTTGGTTGCCACCTACATTGGCTGTCTCAGGAAGGAAGAGCTGAAGAGGTTATTTTCCATTCTTCCTCTAAGGGAAACTTCCCAGTGGTCTTTCTTCCCCCATTGCTGACCAGGATAAGCTTTAAAACCTCCAAAAAGCTTCTTAGATCTTGATGGGAACAGCTTTTCTGTTTGTTTTGGTTTCACTGTGGTGTGAGCTGGACATGCAGGCTGTGTCTCTGCATTCTAGAAGCCCCCACAGGGGCAAGCAGATCCATAAATACCTGAATCCATGAATTTCTCTGGGCTGAGTGGCAGAGCCAAGGGTCAAACTGAGGGCTCTTCATTTGCTGTCCAGTATGGCAGAGATGGACACCATAAGGCATCTCCAGGATGCAGTTGTGGCTCATCCTGGCAAGGATCCTGCTCCATGCCAGGAGCAGGAACTCCAACATGTGGAGCATCAGAGCAAAAAGTCAAACAGGGCTTCTCAGTTTCCGCCCAGTGTGGCAGAAGGGGACACCATAAGGCATCTCCAGGCTGCAGTTGTGGCTCATCCTGGCAAGCACCACATGCCAGGAGCAGGAACTCCAACATGTGGAGCATCAGGAAGGATGATCTCTGTTCGTAGATCCCAGAACCACAGCACCAAGGGGCTGGAGCTCTGGAAGAAGGTAGACCAGTGCACCTGATGCACAAATGATCTTGCAGGGTGGAAAGCTGGCATGGGGGAAAGAGGGGGAGGTGAAAGGTGCTGCTGCTGCTGCGGGGTGTACGAAGTGCCTCTCTTCTGGGGAGGGCAGAGCTTTGAGCCAGCACCGTGGCTGGACATGCTGTGGGCCCCCTGCTTACGGTCGCAGGTGGCAGGAGTTAATCAGTGTGGGCTTCAACAGCAGGGCTGCTTGGCACCTCATCTTTTCAAGCTAATGTGGAGTTCTCATGTCCAAAGTCCTTTGATGCTTGTCTGAGAGCATCAGGGCTCTCTGCTCTCCAGAAGGAGCTCTCCGCAGAAGAGTGATAAATGCGTTTAATTTTTGCAGCGCTTGTAGCCTGGTTTTTCTCCCAGGATCCGTCTCTTGAGGTTTTATTAGCTGATGGTGTCTGTAGGAAGAAGTCAAAGCGACTCGACAGGGACAGCCGTGGAATTGATGTAGGAAGCAAGAGCATGTTTTGGAGATAATGTTTCTCATTCTCGCCGTTGCTACGTGCGGAGTTCAGGCAGTGCATTTCCAGTTCTGCCAGACTTCGACAGCTGCTACCTGACAGAACAAAAGCCTCCAGCCAGCCTCCTGCTTAGGCAGGGTGTGAATTGCATGCTGTGGATGTCCTCTGCTCCAGTCCATGGAGAGTCCCTGTGGGGCTGGAGCGCAGGGACCAAGTGACAAGACTGCTGAAGGCTCTGGAGAGCAAGTGTGTGAGGAGGGGCTGAGGGAACTGGGGTTGTTTCATCTGGAGAACAGGAGGCTCATAGAATCACAGAATCATAAGGTTGGAAGAGACCTCAAAGATCATCAAGTCCAACCTGTCACTCAACACCTCATGACAACTAAACCATGGCACCAAGTGCCACATCCAGTCCCCTATTGACCACCTCCAGGGGCAGTGACTCCACCACCTCCCTGGGCAGCACATTCCAATGGTTAACGACTCTCTCTGGGAAGAACTTTCTCCTCCAGCCTAAACCTCCCCTGGCACAGCTTGAGACTGTGTCCTCTTGTTCTGGTTGCCTGGGAGAAGAGACCAACCCCCACCTGGCTCCAACCTCCCTTCAGGGAGTTGTGGAGAGCAAGAAGGTCTCCCCTGAGCCTCCTCTTCTCCAGGCTAAACAACCCCAGCTCCCTCAGCCTCTCCTGATAGGGCTGTGCTCGAGGCCTCTCCCCAGCCTCATTGCCCTTCTCTGGACATGTTTCATCATTGCTCATTGCTCTCTACAACTCCCTGCACGGAGGTTGGAGTGAGGTGGGGCTTGGTCTCTTCTCCCAGGGAACTAGCAATAGGACAAGAGGAAACGGGCTCAAGCTGCACCAGGGGAGCTTTAGGTTGGAGATTGGGAAAAATGTCTGTCTGAAAAGAGTGTTCAGGCATTGCAACAGGCTGCCCTGGGAGGTGGAGTCACCATCCCTGAAGGTGTTCTATGAAACATGTAGACATGGCAGGTAAGGACATGGTGGTGTTAGGTCAGCAGTTGGACTTGATGATCTTTTCAACCAAAGAAATTCTCTGGTTCTCTCCTAAGACAGATGAGAAACTCCTTTGTGGGGCTCTGATAAACCTGGTGCAGAGGAAAGCTTGGCTTGGCTTCCTGAAAGCTGCAGGGGGCAGGAGGAGCCTGCCTGCTGAGGGTGTGCTGATGTGGGGAGATGATCACCCTGCCTTGGAGTCTGGGAGAGGGACAATTTGCAAACATGTGTTGATGTGCTCCCGTAGGAAGCCAGGCACTAAATCATCACCTTGCAGCTTGCATGCAGATTCATCCAGGGAACCTATTTAATTAGGGGATAAATTTAGAAATCAATTATTATTTGCAGAAACAGTTTCTTTCCCTCTAATGAGGCTGCAAAGATTCATCCCCCTCTGCCTCTTTCCCATGACCTTTGTGTATGCAGATCAAGGGTGGATATGCTCCATGTCTCTTCTCTCTCAGTCTTAAGTGGCTCTTCTGGGGCCCTTTCTGATCTTTCCTCAAACTCTCCTAGGACAGCAAGTGGGGGTACAACCATGAAACCAGGCTGCTGTTGGATTTAGTGGAGTGGGAATGATGGGGGCACCAGGTCCACTGGTAATGGGGACAGGGATTAGGCCTTCCCTAATGGGATAGGGGATGGGAAGTGATCTGAACTTAATGGGAATGGGGAAAAAAAGGATGAAGGGCTGGAATGGGGTAAATAATGGGAAGGAAGGCTTAAGGGTAGGATGAGCCTCATGAAGCATTTCAGCTGGTGGGGAACCCTAGGCAAAGTGGCTGGGGAAGGAGTGGAACCATATGGGGTGGTTTGGGTTGATGGTGAGTTGGCAAAGGTTCTGCAAAGCTGTGCTAGGGCTGCAGTGACAGCAAAGCTGGCCCTCCTCTGCCTGGCTGGAAAACAAATAACCAGGAATTATTTGTGCAAATACAGACTTTTGAGAGCTCCTGGCTCTCTGCAACTCCTTGAAAGGAGGTTGAAGTGAGGTGGGGGGTTGCTTTCTTCTCCCTAGTGATGGGAGGAAATGGCCTCAAGTTGCACCAGCAGGGGTTTAGGTTGGACATTTAGGGGGTAAAAAAACACCAACCAAAAAAAACCCACTGCAATGGTTCTCAAATACTGGAACTGGCTGCCTATGGAGGTGGTTGAGTGCCCATGCCTGGAGGTGGTTAAAAGAGGCAGAGATGTGGTGCTGAGGGACATGCTTTAGCACCAGGCTTGGTAAAGTTAGGGAATGGTTGGACTCAATGATCCTAAAGGTCTTTTCAAACCAAAATGATTCAATGTTTCTATAATGCTGGCTCTGGTGGGCTCAAGATGCCACCAGAGCTGGAGAACCTTCTGGGCAAGCGCAGTACTGCCTGGAGACCTCCTTGTGCCTGACTTGGGCTGGCCTCCACGTGGCACTGCAACCTGGCACCATTGTAGGCATTTCCCTGCATCTCACACAAGGTTGGCACCCTCCACGCATTGTGGGGGCATTGGGAGGACCTGGCCACCCCCAAGAGCTTCACTGTCATTTCATCAGGTGAAGCACTTGCTGCAGGGCATGGCTAGCACAGCTGCATCTCCTCTTGCACTTGCTGGAGAAAGGGACCCTGCTTGTGCCAACCCGAGGTGCTGATGATGCTTGTGAGGACATTGCTGCTTCAGGCTTTGGTCTCTGCCACTTTGCTGCTTCTAATCTCTGACAAATTGCTCCTTACCCACTTCTAAATGGGGAAAAATTATTTTTGCCCACAGGCTCCAAGAAGCCATAATAAATTTGGGTGCTTTTATTATTTTGGCTTTTAATGTCTCCTCATCTTACGATGCCACTTCCCGAGCCCTCCAGCGACTTCTCCCCGCTCTTAGATCAGCTGCTTTGAGTCCAGTTCATTTCAGCCTGAGTCAGTCCAGAGAGGGCTGAGGATCACAGAATCACCAAGGTTGGAAGAGACCTCAAAGATCATCAAGTCCAACCTGTCACCACAGACCTCATGACTAAACCATGGCACCAAGTGCCATGACCAATCCCCTCTTGAGCACCTCCAGGGATGGGGACTCCACCACCTCCCTGGGCAGCACATTCCAATGGCTAACAACTCTCTCTGGGAAGAGCTTTCTCCTCACTTCCAGCCTAAATTTCCCCTGGTGCAGCCTGAGACTGTGTCCTCTTGTTCTGGTGCTGGTTGCCTGGGAGAAGTGACCAACCCCCTCCTGGCCACAACCTCCCTTCAGGTAGTTGTAGAGAGCAAGAAGGTCTCCCCTGAGCCTCCTCTTCTCCAGGCTAAACAACCCCAGCTCCCTCAGCCTCTCCTCATAGGCCTTGTGCTTGAGGCCTCTCCTCCACCTTGTTGCCCTCCTCTGGACACGTTCAGGAATCTCAATGTCCTTCTTAAACTGAGGGGCCCAGAACTGGACACAGGACTCAAGGTGTGGCCTAACCAGTGCTGAGTACAGGGGGAGAATGACTTCCCTGCTCCTGCTGGCCACACTATTCCTGATCCAGGCCTGGATGCCATTGGCCTTCTTGGCCAGCTGGGCACACTGCAGGCTCATGTTCATCTACAGCTGAGGAAACCCTTTTGCTTCTGGAAGCTTGATGGCTTGCAGCCTCCTACCACAGCTTTTTGCAATATGAGCAATGGGAAGCTCAGAGGAGACCTTATTGCTCTCTACACCTGCCTGAAAGGAGGTTTTAGTAAGGCCAGCGCTGGACTTTCCTCCCAAGTAACTAATGACAGGACAAGAAGAACTGGCCTCAAGTTGTGCCAAGGGAGGTGCAGATTGGATATTGGGAAACATTTCTTCCCTGAAAGAGTGGTCAGGCATTGGAAGAGGCTGCCCAGCAAGGTGGGGCAGTCATCAGCTCTGGAGGTGTTAAAAAATGAGTAGATGTGGCACTTTGGGACATGGTTTAGGGGGCATGGAAGTGTTGCAGAGAAGGTTGGACTTGATCTCAGAGGTCTTTTCCAACTTTCATAATTCTACAATTCTACATCTGAGCACTCAAAGGAGTTAAAAACAAAGAGCTCCTGACCACCCTCAGGATCCATCAGCAGCCCACACTTGCCCTTGGAGGGGACACATCTCTGTCATCAGAAGGAGATCACTCCTAATAATCTCTCCTCGCCCTTAACATCAATAACCCCTTGCTGGAGCAAACCAATAGCAAGAGGCATTACTCACACTCTTTACCCTGTAAATCGAGCCAGCCCTTTGGCTCGTGCTGCAGGACAGCCTGTGCAGGACCTGGGAAGATAATGAAATGAGGCTTGTGTCTCTCACCTCCAAAGAGGATAAAGGGAAGGTTTCCTAGAGCAGTGAAAGAACAAAATGAGAGGAATATCAGGACTGCTTAATTGCAGTCATCTGCCCAGCATCACTTCAAAGGTCTGCACTGAGAAGCATCTCCTTGTCCAATTAAAAATGCTACTTTTAGGAGCAAAAGCACTAACTCAGCTTTGAGACAGAGATCAGAAGCTCTTCCACAGAGGCAAAGAGGCCATGGGACAGCACAGAAGTATCAAGAGACAGGGCTCTGGTTGTGCAAAGCCATCTTAATTCAGGGACAGTCACCCACGGGAGAGAAGGATTTCCACTCTTCCACACCAGGCACGCATCCCCCCGCAGCAAGCCTTTCCAAGAGGGCTCAGGAGAGGAGGTTCCATCACCCAACCCACAGCACAACCCTGATGTGGATGCCACCGGGACCCCACTGCTGCAGCTCCCACAGGCTGCATCACATTAGGCAAGCAGGGGAAAAAACCCCTCCAAGGTCAATCTGTCTCCAGATTTTTTTTCCCCCCACACACATACTTTTTTTTTTTTCTTTGCATGGGATGTTTAAAAGGATCACAGAGAACATTTCTGGGGAGTTCTGAGAGATAGGCAATTTTTTTGGATTTTAGCCTAGACTGAAGATAAGCCTGTTTCATTTTCAAAAGGTCTCTTCCAAAAGTAGAGACTTCAATTTAACATTCATTTCACAATTTTAAGCAAGCCCAGCAGCGAAGCCGTTTCTGACGGCAGCTGATGTGCCAAGCCTGGGTACCATTTCCCATCCATCTATAAATACCTGGGTGCTCTTCACCTCTGCAGCCCATGCTGCAGGAACCCTGCCCATTCCTACTCCCACCATTGCCAGGACATCCCTAAGCTCTCACAGAGTGGGAGAGATTGGTGGAGATATCTAATCCAACCAGCCTGTTCAAGCGGGTTTGCCTAGAGCAGGTGGCACAGAAATGTGTTCAGGCAGGTTGTGAAAGTCTCCAGAGAGGGAGACTCCACAACCTCTCTGGGCTGCCTTCTCCAGGACTCCAGCACTCTCTAAGTAAAGCAGTCTTTCCTTAGGTTCAAGTGAAATCTCCTGTGTTCCAGTTTGTACTCATTGCCCCTGGGCACCACTGAAAAAAGCCCAGCCCCACTCTTTTGCCCTTGTTGCAGTTTGGGCTGGGTGCCCTCTGCTACATGAGGTGCTTCCTGTGTCCAGAGGTCCAGCCCAGTGGGTGGACACAGGGAACTAGGTATTTCTACCATGATTCTCTGCACCACCACTATAAGATCCAGGGGGAGGTCTGGCACCTCCTCTTTCCTCCTCGCCGGCGCCCGGTAACTGGGGGAGATGTTGTCTCCCGGCCGTGGGCCCACGGGGGGATGGGCAGTCTCAGATCTGGCCAGCTGAGACTAGCCTAGCAGTGGGGAGGGGGGGAAGAAGGAGCCCTGGGGGTCTTGGATGTACCCCCAGGTGGGGATGGGATCTTCCTGGGTATGTTTTGGGATTTTCTTTTGTCACTGCTTCTGGCTCTCTGTAAACATTCACTGCTTTTTCATTGAAACTTTCCATCACTTTTGCGATCCGTTTGTCTGAGTTGTTATTTTTGCCCGTGGTGGGGAGGGGGGCTGCCTCAACCCACTGCAGCCCTCCACCCTAGAGCTATTGATCATCACTGAGAAGATCTCCCCTCAGCCTGGTCTTCTCCAGGCTGAACAGCCCCAGGTTTCTCAGCTCTCCTCATCAGACTGAAGCTCCAGTCCCCTCATCATCACTGTGGCTCTCCATTAGACTCTCTCCAGTAGCTCCCTGTCCCTCTTGAATAGGGGAGCCCAAGAATTCAGGTGCAGCCTCTTCAATCAGATCTACTGCTTACAAAGGGGGAGCAGAAAAAGAGAGAGGGAAAAAAAAAAAAAAAAAGCCTTTTCAAGCTTTGTTAGCTGCTGAATTCTTCAGGATCCAAACACAGGGAAGTTTCCTGGCTTCATGCACTTGACACAGCTATCAGCCTGCCTGTGTTTCCCTGGACACGCATTGCCACGCCGCTATCTCCACGGTACTTCCAGCAGTGATAGCCCATCTCTCAGAAAGGATGCAATAGTCTGCAGCAAGATTGCCCCATTATCAGAGCTCTCAAATGCTGGTGGAGCAAATTAAGGGCATTTCTGCACCTAACCAGAATGAGATACAGTTAAGTTTTCCAAAGAGCGGCAATGGGAAAGCGCTTGTAGTCTGTAGCTATTTAAAATCTCAGCGGCTAGCAGAAGGACAGCTCTCAGATGGGATTCAAATACTGCTTGGTGGGTGAAGAGCCAAGTGGAACAGCCAAATGGACCACAAAACAGCTGCCCTGCCACCTTCCTACTGGCTCACCGCACCACAGGAGGCAGCAGAAGAGGGATTGGGAGGAGTCTCCTCTTCCACAGTGGTCAGCCAGACACCTTCTCTGATCCAAAGCCCACAGGCAACTGCATTCCTCCATCTCCCACTGCCCTCCATCCTCAGCAGAGGAGGAGTCTGCTTCCCTGCAACACCAGCAGAGCTGCCTCCTCTGCATCCTCATGGACTTGCCTCCATCTTCTTCATACCTGCTTCTCACTCCTTCATTCTTCACACCTCATCTCCTTCTTCACATCTCTCATCAGGTGGGGCAACTGAGCCTAGAGGCAGTCCCAGCTCCACCTCCACCATAGCCCCAGCTCCACCACAGCCCCATCACCCTTCAACATCACCTACCCATGGGCTGCACTTACAAACAGGGCACACAGAGCACTTTCTCCTTTGCTGCCTTTCCTCAAGCTTTGGGTTTTGTAGAACTAGGATTTCCATATTTCCAACAAGCAATCCGAACAAAACCCTTCCTGGGGCTCAGCACCCAACCTAGGCTCTTGCCCTTCAGAAGGTCACCCATACAGGACAAGGTAGAGGGAGGCAGGCACAGCAGCAACCACAGCAAGATCCCTTCTGACTGAAGCTCTAATTCCATTTTTCTCTTCACTGTTGCTGCGATCCCTACGTACAAACATTTCATTGAAGTCTTCAACTCCCATTACAATCAAACTTAAAAGCAAAAAAGGCCTAAATGCATTTGGTTGGGAACCAAGACGATTCCCATAAAAGCAGATTATGCTGACATGATGAATATGAAATGAAACAGCAGATATTAAAGTTGGAGGATTGTTACTCCATGCCTTCAGGCTCCTGGCCGTCCTACCCACCCCCACTTCCCTCCTTTGCACCCCCTCCCAGTCTGTTCTGCTGAAGGCAGAGAGCAGGCAGAGAGAACCATTTCACCTCTGCCTTCCCCAGGGCAGGCTGCCAGGCTGGAAATATTCCCCTTCTCCCCCCTGCTTCCCCCCAACCTTATGCAATACTTCAACACTCCTCGCTTGCTGGGGAGGCTGCAGCCCTGCCTTATCTGCCATGGTGTTTTACAAAGCCTGTTTTGTGTTTAATTGGCTTGTTCTTGCTAATCTGCCATGATTATTGTAGTTTTATTTAATTCTTGAAGGTCATTATTAAAATAAGCTGGTTTGCTGCTGGCACTTCATCCCTGCAGGGTTCCCCACCCCCAGCTTACCAAATCCTCCTTGAGCTTCCCCTCTGCTCCCCAGTGCTGCTCAGACCCTGGGACCTCCTGGACACCTTTACCACAAGGACCAGATCCTTGGTGTGATGGGTGAGAAGCCTGTGAGTAAATCCCAGTGCCTGGATCCAGGCTCCTCCTGCTTTTCTCTTCACCACCTGCTTCATCCCAGCAGGATCTGCAGCCCTGCAGACAGACTTCATCGGCTCACCTGCACAACCTGTCCTCTTAAGCTGCTGGCAGAAATGAATCACAGAATCATAGAATTCTTTTGGCTGGGAAAGCTCTCTGAGGTCATTGAGTCCAACCATCAAGCCAACACCACCATGGCCATTAAGCCATGTCCTCAAGTGCCATGGCCACATGTTTCTTGAACACATCCAGGCACAGTGACTCCACCACCTCCCTGGGCAGCCTGTTCCGATCCCTGACCAGTCTTTCACTAAAGAAATTTTTCCTAATCTCCAACATAAACCTCCCCTGGCATTGTTTCAGGCCATTCCTTCTTGACCTATCACCTGATAAAAAGGAGAAGAGACTAACCCCCACCTTACTCCAATGTCCTTTCAGGGAGTTGTAGAAAGCAACGAGGTTTCCCCTCAGCCTTCTCTTCTCCAGACTGAATGCCCACAGTTCCCTCAGCTGTGCCTTGTAAGAAGCTGGAGATCTCTCCAGCAGTTACCTTTCCTTTTACAGCAGGCTCAGAATCATAGAATCAATCGATAAGATTGGAAAAGACCTCAAAGATCAAGTGCAACCTGTCACCCAAGACCTCATGACTACTAAACCATGGCACCAAGTGCCATGTTCAGTCACCTCTTGAACACCTCCAGGGATGGGGACTCCACCACCTCCCAGGGCAGCCCGTTCCAATGTCTAGCAACTCTTTCTATGAAGAAGTTTCTCCTCACCTTGAGTCTAACTTCCCCTGGTGCAGCTTGGGACTGTGTCCTCTTGTTCTGATGCTGGTTTCCAGGTGAAGAGACCAACCCCCTCCTGGCTACAACCTCCCTTCAGGTAGTTGTAGACGGCAATAAGGTCTCCCCGAGCCTCCTCTTCTCCAGGCTAAACAATCCCAGCTCCCTCAGCCTCTCCTCATAGGGCTTGTGCTCGAATCTCACTCCTCTCACACACAAAGCCAACAGTGCCAGCTGCATCCTCCTCTTTCCACCCATGTGTCCCCCCTAACCCTGCAGCCCTGCCATCAGTCCAGGGGCTCTGCTGAGTGATGTTCTCCAGAGGCCCCAACCTCCAGTGAAGTGTTAGTTTATAGGTTCTTCAGTGCTAGCTACCACTTATGCTAATACAGCAAATGTATGCAGAAAGTCATAAACACAGAGCTCTCCCCAGTGCCCTTGCCAGCACAGCATTGCTCCCTGCAGAGCAGATGATCGTGCTCCGTGCAGACTGGCTCCAAAACGCCTCTAGTAATGGGGCTTCCCCCATGCTCCCCAGGGGAACTATTCTGCAGTCAAACAGGCCCTAACAGTTCTAAGGGTTTGGGTCTTTTGGTGGCAGCGAGGTGGGGGTTTTTATCCCAATCGTTAGCTCACTTCATTACTTTTTTCCCGCCTCTCCTTCCCCTCTGCTCGGTCTTTAACATCTTCCTCCCCTTCCGCACTGACTCCCCTGCTCGCCCCGCAGTGCTCCCCAGGGCAGCACACAGGCACAGCTGCAGATCATAAAATGTAAGAGGGAAGCTCAGAACTTTAAGAAGGGGAGAAAAAAAGACGACAAGCTCCCTCTGATCATCTCCTTTCAAAGCCCCTCTCTGTGAGGAGCACAGCGCTCTACCTGCAGGGCATTTCAGGGGTGGCTCTGCCTGTCTGCTGGGACGTGGTGTGTGTCCAGGGATGGTGCTGCATGGGGGAGAGCTTCAGGGAGCCTTGATCTTGGGGTGGTCTATGGGGCATCCCACCAACACCGTGGGCAGGCTGGGGCACTCTCCCTGCATCTCATTTGCTCTGTCAGGGGCACTGTGTGTCTGACACTGCCTGGGGAGATGGGACTTGCAGCAAAGTGGGTCTGGCTGGGTTTAAGCTTTGCTCAAACTGCCTGGAAGAAAGAACAAGAAGCCAGGTGCTGGGCACGCTCCTGGGACCAGCCACTTCAAAGAACTGGTAAGAGCTGAGCTGCCCCTCTAGGGTCCCTCTTGATCAGAGCAATGTGACTGAAGGTCAGGGCAGATCCTAAGCTCAACAGGAACCCAAAAACTGAGAGAGCCTCCTCAGGCAGGATAGAGAACCTGCCTCTCCCCATGGGCAGGCTGGAGAGGCACAGGGGTGAGAGCAGCCCCAGGATTTATTCCAGTTAATGTCAGCAAGAGTGAACTCAGCCAGGACATTTGGATTCTTCCTATCCTCCTACCATCTTTATTCATAAACATGGTTTGGGGTTTGTTGTTTTTAAAGAGAATGTTCTAGGTAGATGCAATTCTTGTGAAATGCAGCAGTGCAGTAAGGGTTGGTCTCTTCTCCCAAGGGAAAAGTGACAGGACAAGAGGAAACAGCCTTAAGTTGTGTCAGGGGAGGTTTGGGTTGGATATTAGAAACAATTTCTTCCCCCCAAAGGGTTGTTGAGCCCTGGAACAGGCCCTCCAAGGCACAGGTGGAGCCGTCATTCCTGCCCCTCGGGGCTTTTAAATCTGAGGTGCTAAGGGCCATGGTACAGTGGTGACCTGGCAGTGCTGGGGTAATGGTTGGAGTTGATGAACTTAGAGATCTCCACAGGTGGTCCAAGAGATGAGATGGGGCAAGCAGGGAGAGACAGTCAACTCTTCCATGTCTTAGCCCCTTGTGATGGGTTACACCCATCCTGAAAACAGGGGGGGAGGACTTGTGAGAGCATTGCCCTCCCTGCAGGGGTTTTCCCCTGGGAAACTGAGTTTAGTCTGTCCCACTCCCCCTCCTTGTCCAGCAAGGCTATAAAAAGGAGGACACTGCAGCTGTTAGCTCTCTCTTGGCCCCTGCCTTTGCATGGATGAGGATTGCTGCTGGCTCCCTGCTTCTCTGCCACGTAGTCCTCCCTGCTGCACCCCACACCTTTGCAAAGGGCTGGATTTGTACTCCATATTTCTTTTTTCCTATCCATCCTTGTTCCTTACCCTTGTGAACCCTGCCTGCTATTGTTACATATATATACACACACACTGTTTAAAGAAAAATTCTTTACCTCTCTACTTCCAAGCTGAATCCAAATTATTTCTTGGTGGATTTGCTCCATTCCTTTCTTTTCCTCTCTATTGGGAAAGAGGAGGAGGGGCTGGGGGAGGGATTCTCAGCCTGGCCCCCATCTGAGCTCTTGAGTCACGGTTAAGGCTCAAACCACCACACCCCTGGAAACACCAAGCCAAATGGAGGCTTTGGCTGCTCCAACACAGCTCTTTCACTCCTGAGTCTGGAGCCTTCTGTACCATCCCTACATCCCTCCAGCTTCTCTAATCACTGGCTTTAGGGTCTCTGTATCCATCAGGTATTGATTTGTCTGCACTGCCTCCAGATCACAGGCTGGCTCCACGCTCCTTACAGCAGCTCAGCACACGTCCCTGCTCTTCCAGCTGCTTTGATTGCAATTCAGTCTCTAGTACATTACCCTTATTTATAATGCCAGGGCTTCAGTGCAGCGCCTCAGGCGCTCTGAAATTATTACAGGGCCCTTTTGACTTTCAATTCCCTTCCATTCAATTCCATTTTTATTTGTCAGCAGAGACTCCCACTGACCAGTGCTGGAAGCCAGCTGTGCCCAGCCCTGTGCACGTTAAGCCGATCCTGTGGGAATTATCCACACACGGTCAGCTCGGGGGGAATGAGACATCCAGGTCTGGAAGAGCAGCTCGCAAAATGCTCCTGGGTGCAGCTTCTTGAGACCTTACTGCTCTCTACAACTACCTGAAAGGAGGCTGTAGCCAGGAGGGGGTTGATATCTTCTCCCAGGCAAGCAGCACCAGAACAAGAGGACACAATCTCAAGCTGTGCCAGGGGAAGTTTAGGCTGGAGGTGAGGAGAAAGTTCTTCCCAGAGAGAGTTGTTAGCCATTGGAATGTGCTGCCCAGGGAGGTGGTGGATTCCTCCCCCCCGCCCCCTTTCCTCTGTTTAATTAGAATTAAAAAAGAAAGAGATGTCAGAGAGTTCAGGAGGCTCAGGGCAGACCTGATTGCTCTCTACAGCTACCTGAAGGGAGGTTGTAGCCAGGAGGGTGTTGGTGACTTCTCCCAGCAACCAGCACCAGAACAAGAGGACACAGTCTCAAGCTGTGCCAGCTCTTCTCAGAAAGAGCAATTGGCCATTGGAATGTGCTGCCCAGGGAGGTGCTAGAGTCACCGTCCCTGGAGGTGTTCAAAAAAGGATTGGATGTGGCACTTGGAGCCATGGTTTTAGTTGCCAGGAGGTGTTGGGTATTAGGTAATATGTTGGACTTGATGATCTCCAAGGTCTTTCCCAACCTGGTGGATTCTGTGATTCTTTGGGGAGATGCCACACCTGGGCTTGCAGCAGCACCAATGGGGACATGGGTGCAGCCCTTCCATAGTGCCATCTACCCACCTGATGTAGCCATAGTTACAGAAAAAAGGTGAAGGAAAGTGACTGCACAGAATCACTGTGGTTGGAAAAGACCTTGAAGATATCAGGTTCAACCAGTATCTAACCCTAGGAGTGCCACCACACTATCTCTGTGAGCACTATATGATGATCAGAGGGCTGGAGCACCTCTCCCATGAGGGAAGACTGAGGGAGTTGGGGTTGTTCAGTCTGGAGAGGGCTCTAAGGACACCTAATTGTGGCCTTCTTGTATCTTAAGGGGGCTACAGGAAAGCTGGTGAGGGACTTTTTAGGGTGTCAGGCAGTGATAGGACTGGGGGGAATGGAGCAAAATGGGTAGATTCAGATTGGATGTTTGGAAGAAGTTGTTCCCCATGAGGGTGGTGAGAGCCTGGCACAGGTTGTCCAGGGAGGTGGTGGAAGCCTCATCCCTGGAGGTTTTTAAGGCCAGGCTCTGAGCAACCTGCTGTAGTGTGAGGTGTCCCTGGCCATGGCAGGGAGGTTGTAACTGGCTGAGCCTTGAGGTCCCTTCCAACCCTAACAATCCTATGATTCTATATGTAGGCAGCTTTTAAATACATCTAGGGGGTGGCAATTCAGCCACTTGTGTGGGCATCCTGTACCTGTCTTTGAGAACCCTTTTGGGTTATCTTTAGCATCTTTAAGCTCAAGATCACCTGGTTGGAAAAGACCTTAAGATTATCAAATTAAACCATACCCTAACATCTCTCTGTGTACAACTGTTAGACCATGTCCCTGTGCTCCTCAGCCAAATGTCTTTTAAACACCTCCAGGGATGGTGACTCCACCACTGCCCTGGGTAGCTTGTTCCAGTGCCTGGTGACCCTTTCAGTGGAGAAATTTTCCCTAATATCCAACCTAAACCTCCCCTGGTGCAACTTGAGGCCATTTCTTCTTGCCCTATCACTTGTTACCTGGCCAGCCCCCCTTTCTCCAACCTCCTTTGCACCTTAACCCGGGAGAGATCCTGCACAGTTACCTATCCCAGCACCCAGAGGGATGGCATCAGCCCAGGACATGGTGAGAGCCTCCTGTTGGCCAAGCACCTCTGGGTTTCTCCAGGAAAAGGGAAAGGGGAAAGGGGAAAAG
>JAAWVA010000035.1:1686707-1709994 GCA_015227895.2 Colaptes auratus | reverse complement strand
ATGACTTCACTGCTTCTCCTGGCCACACTATTTCTGATGCAAGCCAGGATGCCATTGGCCTTTCTGGCCCCCTGGGCACACTGCTGGTTCTTGTTCAGCCAGCTGTCAACCAGAGCCCCAGGCCCTTTTCTGCTTGGCTTTACCCCCATGCTGGGTCCCTCCACTCTGCTGCCACCAGCAAGCCATGTATTTTTATCCTGTGGCACACTGTGCTGTGCAGGCTGTGTGCTGATTTCAGATCCTTGTCCTGAACTTGTTCCCTTTCTTCTTCTCCTCGCTCTTCCTCCTCCCACCATCTGTCTGGGAGGAACACTGGTGCCTCGGCACTGCGGGGCAGAGCTGGTGGCCTGACCTTTTCTCCCTGCTGATTCTCTCAGGCTGGCTGAAGCAGATGGAAGTATCAGGCTTCCTTGGGGTAGCTTTGCCTTGGCTTCTGGTGTGCAGAGGGATTGGAGAAGAAAAAAACATCCTTGTCTTGCGTAGGTCAGGTCTCACCAAACTGCTAAGCTCCTGGAGAGCGATTCCCCATGGGGCCCCATGCTACTCCTGTGTGTTAAGTGCTGGGGGATTGAATCACTGATGTAAGCATGGAGATGGTTTGCAGCTACCAGCCAAGATCTAGCAGCTCTAAATTGCCAGACTCCAAGCTACACATGGCATTAAAATTGTCACAAAACTTTAATCCAGGAAAGCTCCAGTGGAAGCTGAGTTCTCTGGGTGATGCAGTTGTGGCTGGAGGATGGGTGGTCCCTGACTCCAACAGGCTTGCTTGTGATGGAGAGGGTTTACTGTGCTGCAGACCTTGGGATGCTCCTCAGCTGGGGAACTGGAATGCTGGCAGGCTGTAGGGTGATGTCTCCTGTCTGGGAGATACACAGCACAATCCGTACCTCCCTACACAAGGAGCACAATCCGTACCTCCCTACACAAGGAGCATCATCTCCAGCTTTCTGCCTGTACAACACAGACTTTGTTCCTGGGAATGTCCAGAGAAGGGCAACAAAGCTGGTGAAGGGGTCTAGAGAACAGGGTAAGGAGCTGGGGTTGTTTAGTCTAGAGATAAGGAGGCTGAGGGGAGACCTCATTGCTCTCTATAACTCCCTGAAAGGAGGTTGCAGTGAGGTGGGGGTTGGTCTCTTCTCTCTACTATCAGGTGATGGAACAAGGGGAAGTGGCCTGAAATTGTGCCAGGAGAGGTTTAGGTTAGAGATTAGGACAAAATTCTTTCCTGCAAGAGTGGTGAGGCATTGGAATGTGCTGCCCAGGGAGGTGGTGGAGTCACCATCCCTGGAGGTGTTCAAGAAAAGTGTGGCCATGGCACTTTGGGGCATGGTCTAATGGCCAGGATGGTGCTAGGTCGATGGTTGGATTGGATGATCTTTGGAGGGCTTTTCCAACCAAAACAGTGCTATGTGGGGATCAGGTGCTGGGTGATGTTCCTCATCCTGGGGTTTGCTTGCTCTTTCAGCTCCAAGGGAGAGCCTGGAGAAGAGGAGGCTCAAGGGAGACCTTATTGCTGTCTACAACTACCTGAAGGGAGGTTGTAGCTAGGAGGCGGTTGGTCTCTTCTGCCAGGCAACCAGCACCAGAATGAGAGGACACAGTCTCAAGCTGTGCCAGGGGAAGTTTAGGCTGGAGGTGAGGAGAAAGTTCATCCCAGAAAGAGTTGATAGCCATTGGAATGTGCTGCCTAGGGAGGTGGTGGAGACCCCATCCCTGGAGGTGTTCAAGAGGGAATTGGACGTGGCACTTGGTGCCATGGTTTAGTCATGGGGTCTGTGGTGACAGGTTGGACTTGATCTTTGAGGTCTCTTCCAACCTTGGTGATTCTGTGAGAGCCAGTGTGCTTGGAGGCTGGGATGGTCTTACATTTCCTTTCACACCTTGTGTTACCTGCAGATCTCGCTCCTCTCACTGGTTTGAGTGAGTGCCAGCTAGAACGTTCGCATCAGTGCAAACGCTGTCAGTGTCAGGCGCTGGCTCGTGGAAAGGTGAGCTCTGATCAGCCTGATGCAGAACAGCTTAGAGGTGGTTTGAAAGAGGTGTTTTTTTGACGTGACAGCACCACAAAAGGACTGAATTGTCGTTTGCTTGGCGAATCCTGGAGCTGGGAGTTCAGTGGTGACGGCAGGATGGAATGCAGTATTCCGTTTGTCCCCAGAAATCTGATTTTGTGCTTTCAGTTTGGGCTTTTTTTTTTGTCTCCTCCCCCCATTTAAAATTAAATTGGGCTCAGCTTCACGAGGCAACGTTACACTGTGAAAAGGCAGAGCTCTTTTTGTTCAGGGAGGTGTCAGAATGAAATGTTTCTCCTCTTCAACGCTTTCCATATCCTCCCCAAAAACCACTGACGCTTTAGTTGCAGCTGATGTGAAGCTGTCTGAGCAGCTAAACCGTTCCTTGAAGACCTTGCCAAGCTCTTCGTGGAATAACTGTGCCTGAAGGAGAGGAGATGATGTGGTGCTGGAAGGGAAGGTGCTGTGGATCTGATGCTTGCTTGTGGAGCATCTCTAGTGCCTGGCCCTGGTGAAGGAGATGCTGAAGCACCTGCAGTATGAAGCAGTGAGGGTGGTGAGACATGGCAACAGGTTGCCCAGGGAGGTCAGGGATTCCCCCTCCCTGGAGGTGTTCAAGACTAGGTTGGATGAGGCCTTGACCAAGCTGGTCTAGTGGAAGGTGCTGTCCCTGCCTATGGCAGGTGAGATTGGAATTAGATGATTTTCAAGGTCCCTTCCAACCTAAACCATTCTCTACAGTTCTGGGCCCCTCAGTTTAAGAAGGACATTGAGACACTTGAACGTGTCCAGAGAAGGGCAACGAGGCTGGGGAGAGGCCTTGAGCACAGCCCTGTGAGGAGAGGCTGAGGGAGCTGGGGTTGCTTAGCCTGGAGAAGAGGAGGCTCAGGGGAGACCTTCTTGCTGTCTACAACTCCCTGAAGGGAGGTTGCATCCAGGTGGGGGTTGGTCTCTTCTCCCAGGCAAGCAGCACCAGAACAAGAGGACACAGTCTCAAGCTGTGCCAGGGGAAGTTGAGGCTGGAGGTGAGGAGAACGTTCTTACCAGAGAGAGCTGTTAGCCATTGGAATGTGCTGCCCAGGGAGGTGATGGAGTCACCCTCCCTGGGGGCGTTGAAGAGGGGATTTGATGTGGCACTTGGTGCCATGGTTTAGTCATGAGGTCTGTGGTGACAGGTTGGACTTGATGATCTTTGAGGTCTCCTCCAACCTTGGTGGTTGTGTGACTGAAATCAGGGGACGAAGCTCATCCCAGCGCGGTTCTCTCCGAGCGCCAGGAGGCTGCTAGCAGAGGCAGGACTTTGTGTGCTTGCCTGCATCTTGCTGCTGTGGGAAGTTGGGCAAAATTCCCACGGGCTTAATTGGGAGCAACATCAGGCCAAGTGTGGTTATTTTTACCTGTCACCGCTCCCACTCCGCCTCCTCCCTCCCACCTCCATCCCCCTGGACAGGAGGAGCCAGCTCCCTTTCAGCCTTCAAAAGGTCTCTGCCAGCTCCCAGCAGCAGCTCTGTGCTCACGATGTGCAAAGGAGAAGGGGTGGGGGAGGGGAAGGCCGACTAATTGTGCTTATTTTTAAAACCCAATTACCTGAAACTGCAAGAAAATAATTATTTGTGAGGGGAGCTGTTCAGCCTGGCTGGGCCTTGCCCTGAATGGGAGCTCCTGGGGGCCAGGCTGGATTCCTTCTGGCAGGGGCTGGAGAGAGAGCCATCAGGGGCATCAGCCCCAGCTCTGCTGGGAAACGCTGGGTTCTCAGGGGGGTGGCATTTAAGTTGTTGTGTTGCTCTTTATGCAGCAGGGAAAGTGGTTGTTTTCCCTTCTTGCTTCCTTCTTCCTAGCTCCTTAGGGCAGGAGAGCCCACTTATTTATTTTGGTTTGGTTTTGTTTGGATGGGGAGGCAAAAAACCCTGCCTGCAGGAGGAATGGCAGCAAAGCAGCCGATGCTTTAGCACTGTCAGATATCTTTCCTTCCCTTCCCAGGGGTATGCCTGTTTAGAAACTCATTGTCAGCCACCCCTCAGGCAAGCCTGAGCTCTCCTGCTTTCCTGGGCATGGTTTCCCTCACTGCACCAAACTCATGAGCTCGGGGTGGCTCCAGCAGTGATTGCTGGGGGAGCAGAGAGCAGCCCCAGTGTGGAGTTTGCTGCTGCTTCTGCAAACGTTGGAGCCATCTGGGAGCCTTGTTCTGCAGAGGGGTGTGCTGGGGTGGGTTTGACCAGGCAGAAGGAAAGGGACAGGCAGCCCTGTCTGGGTGCTGTGTGCTGCAGTGGCACAGCAGCCATCAGCAGTGTGACATTGCAGTGGGGGAAATGATGGGATGGAGGTGCTGGCTAATGCCTCGAACAGAGTCTCTGCCTTGATTAAGCTGCAGGTTTTGCTTGGCCTTTCCTGGAGACCCATCATTATTCAAGCCAGCCCTGGGCCTGTCAGGCTCACTCTGCTGCAGAAATGAATGATTTGAACTCACTGACCAGCTCTTGTGCTGGGATGCATCTCAGCGAGGCAGGAGAGGGCTCTGTGGGGTGCCAGCAGAGCAGGGTACCGGGGACCTGATCCCACACTGCATGCCAGGGATGGCTGGGATCTTGGCAGGGCTGCTGCTTCTTCCACCAGCCTTCCTCATGATTGAGATGTGTAGCTGTTTAGAATCTTACAATTACTAAGGCTGGAAAAACCCTCTAGGATCATCAAGTCCAACTGTCAACCCAACACCACCATGGCCACCACCCCTTGCCCCACAGTGCCATGGCCACACATTTCTTGAACACCTCCAGGGATGGGGACTCCACTTCCTCCCTGAGCAGCCTGTTCCAATGCTTGGCCAAGAGCCTGTTTCATGCTCTCCCCCAACCTTCTCAGGACCCTGTGGGTTCAGGTATGTCTGCAACCCCCTCAGAAAATGGTCACAGAATCACCAAGGTTGGAAGAGACCTCGAAGATCACCAAGTCCAACCTGTCACCACAGACCCCATGACTAAACCATGGCACCAAGTGCCACATCCAATCCCCTCTTGAACACCTCCAGGTGCTTCAGCTGTGTGCAGCCTCGTGCAGCTGGGTGATGCCAGGGGATGAATACTGGGTTGCTGGTTTGGGTGAGTGCCATGGGGGTGGGGTGGTGGCTGCCAGCCATCCGTGGTGTGAGATTAGGTAAGGAAGAGGCTCATTTGCTAACTGCAAACAAAAGCAGTGACTGCTGCAGGGCTTATAGAAGCAAACAGAAATGAGACAACAGCTCCAGGTGTGTCAAAGGATGGCTCGAATGAGTGCTGAGTGTTCCTCTTGCCTTGCAGCATCCAGCCAGCAGGCTGTAAGCTGCCTCTTGGCTGGGTGGCTGAGCATCCAGTTATCAAGCAAGGTTTGTGCCCTTAGGGTGAGGTTGTGGGAGGAAATGTGGATGTGGTCGTGCCCTCCCTGGCTGGAAAAGAGTGTAAGCTGCCTGTGAAAGCTTTTCTGCCCACATTACGTGTCCTGAAGCTGGGGCTGGTGCTGTCACTGTCTGCAGCTTCCAGACCCTGGGGGTGACACAGCCAGCTGGATGCTGGTCCTGTTTCTCACCAAACATCTTGAGAAGTGGTCATCTGGGCATGCTGGGGGGCCTGGCATACTGATTAGGCTGACAGATCTTAGCTCCCTCTTTGAGAGACACCTTGGCCATGTCTCAAGGCATCCTCAGTAGCAGTTTAGGGCCACCCTTTCCCATAGGCACCTGGGATGCTCGTGACTTGTGCTGGGATGAATGGTGCAGCACTAACTGTACTGTGGAGATGTTTTCAACTCTCCCCTCCCTCTCTGCATACTTTAACTGTCTCTGCCACACAGACAGGTCCATCCTCTGGCTGCCTGGGGGTGAGGAGGAGGAAGAGAAGTCATCCAGGGTGATCTAATAGCTGCTGTGTAGTCCTGGGAACTGAGGACTAACCTTGGCAAGCCATAGGAGTGAAGTGCCCTCATTCATTTTGACCCTGTGCCCCCTGGAAGGGAGGCATGAGCTGGGCTGTCTGCTGGCCTGTTTCCCCTGTCCCTTCCATGGCAGGGAGCTGGGGCTCTGTGTGGGCACTTCCACAGCCTGTCAGTGGTCTACAGGGGTGGCTGAGGCTGGGCTTTTTCAGACACATGGACATGGACAGATTTTTTTCAACCACTGCTTTGGACTTGGCTACTCCTGTCCCCATAGAGCCCACCCTGGACCTTGTACCCCTTCCTAGCTGCCAGCCCCAGCATCCTGCACCATTTGACAGAGCCCTCCCTGAGGGGTCTGAGGATGAGGTGTTCCCATGGGATGGAAGTGCCCTCCCCAGCCAAGATGGGTTGGGGTAAACATTGACCTTGGCAGATGCAGTCCCTTGAAGGGTGCATGGCCCTACCTGTGTGCACCCCATCTGGCCTTGGCTGTGTGCCTTGGTGCTGCAAGGCAGGAGGTAGCCCTGGATGGAGATGACCCATGTTGGCTTTGGCTCCTCTGGCTCTGCAGGCCACTGTAACACCAGGATCCTGGTTTTAGCAGAGCAGATCATGGTGGAGGAAGCACTCTGTGTGTGTGAGCAGGCTGCTCTGCTGCCAGGGCTGGCTGAGGCTTTGCAGGCATTGTGTGGGGCAGCTGAACCTGTACAGGTCCGTGGTGCTCAGCTTGCCAAGGTGATGCACACTGAAGGGAAGAGCAGTTGGAATGATAAAGCCATGTGCCCTGTGTCCCTGCCAGTCACTGTTTCAAGTGCCCTGACCATGCCCTGCCTGTTGGCTGGCTGTCTCTGCTGACATGCCACCTCCCAGTGTGCTCCCTTTCCGTGCTGGGTTGCTTTCCCATCACTTGTTCTGCTGCAGTGGCTGGCTGAGGGCCATATGTGCCTCCTCAGGTAAGCCCACCCTGGGGTGGGTTTGTAGGCGCTGTCCTGCAGTTGGAAACTGTCACCTGGGCAGGGGCGGTCTGTGAGTTACCTCTGGGCTGGCTGGCTGGGGTGTTCTGTGTTCTGATGATTGGCCTCCTTCCTTTCATCTCCATTGGAAAAAAAACACAAAGGAGAAGACAATTCCACATTGGACTCATCCTGTCCTTCCCTGAGAAGCTGCTGCTCCCAGACAGAGGGTTTTGCCCTTGGTACCCTGTGAGTGCTGGTGAACTCCTTCCTGCTGCAGCATCCTCAGCAGAGCGGTCACCTCCATAGGAACCACTGTGTACGCCAGGGAGGAGAGAGAGACTTCCCACCACCCTGCCCCTTGGAAAGTTTGAGGCTAAATCCCTCTGTTTCCCTCCCATGCACTCAAGCCAGTCTGCAGAGCTGTGCACCCAGCACTACTTACCTCTGTGGGCTCACTGGGGTGACTCCTCGGGAGGTGGAGGTCATGCTGCTGGGGACTCTGTGCAGCAGTGTGGGGTGCAGGAGGGCTGTACAAGATGCAGCCTCTCCCTCGTGCCTGTGGAGGAGCCCTGCTTTCCCCATGCTGGCTGGAGAATGTGGGAAGGGTAATGGCTTTGTGCTGGCCACTGAAGAAAGCCTTGCTCTGCTCACCTCCTGCCATGGTTCCGTCCCCTCAGCTCTGCCCCGTTTCCCTTAGCAAAACAAGGAGTGTGGTTTGTTTGCTTTGCTTTTTAAATGGCCACTTTTCACTTTTTTCCATGCTCTTCCTCCTTGGCATGCAGGTCAGTGGGGGAAGGGAGCCTCCAGCCAAGCTCTCCATCACATGGCCCTTGTTTCTTGTGTGTTATTTTTTCCCCCACTGCTGCCCTTGCCAAGGGAAGGACATTGTATAGCTGCTGAGACTGGCAGGGGCAGTAATGCTGCCTGCCAATAGCCTGGATGTCTGAAAAGGCTTAGGAAATCCAAGCTCTAAATGAGCTCCCAAAGCTTCTCCTTCCCTTTCTCTGGGTAGAACACCCTGCAGAGCAAGCCCAGCTCTCCTTTTGTCACCAGGCTCCCTGGCGAGCTGCTGGCTCTGCAGCAGTGCTGGGGGGGTGGTTGCCTGCAAGCACAGAGTGACAGTCCCATGGGGACACCCAGAAGATCCTCAGCACAGCATGGCTCAAGGCAAGCTGGAGCAGCCCAGGGAGAGGTGGGAGCAAATTTCTGGCATCTCTTTTCCCAACCTTTGGCACCCCTTTTCTCCCTCCTTGGGAAGTGCTTTGCAGTGCTGGCTTGGCAAGCATGTTGGAGTTCTTGGCTGTGGTGCTGAAGAGAGCAGAAGGGGAAGCGTGGTGCTGATGGATGGCTGCCGAAAGCCTCCCCAGGGAGGTGGGAGGCTCAGCCTGCATTTGCCCCAAGGATGCTGCTGAGGGCATCCAAGGTTGTGGCATCGCTGGCAGCACACGTGGCTGGGACATCTGGGGCCAGATGAGGCTGGAGGAGAGGAGCAGGAGCCGTGCTGGCTGTGGATCTGGTAGAGGAGGGGACAAGCTGCGCTGTATCCAGCTGTCCCACCCCCAGGACCTCGTTTCTGCCTGTGCCAGGTCAGTGGGTGAAGGCAGCAGCTGCCACTGCTGTGCTGGGAGTGGGCAGCAACCTTGTCCCTGGGCTCTGCTTCAGCAGGATGGCTGCAGGACAACTTCTTTCCCAGAGCCCCTGCTGAAAGGTGGGTTTGCAGCAGCTGAGGCTGGGGGGTAGCTTGGCTTGGCAGCAGGGCTATGTTGTGGGGGCTCCAGGCTGTTTAGCCTGGAAAGGAGCAGGCTGAGAGGGGATCTTACCAATACTGATCAGTATGTGAAGGGTGGAGGCCAGGAGGATGGGGCTGGGCTCTTTTCTGTGGTGCCCAGTGACAGAACAAGGGTCAGCAGGTACAAACTGGAGCACAGGAGATTCCACCTCAACATGTGGAGAAACTTCCTTACTGTGAGGGTGTTGGAGCCCTGGAGCAGGCTGCCCAGAGAGATTGTGGAGTCTCCTCTGTAGACTTAAAAAACCCACCTGGATGTGTTCCTGTGCAACCTGATCTACCTGTACCTGCTTTGGACTAGATGATCTCCAGAGGTCCCTTACAAACCCCACTGTGCTCTGATTCTGTTACTTTCTCCCCTCTTCAGAGAGAAATGGGACAGGCTCAGCTTTGTCTCTGCTGCAGATTCAAGCTTCAGCTCTGGAAGTGCCTGGTGGTTCAGTACCCCACTGACCCTCCAGCTTGCACCACTGAATACAAATTCATCTCTAAATGTCACTTAACACCTCCCTGTAGGTAGCTTTGGTGCTCAGGTGCTGGGGGCAGAGCAGACATCACATCTGAAATACAGAATACAGAATTAACCAGGCTGGAAAAGACCTTTGAGATCATCAAGACCAACCTATCACCCAACACCATCTAATCAACTGGACCATGGCACCAAGCACCCTATCCAGTCTCTTTTGAAATGCTTCCAGTGATGGTGACTCCACCACCTCCCTGGGCAGCACATTCCAGTGGCCAATCTCTGTTGCTGGGAAGAATTTCTTCCTAACATCCAGCCTAAACCTCCCCTGGCACAGCTTGAGACTGTGTCCTCTTGTTCTGTCACAGGTTCATAGTATCGTATTATCAGTCAGGGTTGGAAGGGACCACAAGGATCATCTAGTTCCAACCCCCCTGCCATGGACAGGGACACCCCACACTAGATCAGGCCAGCTAGAGCCTCATCCAGCCTGGTCTTCAACACCTCCAGGGAGAAGAGACCAACCCCCTCCTGGCTCCAACCTCCCTTCAGGTAGTTGTAGAGAGCAATAAGGTCTCCCCTGAGCCTCCTCTTCAGTGCTCTCCTAACTCCCAACTACCCCAGAACAGGTTGTGTCTTGGGGCTCTCAGCATGCTGCCTGGCTTTGCCTGTGGGTGAGGGAAAGATGATCCTTCCCTGGAGGGCTGAGCATCAGCAGGCCGTGTTGCTGCAGCTCGGTGAGGGAGGCTGTGAGGCCACGCTCCTTCCGCAGGCGCCGGCAGGGACGCGGGAGAGAAGCGTGAGCTCTGCAGAGCAGCCTCGGGCACCGAGTCTGCCCGCTTCAGCCTAGCAGTGGGGACCTCGGGAAACAGCAGAGGAAAATTCCACTTCCAGAGGCATGGAGCTGGGGGGGGTTGTATCATTTGTATTTCTAAGAGGCTGTGTCAGAGCCGCCGCTGGCTCTGCCCCTCCCCGTGCTGTGCAGCCAGCTCTGAAGCAGAAGTGATCTTTTCTGCCAATGCAATGATTAGCCTTTCTGCTAATGACCCACGAACAGGGTCCAAAATAAATGAGCCCAACCTGCTCATCTTATTAGCCAAGTGATGGCAAGGAAAGAGGAAATATCTGCAAAAACCGCTTAGGCAGCTGGAATTGGGAAGCGTGGAGGGGTCGTGGCTTGAAGTAGGGAGAGGAGCCATATGCCTTCAAAGAGCTGCTCCTCTCCTGGAGCAGAGAGAGCCCCTGTGTTACTGGGGGGAGTTCTACACTTCCTCTGCTCTTCTATTTGTGTGGTCACCCTGTGGGGCTGGAGCTATGGCTGTCCCCAGGCTCTGCTGGTTCCTACAGCTGAGAAGCTGGGGGCAGGCTGTCTTCAGGCTGTCTTGTTCTGGGGCCCTCAATTTAAGAAGGATATTGAGACACTTGAAGGTGTCCAGAGAAGGGCAGTGGGGCTGGGGAGAGGTCTGGAGCACAGCCCTGTGAGAAGAGGCTGAGGGAGCTGGGGTTGCTTAGCCTGGAGAAGAGGAGGCTCAGGGCAGACCTTCTTGCTCTCTACAACTACCTGAAGGGAGGTTGGAGCCAGGTGGGGATTGGGCTCTTCTCCCAGGCAAGCAGCACCAGAACAAGAGGACACAGTCTCAAGCTGTGCCAGGGGAAGTTTAGGCTGGAGGTGAGGAGAAAGTTCTTCCCAGAGGGAGTTGTTAACCATTGGAATGAGCTGCCCAGGGAGGTGGTGGAGTCACTGTCCCTGGAGGTATTCAAGAGGGGACTGGATGTGGCACTTGAAGCCACACTTGATCATGAGGTGTTGAGTGACAGGTTGGACTTGATGATCCCTGAGGTCTTTTCCAACCTTATTGATTCTATGATTCTATAGTTCATTGCCTGGGTTCTGGCTTTCCATGTCCTTTAGACGACTGGCAGCAGCAGGGGGATGTTGATCGGGGGGCAGCTACTGTGGTAACCAATACTCAAATTGGTCTTCAGAGTCGTTCTTGTGTCCTTCAGGCTCTGGTATAGAGGCACAGGGGAGTTTCTGTGGAGAAGGGAGGTGAAAGGGGACTCTTGTCATCCCCACTGTAGATCACAGTAATGCTCAAATAAAACAAGAGCTCAGCTTGGGAAGCAACCTGGGCTTTGTGGAAATGTGAGAGATGAACAAAGCTGGGTGCAGGAGGACTGTGTCATGAGGAGGGGTGAATGTGCAGAGAAGCTGGAGGGCTGGGTGTGACAACCCCCTTAGCTCTGGAGACAGCGTCACCTTCTCTGTGGGACAAACTTGATTTGAAAGGTGGATTGTCTCCCCTGGAGCTCTTTGTGTGCCTCTGTGGGTCTATTACCACCTAAGAGGCCTGACCCTGTGCAAGGCTCTGCGGGGACATGGCAGTGATGTGGCCATCCTGGAGAAGGGCTCTGGGGCTGAGAGTGAGGACTGAGACAAACCCAAACCCATAAGCCCCTGGCCCTGAAGCTGAGACACACTGGAGAAAACCTGTTTGAAAAACACCTTGTCCCTCTTGTCCGTTCGAGTGAGGGCAGCTGGTGACCTGCCTCATGAAGCCCTCAAATTGCTGAGGAGGGGGAGGAGGAGGAGGAGGAGGAGGAGGAGGAGGATGACCTCCTCCTCCTCCTTCCAGCACCCGGTGTGCATACCATATGCTTCCCTGACCTTCTCCTTGCACCGCCGGAGCGAGCTCCCACGCACCTGCTCGCTTGTTCAGCAGCACAGCTCGTGGGGTCACAGACTCACAGATTGCATTGCATGGGAAGGACCCTCGAAGGTCATCTTGTCCAAGCCCCCTGCAGTCAGCAGGGACATCTCCAAGCAGATCAGGCTGCCCAGGGTCACATCAAGTCTGATCTTGAATGTCTCCAGGGATGAGGCCTCAAGCACATCCCTGGGCAACCTGTTCCAGTGTTCCACCACCCTCACTGTAGACAACTTCTTCCTAACATCCAGCCTAAATCTACCCTGCTCCAGTTTCAAACCACTGCTGCTCAGCCTATCACTACAAGCCCTTGTAAACAGTCTCTCCCCAGCCTTCCTGCAGGTCCCCTTCAGATATTGCAATGCAGTTATGAGATTTCCCCAGAACCTTCTCTTCTCCAGGCTGGACAGCCTCAATTCTTTCACTCCTCTGATCATCTTTGTGACCCTCCTCTGGACCTGCTTCAGCAGGTCTTTGTCCCTCTTGTGTTGGGAGTCCCATAGCTTTCCCTTTCTGTACATCTTAAGTGGCACCTTGGACCTGTTTTTTCCATTCCTAGTTGGTGGAGGAATGGATAATTGTATGGCTTTATTCTGACAGGATTTTCTGTGCTGGAAAGCATCCTGACTGTGGAAATGCAGAGAACTCAGGCATGAAGTGAATGAGTGAGTGACCCTTGCACCCTTCAATGTCTTCCCTTGCACCGTCCCCCTTCTGGAGAGCTACCTCAGGTTGCTGAGGTTTGGGGGTTGATGAGGCACTGGCGTGACTGGAAGTTTCACCTGCACACCCCAGGCTGCCCAAGTGGAGCTGTGCTGACATTTTGTTGTCATTTTCTCAAACAGGTTCTTCAGGTCAGTGCTGAAGCAGTTTGGCTGGGGAAGGGGTGGTTTATGACTGCAGGGGGAGTCTTGTTTGCTTTGCTGAGTGGAGGAGCTGTTTTGTTCAGCGTCCCGAGTCTTCCACAAGTGCCTACCTTGTCGATGGCACTGTTGTCAGTTGGGGCTGCTCCAGGGAGTGCTGCCTTTCTCAGGGTCTTACAGGATAAGGGTTACTTTTCCAGAGGATCTCTGGAATGGAAAGGATTTGGAGAGGTCATTAAATCCATCTCTCTGCCCTCAGGCAGGATCAATAACCCTTTGTCACTGGTGATGGATGTTTCTCTATCCTGTTCTGCGAGTCCCTGCAGGCAGTTGTTCCAGCCTGTGCTGTCTGATGAGGATTTGGGTTGGACTGCAGCTGACCCAGGAAGGAGCAGCCTTACAAACCCCACCAGAATAGAATCATAGAATCAATAAGGTTGGAAAAGACCTCAGAAATCATCAAGTCCAACCTGTCACCCAACACCTCAGGACTACTAAACCATGGCTCCAAGTGCCACATCCAGTCCCCTCTTGAACACCTCCAGGGACGGTGACTCCACCACCTCCCTGGGCAGCACATTCCAGTGGTGAGTAAACTCTCTCTGTGAAGAAAGAAGAGACTTCCCTTCCCTGAAGGCACCCTGCCTTCAGCCCAGCTCCTCAACAGCCTAGTGTTTCAGATAACTTGTACAATGTTTGGACTGATTTAAATGAGCAGGTGGTTTTGAAGTGATTGATGGAAAGCCTTTGCCTGTAAATGTTTTGCTCTGAGGATTTAGCTTCAAGTATCTCACTCCTGGCAGGAAGCAGGAATGCAGGGCTGGCATCTTCCCATTGCCTGGTGCTGCCTGCAGCTAGCTCCTCAGGCAGAGGTTGCAGATGCACTTGCACATGCAGGGCTACCACCACTGCTGCCTCTTAATAGTGATGGTAATAGAGATCTCAGCACTTTGAGTTTCCTTCTCAAGTTAGCCATTTGAAAAATGGGACATGCTCATGCTTCACTTGGCCAAGTCTGTTCCTCATGCTCCAGGAGCCAGTCCCTGCTGGATGTTGGGTGCCTGAGGCTGAAGCAGTGATTTCAGAGGTGATGTGAGGCCCTCAGTTTGGGCTTTGATTCCCTAAGGCTCCTCTTTTGTCTGTGCAAGACACATTCAGCATCTGATTTTAAAACAGGCTTCCCTGTCCAGCTCGTGTGAGACTGCCTGGTCTTGGATAAGTAACTGAGTTGCTCCTGGGGGGCTCCTGGTACAGCCTGCTGAATTTATCCTTGGATTTATAGAACCATTTTGGCCAGAAGAGTTCAACTATTAACAGAGAACTACCAGGATCTACACTAAACCATGTCCCTCAGCACCACATCTACACATCTTTCCTGTCCTCCAGGGGTGGGGACTCCACCACCTCCCTGGGCAGCCTGTTCCAGGGTTTGACAACCCTTTGGGGGAAGAAATGGTTTCTTGTGTCCTACACAAACCTCCCCTGGTGCAACTTGAGGCTGTTTCCTCCTGTCCTATCACTTGTTAGTTGGCAGAAGAGAGCAAGCCTCACCTGGCTCCAGTCTCCTTTCAGGGAGTTGTAGGGAGCCAGAATGTCTCCCTTCTGACTCCTTTTTTCCCACTGATGGAGACAGTCGGGCCACAAAACCCTGAGGGAGGCCAGGATGGGGCTGTGCAGGGGCAGGGCTTGGAGGAAAACCACATCCACATGGCCAGATGCAAAGCTTTTGGTGAGCAGCATCCTGGTGCTGGGTGCCATTGCTTGGGGTGGTGGCTCGCAAAGGGCTTCCTTGTCCCCTTGGACACTGCTCTGCTCTGCTGCAGTGGGATGTGGAGCACTAAATTCTCTGGGCTGCACAACCAGGGGGCCTCCAGTCAGGGACTGAGAGGTTGCCTTCACCTCAGTGCTGCACACTGACTGGCTGTTCTGGGCTCCTTGATCTGGGGGCTTGCCCAAGAACCAGGCAGGCATGGACCAGAAAGGGTGAACCAAGCTTCCAGTGCTCTGCCTACACAACCTGCTAGGGAGTCTGATCTTTATTTGGCTTCCTTTGTCATGTGGGAAATTACTCCTTTGTAATGAAACCATTAAAGGAGGTTGGATGCTGAGGACATCAGCTGAATGCCTGGGGACCAAGAGATTCGTTTTGTTTGGAGCGAGGGAAAGGGTTTGAAAGGCAGAGGAGCCTATGCAGAAGTGTGCTGCCTCTCAAATGGATTCATTCTTTCTAGCCCAGAGCACTCTCCTCACTGCCTGCATTCAGCTGGCTGCCCAGGCAAGCTTCTCCAGGAGCACAGGGCTGTATCTTCACCTCCCATTCTTGCCTTCCCCTCAGGCAGAGCCTTTTCTTCTGCAGGAGACCAGGCATCCTTCGAAGACACAGAAGTGCACGGGTAGGGCTTAGTTTAGATGAGATGTGTGCTTGTGAGGGCAGGCAGGATGGGCATCAGGGTGGGATGCAATGGAGCTGAAGCTGGGCAGAGGTGGTTTTATTGTCTCCTGCAAGCTGAAGACAAAGTGATCACAGAATAGTGGAGGTTGGAAGGGACCTCTGGGGATGTAGCCCAACTCCCCTGCTAACTCAGGTTTGCTTAGATCAGGTTGTCCAGCATCCCAATATCCAGGCAGGTTCTGAAATTCTGTAGAGACTCCAGGACCTCCCTGGGCAGCCACAAAGCAAAGAAGTTTCTCCTTGAGTTCAGGTGAAACCTCCTGTGTTCTGGTTTGCACCTGTTACCCCTTATCACACCACTGACCCACCCTCAAAGCAAAGAAGTTTCTCCTTAAGTTCAATTGAAACCTCCTGTGTTCTGGCTTGCCCCTCTTTGCCCTTAGCCTGTCCCTGACCACCACTCAAAAGAGCCCAGCCCCACGCTGGTGACCCTCACCCTGGTGCTCTTGATCAGATTCCCTCTCAGGCTGCTCTTCTCCAGGCTCAACAGCCCCAGGTCTCTCAGTCTCTCCTCCTCACAGGGATGCTTCATGCCCTCATCAAAGCTGTTGGGGGGTGCATGCACATGGAGATGGAGGTGAGTAAACAAGCTCAGCATTGCCTGCTGCCTGCATTAGGAGGTGGAGAGGTGCTTTATGAGCTGGAAGGAGGGGCTAGCAGGGCTTTATTAGCTCTGCTTGAAGTATTTCATCTTGATTCCCATTTATCTGTGGAATCCAACTTTATTTTAGCTTTAAATTTAGATTTTTCAAGCCAGGCCTGTCAAATGAGCAAAAGGAGATTTGATTAGGAGATGGCAGTGGCATTGAGGTCTTCTTGGTTTATGTCTGCACACGATTTGGCTTGGAGCTCACTCTTCACCAAAGATGCCCCTGTGGAAAGGGGGCCTTCAGCTAACTGACACTTTCCAGCTGATGGGAAGGGGAAGAGAGCAGACTTAGAAATTCCTGCCACCAGCTCCCCAGCCAGTGGTTGCCTCTTGGCAGAGTCCCAAAGGGTCAGGCTCTGAGGCTGTGGTGGTATTCAGAGTGACTTGGGAACGTGATGGAACAAGGAATGCAGAAGAAGGTAGGAATGCTTTGTGTTGTATTTCCCTGCCTTCTGCTCTTTATTGCCATCCCCGTGTTTTAACTCCCTGAGCATCCAGCACGGCTCCAGGAGCTGCCCATCCCATGCCTAGTGTGGTGGGGCATGCTTAAACCAGGAGTAGTTTGGTGGGCTGTTGTGGGGTGGAGGTGTAGTGCTCTCCCCTGCTCATTAACCCCAGTGCCTTGGTATATCTGCCATCTATCATAGGATCATGGAATGGTTTGGGTTGGGAGGGCCCTTTAAAGGCCATCTAGTCTCACTTACCTGCAATGAACACAGGGACACCTGCAACTGGAGCAGGCTGCTCAGAGCCCCACATAACCTGACCTGGGATAGTCCCAGGGATGGGGCATCTCCCATATGGCTGGGCATCTTGGGTCTGTGTCTCATCACCCTCGGTGTCAAAAACTTCTTCCTTCTCTCTAGTTTGAATGTCCCTCTTTTAGTTTAAGCCATAGCCCCTTGTCCTCTCACAACAGGCCCTGCTAAAAAGTCTGTCCTCATCTTTCTTTTTTGGCCCCTTTAAGTCCTGGAAGGCCCCAAGAAGGTCTCCCTGAAGCTTTCTCTTCTTCAGGCTGCAGAACTCTAGTTCTCAGCTATTGCTCACAGAAGAGGTGCTCCAGTGCTCAGATCATTTCTGTGACCCTGTCCCCAGGCCAGGCAGGGTGGGAGCCTGTCACAAGGCAGAAGTTGAGGGGGAAGGATGATGAAATTAAATAGTGGCATTAAAGGCAAGGTAACAACAGCCACGGGGAGAAGAGAGGGCTGGAGAGCTGGGACCCCCAGTGGCCAGGGCTGCCTTGCAGAGCCTTTCTTAGCAGGCCAAAGGAGATCTTGGGGGTTGTGGAGGCAGCTTTCCTTGCATGGAGCCCTGCTTGCAGCCTGTTTGCACTAATGAGTTACTGCTCCTCAGCTGAACACCCAACCACATGGCTGGGGCAGGCCATACCGAGCCCCTGCTGGGATCTCAGTGGGTGAAGAGATGAGATGTCCAAGAAGCCAGTGCCGTGGAGCTCAGGCCATGATGGATGCTGCTGTGGGTTGTCAGAAGGCTGGGAGTAGGCAATTGGGTGTCAGCCTGGCTCTGAAGCACCCTCCTCACCCAGTCCCTGTCTGCTTCTGCTGGGGACAGTGCTGCCTGCCATTGGTGGCTGACTGACTCCAGGAGTGCTTACAGGTGCTGCAGTTACACTGGTGACAGTGACAGAAACTCGATGGTGGCAGCGGCAGGGATGGGGACAGGAGGGGGTTATTAGGCTGTTGTTATCCATTTACCCAGCTATCCCAGCTAATCAGCTTTCACATGGGCAGAATTAATTGGCTTTGTTTGGTGCCCCCAGTGTGGTTAATTGAAATGAATTCTTTCCCGGTTCCAAGCCGGCACTTTCTCAGCCGCTGCAGGGTGGGGAAGGGGGGCTGCAGCCTTCCCAGCGTGGACCATCATAGCATGGTGCACCAGGGCTGTAATAGCAGTGTCCTTCCATCCTTTCTCCATCTGGGAGGGAGTCCTTGCTTCTCCATGCACCAACCCCCCTAGGAATGGCTTCACAGCCTCTGCCTGCAGCTAGGCTGGGGTTAAAATCGGTGATTCTTCCTCCAAGTGTGCTGGTAAATGTCCTTTTGGAAGTGCTGGCATCTTAGTACCTGTTCAGAGTCTCCCTGCAACAGCACCCTACAGATGTAGGTAGAAGCCCTGGCCTCTGCCACCTGCTCTGCTCTCATCATCTCTGATGTCCTGTATCCACACAGGGGGGGAAAAAAAGTGAGACTTGAATTGCAGAAGCCTCAAGCTGCAGATTCTGTGGGATGAGGATTTGCCCTCTGGGTGTGCAGAGCTCTCCAGAGCTGAAGCTGCTCTGGATGCACCTCAGGGATGGAAAAAAAGCCCCTTGGGAGATGCAAGCTCAGCTCTTCCCCTCCCAGTCTGGCAGTGGGATGCCCAGTGCTTCCCACCTGCAGCTCAGCCTTGCCAGCAAGGAGGTAGCTGGGCTCATCTTTTCAAAGCACTTGGAAACAAGTGAGTGAAACAAAACTGGTGAGTTCCCTTCCTTTGATATTCTTGGCTTCCCATCAATGCAGCAAGAGGGCTGAGTGAACACATAGCTGGGTTTTGATGTGGTGACTGAGTGTGGTCTGACATGCTGTGGAACAAAAAAAAAAGGTTCTGTGCACCCATGGGTGTGCCAGCAGGGAGTGTGGGAGCTGTCAAGCAGGGCCTCTTGCAGCATGACAAGGGGTGATGGCTTTAAAATAAGAGATGAGATTCAGGCTAGATAGAGTGAAGACATGTGATGAGGGTGGTGAGGCCCTGTCCCAGGTTGCCCAGAGAGGTGGTAGATGCCCCATCCCTGGAACCATTCCAGGTCAGGTTGTTTGGGGTTCTGAGCAACCTATTCTAGTTACAGGTGTCCTTGCTGACTTCAGGGTGTTTGGAATAGATGACCTTTAAAGGTCCTTTCCCACCCAAACCATTCTGTATGGGAGGCAAACCCCTGGCCCTGTACATTTGGTTTTGCGCTGCACAGAGCCCTGAGGTCGTGTGGAGGCATCACACATGGGCTGCCTAAGGGGACCTCTGTGTTCTTGGGCAAGGAGACAAGAAGGCCCTGAAACACTTAATAAATTTTATGTATGTGCAATGTCCTGGTGAAGTCAATGGGAGTTAAGTGTATGGTTAAGTGCTGTACTTAACTGGACTCTTAATAACCTGATGGGAATGGCTGTGGTGGTGTGGGAGAGGAGGTGATTTGTGGACTTGCTGAGCTTTTTGATCTTTAAATGAACAGCTTGGATTTGCCTGCCCTGTGATGCATGGGAGGGGGATGTGTGCATTTCTCAGCTTGCCTGTGTGCAAATTGATAAACTCTTTATTCTCTTCCTGCTGTGCAGTGCCCCAGGTACCAGTGGAAGCTTTCTTCCCTCTTAGGGCAGGGCTGCAGTCTGTGAGTTCTGTGGTGTGGGTTGTGATACCCAGAATTGCAGAGATGCCAAATGCTACATGGGAATGTTCTTGGAGCTTTTATCCTTCTTGGTGTGAGTACCCTCCCACCACCCCTGGTAAGCCCTGCTTTGTGGTGCTGCTTTTCAGGAAGAGTTTCATTATGCTGAAATATTTACACTTGAAATATGGGCAGGCAGAATTGTTACACAATGGGCTGGATCCTTCCCAAAGCAGCTGCCAGCTCTGGGATCAGTAATAAACCTTTAAGAAGACCCCCACCAATAACAAAAAGATCCCTTCACCTCAGTTCCTGTGTGCACAACAGCATCTCCACATCAACTCCTTGCTCTGTAAAGGCTGGAGCTCTATAGCAGCATTTCAATATCTGAAGGGCACCTACAGAAAGGTGGAGAGGAGCTTTCCAAGGGCTGGTAGTGATAGGACAGGGGAGAATGGCTTCAAACTAGAGATTTAGATTGGACATGAGAAAGAAGCTCTTTACTGTAGGGTCATGGAATGGACACTAGAACAGATTACCCAGGGAAGTGGTGGAGGCCTCATCCCTGGAGACAGTCAAAGTCAGGCTTGATGGAGCTCTGAGCAACCTGCCCTGGCTGGGAATGTCCCTGCTGACTGCAAGGGGCTTGGGCCTAGATTACTTCTAAAGGTCCCTTCCAGGCCAGTGAAATTTGTGATTCTATAAAACTATTTTTAGAGCCCATGAATAAATTCTAAATCCTTTTTGCAGCCTCTTTCTTTCCTTTGTTCCACCCTGCACAGAGCAGCAGCATGCACCAAGACTTGTCCCATCAGTGGGGCTTGGAGGAGGTGTTGGGCTAAATATCTGAAAGTGGGTGTCAAGATGAAGGTGGTAGTCTCTTTTCAGTGCTGCTCAGTAATAAGACAAGGAACAATAAGTATAAGCTGGAACACAAAAGGTTCCACCTCAACATGAGGAGAAACTTCTTCACTGTGAGGGTGCTGGAGCCCCGGAGCAGGCTGTCCAGAGAGGTTGGGGAGTTGTCTCCTCTGGAGAGATTCCAAACTCATCTGGTTGTGTTCCTGTGTGACTTGCCTTAGATGATCCTGCTGAAGACTAGGTGATCTTGAGGATGTCCCTTCTAACCCCTAACATTCTGTGACTCAGTTTAGGAAAGATGTTGAGATGCTGGAATGTGTCCAGCCACAAGGGCAAGAAAGCTGGGGAGGGGTCTGGAGCACAGCCCTGTGAGGAGAGGCTGAGGGAGCTGGGGTTGCTTAGCCTGGAGAAGAGGAGGCTCAGGGCAGACCTTATTGCAGTCTACAACTACTTGAAGGGAGTTTGTAGCCAGGTGGGGGTTGGTCCTTCTCCCAGGCAACCAGCATGAGAACAGGAGACACAGTCTCAAGCTGTGCCAAGGGAGGTTTAGGTTGGATGTTAGGAAGAAGTTCTTCATAGAGAGAGATTGGCCATTGGAATGTGCTGCCCAGGGAGGTGGTGGAGTCACCATCACTGGAGGTGTTTAGGAAGAGACTGGATGCTTGGTGCCATGGTTTAGTTGATTAGATAGTGTCAGATGATAGGTTGGACTCAGTTTAAAGGTCTTTTCCAACCTATTCTATTTTACCATTCCTTAACGCTTTGCTGAACTTTACTCAGTGTTTTGCCACCTTTTCTGGCCAAGCCTCCAAGATGTGGCAGCCCCCAGAAGCTGGCTGGTTAATTGAGCAGAAAGGCTGCTGTAGCATGTCACTCACCAGCACTTGGAGGCTGGAGGCAGGCTGTGAGTTGTGTTCATGTTCCCTCATCCGGAGCTGTGCATCTTTTATTAGATTAATGTATTTTTAATCTATGCAGAATATACAGTGGGAGCAGCAGTAATTTGCACTAATGCTTCTGAGATCCACTGAGAATTAACAGCAGGCTTGCTTGGTGGGGGTTCTCCCCCCCCTTAAATTAGTGAGGATGCAGATAAACACAATTATGAGGAGGGAAAAAAAAAAAAGCTAACCAACCCAGAAAGGTACTTTTGCAACAGCAGAACATAGAACTCATTTATCTGACAAGTGTTCTTTACTTTTAATTATGTTTCATTGCTCGCTGGCAAATGCTCTGCTGGTAGAGGTTGTAATCATCCTCCTAATGTGAGACCTTGCATTTGTTAAACCTTTGTTTGGAAAGGATGAGAAGCACCTGGGTGCTTCGGGTATCCTGCCATGGCTGTGGTTTCAGGAGGCTCCAAGGTCATTGCCACTCAAGGCTGGGGTGGCTCCGGGAGGCCCCGGCTCATGTCTGGGTGCCACAGAGATAAGCTGTGTACACATGTCCTGGGAGAGGCTCTTGTGCCCTTGCTGTCATAGAATCAGCAAGGTTGGAAAAGACCTCAAGGATCATCAAGTCTAACCTGTCACCCAAGACCTCATGCCTACTAGACCATGGCACCAAGTGCTACATCTAATCCCCTCTTGAACACCTCCAGGTACAGTGACTCCAGCACATTCCAATGGCTAAGAACTCTCTCAGTGAAGACCTTTCTCCTCACTGCAAGCCTAAACTTCCCCTGGTGCTGCTTGAGACTGTGTCCTCTTGTCTGGTGTTGGTTGCCTGGGAGAAGAGACCAACCCCCTCCTGGCTACAACCACCCTGTCCAAACAAAGCTAAGAGAAGTGTTGAATCACAGAACTGTTTAGGTTGGAAGAGACCTTGAAGATCATCAAGTGCAACCATTAACCCAATACTGCCAGGTCAGCACTAAACCAAGTCCCTCAGCACCACATCTGCACAGCTTTTAAATCCATTTGGGAGTGAGGACTCTGCTACTGGCCTGGGCAGTCTGTTCAAGGCCTTGACAACCCTGTTGGGGAGGAAATTGTTCCTCATGTGCAACCTAAATCCCCCTGGTGCAGCTTGAGATCGTTTCCTCTTGTGTATCACTTGATAAAGAAGTAGTGGGAGCGAAGGTAGGACCTGCCCTGTGTTTTGTGGGGAGCATGGAGTGGTGGAGGTGCTGAGATTTGTGGGTGGTCACTCAGGGGATCTGAAATAAGCCTGAGGCAAAGGCTCCTAAAAGCTGTGCAGCTTCTGTGTTTTAGTCTTTTCTTTTGATTAGTGAGCTTAGCTGCATCCCTGCTTTGTGTTGGTGCTGAGGGACATGGTTTAGTGATGGACTTGGCAGTGCTGGGTTCACAGTTGGACTCAGCGCTCCTAAAGGTCTTTTCCTACCTAAATGGTTCTATGATTCATTGTGGCACTTCCAGATGATTTTTGCTGTGACTAATACCATCCTGCTCTGTTCCTCAGGCCAGCTGACTATCAAGTTGGCTTCTCCATCAGATGATAACATTAATACTGGATGTTTCTGCCTGGGCAGAAGCTCTGGAGATGTTTGTGGCCTCCCCTGGGCAATGGGTGAAGTGTGAACCAGATAAAAACAGCCCCAGAAAGCACAAAGTGGTTTGGCTTGACCAGCACAGCCAAGGACATCCTGCTGGATTCAGTTCTGGTGGATGGAGCACCTGCATGGGCAGAGCTTACTACACAGCTCAGGACAGTCTACAATACTTCCATAAGATGTTCCTGTAGGCAGCAGTCCAACAGAAATGGTCTGCTGGGTAGGGCACTTTGCACCCAGCCAGGGAAAACCAGTCCCATGAGCCCAAGGTGCAAATCCAGAGGTCTGTTGGAGTGTTCTGATTGAGGATCCCCCAAGTGACCATCTGTAAGATGGGAAGCTCTGCAGGAAGGAGAAGTGGGGCAGGGACGTGTTTCTCACTAGCATCAGGCAGAGCAAGTGTGGGTCAAGCTGCTGTTACTAGTGATTTTAGTGAAACCAAGACAAAACTCAGCCTTGGAGGGCTTCATTGTTCTTCTCTTTCATTTGGGAAGGTATTATAGCCACACAGTCTCTTTGGTGTTCTCTGATATTGGGTGGATTCCTTTTCTTCCCTTCCCCTAGCAGAGGTTACCTTTGCTGTAATGCTGCTGCAGGGCAGGGCAGCTGGGCATTGGGATGCTCTTCATCCAAGCCAGGTCCCTGTGGGTGGCCAGGGTTTGGGCTCTAAATATATGACAGAGGACATTATGTGGATGATGGCTCTGTGCTTGCTGGTTTTGAGGGACTTGCCT
>JAAWVA010000035.1:1623574-1679425 GCA_015227895.2 Colaptes auratus | reverse complement strand
AGCTTCCCATTTCTCTAACAGCCCTCTGCAGACTTGGCCAGGCAGCAGGGCACACGCCGTGCACACACCGCCAGCTGACGGAGCCAAGCTACACAACTGGACCCTGCTGGTTTTGCTAAGCCATCACCACAGGCTATGGAAACTGCTGGGTAATTATTCGTGGAGCCCTCAGGAAAGAGCAACCCAAAATCATGTCCTGCATGCCCTGGGGTGATAGGGAGCTCTCCTGGAAAGGCAGCAGGTTGCTGGGCTGCAAAAGTACCACCCGAATGGAAGCTATCAATAAAACCAGAGTGAGGCATTTAAGCATTTCCCTCCTGCCCTTTCAAACAGGCTGCAACAGAGGTGAGGCCAAGGGGGTTGAAGTGATCCAAGACCCAAGCGTGGAGGAGTGGGCTCAGGATGCTCAAGGTCAGGTTGAAACAGATGCCAGAGACTGCCTGAAGAGCAGCAGCTGGCCGAGGATAGAGTCATAGAATGGTGGGTTGGAAGTGATCTCTGGAGATCACTGGAGGTGGTGGAATCACAATCACTGGAGGTGTTTAGGAGGAGACTGGATGAGGTACTTGGTGCCATGGTTTAGTTGATTAGATGGTGTTGGGTGAGAGGTTGGACTTGATGATCTCAAAGGTCTTTCCCAACCTGGTTAATTCTATTCTATTCTATCTAGTCCATCTTCCCTGCTAGAGCAGGGTCACCCACAGCAGCTTGTCCAGGATCACAACATCCAGGTGGGTTTGGAATCTCTCCAGAGGGGGAGACTCCACAACCTCTCTGGACAGCCTGTTCCAGCTCCAGGGAAAGCAAAACAGCTTTCCCTCATACTTAAGACATCTGATGACAGATCCCAGCTGTCTCAACAACATCACTTTGTGCTTGCTCCTGGGGCTCTGCTTTGCATCTGGGCTTCCAGCAGCTCTCTGTACCTGATCTTTCTGTCTGGCTGGGGGAAGCAAGATCAGCCCCAGTGGCTCACAGTAGCCACAGGGACTCCCTGCAGATTCCAGGGGCTGAGACACTGGACCTCCAGCAGGTTCATGGGGCTCAGACAACAGCTGGGTGGTAGTAAGGTGCAGAAGCACTTCAGGTTTTGAGATGAATCAGGATGCCCAGCTCCTCACAAGCTCTCTACAGGACCTCAATACTTCCCCTGCCTCAGATGCCCCTAACCCACACAGCTGCTCAGCATCCACCCTGCAGACCTGATGTGATACCAATTTACTCTTCATTTAGCCCTTGCAGACTTTCTCCTAGAAAGGGCTTTAAAGTAGCAGGAATGTTTCTGTGTCCTGAGGAAGAAGAGAGAGGTTGGGGGAGGCTCACTCATGTCTCCACCAGTGAGCCAGAAGGGCTCATTAGCTTCACCAAGCCTGTGACGAGCCAGGCAGCACAGAGCTTGGGGGTCATTGCATCACTGCAGGGAACCTGCTGCAGCCTTGGACTTCTGATACTACTTTTTTACAGTCCTTCCATCTTCCTCTCTCTGACACCACCACATGGTATCACAGTACATCAAAGTTGGAAGGGACTCCAGAGATCATTGGGTCTGACGCCCCTGGCAAAGCAGGAGCACCCTGGGTAGTCTGGCATCAGGCAGGCACTGCATGGAACCTGGGGTCAGAGATGCAAAGTCAGAAGAGAAGATGAATGTATTTTGTTGAGCAGGGGACAACCACCACCCTGCAAGCAAAGGAATGGAGCAGGAGCAATAGTGAGGTGTTGGTCTCTTCTCCATAGTATCAAATAACAGAACAAGAGGAAATGGCCTGAAATTGTGCCAGGGGAGGTTTAGATTGAGGAGATTTAGATGGGGGTATTAGGAACAATTTCCTTTTGGGCATTGGAACAGGCTACCCAGGGAGGTGCTGGAGTCACCATCCCTGGAGATGTTAAAAAGGCTCCTAGACATGGCACTTTGGGACATGGTTTAGTGGCCATGGTGTTGGGTTGATGGTTGGACTTGATGACATTAGATGTCTTTTCCAGCCAAAACAATTCTATGATTCCAAGCAAGGTTTGTGCTCAGGGCTCTTTCCTTTAGAACTCCAAGAGGGATTGGATTGGAAACATCTCAGGCTGCTCAGAAGAGGAACTGAGTAAGTAACAAGGCTTGATATCACCAGTGACGGGCAGCTGGGAATATGGGTTAGCATCTCTGCAACACTGACAGGTTCTCTGTCAGAGACTTTAGCACTGATAAGAGGTGTGATGACCGACCGACAGCCTCAGAGCCAGGAGCCATCTGTGTACCACAGCCAGCATGCAGGAGATTCCTGTGTTTTCCAAGTCTCCTAGGGGAGTGGGAAAGGGGAAACCCCGCCCACAGGGCAGCAGACAAACCTGCCATGAACAGCTGTAAGAAAAACGTATTTCTAGGCAAATTTTGTGGAGTCAGTAACAGTGAGAAGGAAGAAGCAAAGCAACCATCCCCGGCCCTACAGCCTCCCAGGTGGAGCTCTGTGTAGCCTCTCTCAGGACTTGTTTCACTTGGGAAAGCAGGACAGCCCAAGCTCCCCTGGGACTGCACCCCAGCACTGCCATTCAGAACACAGGTCACACTGACCAGAGGCCTGATTGCTGGTGCAGGCACACGGCTATGGTGAACAAGAGGGATGCCTTGCTGAAGGGGGCCATGAACAGAGGACTTTGTGGCATGATCCAGCTCCCCAGAGACACCAGAGACCAGCAGTGCCTCTCCCAGCTCAAATCCCAGCAATGGGGCTGAGCACAACAGCAGACAAGAACCAAGCCTCCACCAAAAAGTCTCTGATTATTTCTTACACTCTCCCCCCCTCTACCTTCCCTGAAGACTTTCCAAAAGCAGAGGAACATAAATATAAGGGGATCTCACAGACCTAAAAGCCACAAGATGTGTGCTGTGATGTGTAGTGCTGTGCTGGGACCACAGAATGTGATGTCTTGGCTCTCCCTGCTTCTGTGCCTGGCCTGATCAGATTCACTTCATGTATTCCAGCACCGAAACCCAGACATCAACAGGTCTGCTGCTCCTCAGCTACCACAACAAGCTCTCCCTCACTCAACAGTCACCTATGGGAATGTCTTCTAATGCACCTTGGCAGGAACTATGAAACCTGTGATCTTCCTTCTACAGGAGACACAAAGCCCACAACCACTTAACCAGCTGGCTTCAACAAAGTCCAATCAACCCACACACCACCTAAGTGGAAACTTCCCATCACATGGTCTGGTCAATGCCTTGACAATAGCAGTAATGAGGCTCAATGCTGTAAAAGCTAATTCAAGGAGAGAAACCCTGAGCAACTTCTCTCCTTGGACCTCATAACTGTCTCACAGCACCTTCAATGACACAGAACCATGGTGAATCGATGTGGGGACATCATTGTTAGGATTAAGCATATCTGACGAGGCATCCCTCTCTATTAGAGTTATGATCTCATCCAGTTATGGATCTTTGCTGAACTTGTAATTATGAGTTTGGTTCTGTGGCTTCCCACTAAGCTATTGCTTTCCCTCCACAAGGGAGAAAATGAAAGGATATGGAAAATTCCTTTTCAAGGACGCAGAGATAGCAAACATAGCCAGACAGGAGGGGAAATACAATGGGGGCTTTCTGCAAGCCAATTCCCTTGGTCAGCCACCACCAGCCACGAACCAACCAGGCTCCCACAGCACTGCTCCAGCACGGTGGAGATCTAACAGCCAGCGCCGCGCAGCTGCGTGGCGCAGCGCTTCCTCCTGAATTCCCTTCAAACCCAGCCATCAAAGCTGCCTAGGTGAACAACAGCTCATTCAAAGGAAAAGAAAGGAATCCTTCCCATTATATCCATTCTTTATATCTGCCCTACAAGAAGCTTAAACAAACAGCCCAGAGCCAACACATGTGTCAATAAGAACGGCTTTGTACCCAGCATCCAGCAGGAGCGTGTTCGGAGAGCACCTGACCTCAAGGGGAAGGGTGTTGAGGCAGAGGGAAGCAAAGGTTTCTCTGCTTTTCATTAAATACCGTCTTCCACACCTTGCTCATGCATTGTCTTCCCCTTCCCTTGAGGTAGCTGAATAAAGCCCAAGCTTCCATGACTTTTGCAAAGCACTGAAGGACTTTTCACACCCAGCTGGTTATTTGAAACAACTCCTTGAAAGAAACCTGCTTCAGCACTTGGGGATTTTTCCCCCTGCACCAGTGACTCCTCAGATCATTGTTTGTGTCCCTGGCAGAAGCTTAGGAAGCGTGGGTTAGAAGAGTGGACAGTGAGTTGATTTGAGAACTGGCTGAAGGACAGAGCTCAGAGGGCTGCTCAGAGTCCATTTGGAGGCTTGTGGCTAGTGGTGTACCCAGGGGTCACTACTGGTCCAGTCTTGTTCACCACTTCATCAATGACCTGGATGGAGTGGACCCTTAGCAGGTATACTGATAATACAAAACTGGGAGGAGTGGCTGACACTGCAGCAAGCTCTGCTGCCACTCAGTGACCTAGAAAGGCTGGAGAGTTGGGCAGAGGTGAACCTCATGAAGGTCAACAAGGGAAAGTGTGAAGTCCTGCACTTGGGGAGGAAAAACCCCCTGCACCAGTACAGATTAGGGTCTGACCTGCTGAAAAGTAGCTCCAAGAAGGAGGACCTGAAGTGCTGGTGGACTGCAATTTCCCCATGAGTCAGCAGTGGACAAGGAAGGTCAATGGTATCTCAAGGTGTCATGAAGTCAGGAAGATTCTCCTTGCCTTTTACTCTGACCTAGTCAGGCCACATCTGGAGTACTGTGTCCAGTACTGGTCTTCCCACTTCAAGAGAGACTCCAACAGTGGCTACAAAGATGCTGAAGAATTTGAGCTTCACTGTGAGGATGAAAGTCTGAGAGACCTGGGCTGTTGAGCCTGGAGGAGAGCCAGCCTGAGAGGGAATGTGATCAATGCTCAGAAAGAGCTAAAGAACAGGGGCAAGAGGATGGGGCCAGACCCTTTTCAGTGATGCCTAGTGACAGCACAGAGAGCAACAGCAACAAATTGGAACTCAAAAGGTTCTGCCTGAATGTGAGGAGAAAATTCTTTGCTGTGAGGGTGCTGGAGCTGGAGTAGGTTGCCCAGAGCGGTCCTTCTCCAAAGAGATTCCAAACTCACCTGGACACTGGGGTCCTGGGCAACCTGCTGTGGGTCAACCTGCTTTAGCAGATGGTTGGACGGATAATCTCCAGAGGCCCTTTCCAACCTCCACCATGCTGGGATTCTGTGCCTCTCTTTCCAGCCCAGCCAAGTTCACACATCATCCCTTCCTTTTCTCACATCACTTTCCCTTAACCCAGCTGGGTTCATACTGCAACAGGTACCTCACAAATTCTCTCCCCTCTTTTCCCCCAAAGCTCTGTCTAAACTTGGTGATAATTGCTCACAGTTCTAAACCAACATGAAAAAGAGCAACATAAACCTGACTCCCCTGCCTTTCAGCAGGCACAATCACACTGCAGCCCTGTGCATGCCTGTGTTTATTCCCACGTGCAATCACCAAGCTGATCAAAGGCACTCAGGTGATTCCACATTTAATAAAGATGTTGCCAGCTTTATTGGAATTCCTGATCACTGACACACAGAGGGCCAGACATGCTGTGGTGGGAGCAGGCATCCTTCCGGTGACTGCCCTTTGCCCATGCCTGCATTAAGGCAGAAAACAACTGGAAGGAGCAGGCCCACAGGGTAATTTCTCAATTGCTTCCCCATGCTGTTATTTCCTGACAGTGATTTTTCAAATGCAGCAGCAGCAAGGTTTTCATGTCCTCCACAAAACAGCCTAGGCTGAGGGAGTATTGTGTCCGGGAGGTGGTAGAGTCACCACCCCTGGAGGTGTTGAAGAGGGGACTGGACGTGGCACTGGTGCCATGCTTTACTCATGAGTCTGTGGTGCCAGGTTGGACTTGATGAGCTTTGAGGTCTCTTCCAACCTTGGTGATTCTGTGTCCACTCTGGGGCCCTCAACACAAGAAGAACATAGGCCTGATGGAGAGGGCCTAGAGGAAGGCTTCAAAGACAATTAGTGGACTGGAGCACCTCTCTTACAAGAAAGGGCTGAGAGAGCTGAGGTGGTTAGCCTGGGGAAGAGAAGGTTTTGGGGAGACCTTATAGGAGCCTTTCAATACCTGAAGAGGGCAACAAGAAAGCTATTAAGGGACTATTTACAAGAACAAAGGGCAACAGTTTTAAACTAGATCAGGGTAGATTCAGATTGGACGTTAAGGAGGAAGTTCTTCACTATGAGGGAGATGGAACACCGGAACAGGATGCCCAGGGAGGTGATGGAGGCCCCTACCTGGAGACATTGAAGTTCAAACTTGATGGGGCTCTGACATAGTTAGGGATGTTCCTGCTGACTGCAGAGGGATTGGACTAGATGACCTCTAGAGGTCCCTTCCACCCGGTGCATTCTAGGATTCTGCTGAGGGTTCTCAACAAAATGATTCAGCACAACATGACTGAAAACGTGGACACTATTTCACACTGTGGATATTTCAGTTTCTCAGTTCCTCTAACTCATTAAAAAAGCCTGAAGGGACTCTAGTCTACAAATCCCTGCCCCAACCCTCATCTTGAAGTTGTTCCTTTTAATTGCCTTTGTGCTCAGAGGAAAGCTGGGAAATTTCTGTCCGGCAGATGCTTTGCATGGCAAATAAAGGTAGAAGCAGGAGTTTGGAGCAAGGAATTGCCAAGGTGCCCACCCCTGACAGCTGCACTATTGCCAGGATGATGAGGGACAGTCACCACCTGCCAGTGCAGCTCTAGAGATGTGGCAGGGCATGTGTAATCTAACTGACACTAGGAATTAGCAAAGAAACCCAGAACCTCAGCAGCATCACCAGGAAATGCCATTTACAGCTGCTGCATGTGCTGCAGCACACAAACAGCACATCTGGGACTGTCCTTACCTAGACTCAGGCAGCATCACCCATGGAAACAGTCAAGGTGCTCAAACACTTTTTCCCTCTCTTCCCCCCCCTCCCCTCTTACACCCCCGTGCATCTGGTGCCTGTGCCACTCTGTACCTTTGCTGCGCCTCCGGCTGCGGTACTGCTCGGTGTAGAAGGTGAGCTGGGTTCATCATCCGCCTCCGAGCCCGAGTTCCCTTTGGCACGGCCAACCCGATCCCACCTGCAAGCAACAGAGGGGAAAACATCAGCCCTGACAGCTGAGATGCACAGCAGCAGAGGGGAAGCTGGGAGCTCCTGGATTTGGCCAGCAGGCACAGCTCCCAGCCCAGGTGCTCTGCTTGGGGCCACACCAGAAGCAACCAGGGACTTCTGCCACTCGTGATTTCACTGGTTGCTTATTGCCCTTGTCAAGAAGCAAAAGCCCATGGTGCCGATTGTGCTGTGAAGGCAAGAAGTTGTTTTCTACCCCGTGGAAGTAGACTAGACACAAGGAAGAAATTTTTCACACTGAAGATGGTGAAACACTGGCACAGGTTGCCCAGAGAGGTGGTAGATGTCCCATCCCAGGAACCATTCCAGCTCAGATTGTTTGGGGCACTAAGCAGTTGCAGCTGTCCCTGCTGACTGTAGGAGGTTTGGGCTGGATGACTTTGAAAGGTCTTTTCCAACACAAAGCATTCCATGATTCCATGGATGTATTTTACAAACATACTATGATGCACTTACAAAGAAAACCCCTGGATGCAGGAGCTGCTCCCCCCAAGGACATCTGCATGGTCAAGTATGGGGATTGTGAGGTGTCTGAGCTACCCCAGCAGAGACAAGCAGTGCAGGGGGAAGAGAGTACTGGGGGAACACTCAGAACCCTGCTGCATGGCTTCCCTCTCTCAGCACCCACTTTGGCCCTTCCACTTCTGCCAGCTCACCATAGACTCATAGCATTATTTAGCTGGAAAAGACCTTCAAGGTCACGAGTCTAACCATTAACCCTACTCTACCAAGTCCACCGCTAAGCCATATCCCCCAAATCACATCTACATGGCTTTTAAATGCCTCCAGGGATGGTGACTCCAGCACCCCCCTGGGGCAGCCTGTTCCAATACCTGACAGCTCTTTCAGTCATTTTTGTTTGTTTTGTTTCTAATATCCAGCTTAAGCCTCCCCTGGTTCAGCTTGAGGCCATTTCCTCTCATTCTATCATTGGGAAGAGACCGCCAACCCACCTCACAACAACCTCCCTTTAGGAGCTGTAGAGAGAATGAAGAGCAGTAGGCACATCTCTGCAGTGATTGCTATTGGTAGCCATGGCAAGGAGCAGGTCTGGCCCAGGTTTATCCAGCATCTCCCTCCTGGAAGCTGGAGCAGTGCAGGATGCTGGGAAGCTCAGCTCTCTTCACCTGCCAGAACCACCACGGATACTTTAAAAATCAATGCAGACTGCAACTGGCAGAAGTCCTTCAATCCTTGCAGTGTTTAAAGCAAAGAGCCTCTGGGGGTTGACAGTGGCCCTTTAAACTGCCATTAAAATATTTTACTGTTTTTAAAAACCCCTTTATTCTAGGCAGAAGCACAATTTCCCCTTCTTGGCAGGGAACGGAAAACGAGCAGCACATCTTCTGCCCTCTGAAATCCTTAATCACGGTGCTGAGGGGAGGCTGGCAGAGCTAGAGGGACACCAGGAGCTCAGCATGTGGCTCCTGCCCTGTGCATGCCCAGAACTGGCCAGGCAGTGCCCTGGGGGGTGTCTCAACAGGGAGTTAGGAAGAGGCTCTCCCAGCTCTTTTCTTCCTGAAAGCCACAGGAGGAATTGGTGCTTGCACACAGCTGCACAGATGTTTAGTGCCTGGACACGGGGTATGGGGGCTTACAAACTCACACCCCAAACCACAACCAGCCCCTTTTAAGACTCCATATCACAACAGCCAATATCACAATGTACCCAGGCACTAGGGTTTTGAAGGGCACAGCAGAGTGGTAAGACCAGCAAAGCTTATTCTCATCAGTGAGGAAAATCTTAATTAACTCCAGCTTCTAATGCAGGCCCTTGGGCAACCAGCCAAGGGTTCAGCTCTGCTGCATGTCCCCTTCTCCCATCAAGCAGGGACTTCCTTTTTGTTGCTGGCAATGCCCAACTCTGGGAGACAGAGAGCAGCTATGGGAGAGTTTTCACCCTGGAGGCTCAGCAGAGGAATCTCCTCTGACTGGGGGAAGGACCTGGACATTGCTTGCACAGGCAGGGCATGGCATATCCCTCTGCCACCTTGCCTGAGAAGAAGTCTTATGAAGAGCAGCTGAAAGACCTGGGGTTGTTCAGACTGGAGAAGAAAAGGCTGAGAGAAGAACTCATTGCTTCCTACAACTCCCTGAAAGGAGGCTGCAGTGAGGTGGGAGTTGGTCTCTCCTCCCTAGTATTAAGAGATGGGATGAGAGGAAATGGCCTCAAGTTGCACCAGGACAGGTTTAGATTGGAGATTAGGAAAAGCTTCTTTTCTGCAAGAGTGGTGAGGCACTGGAACAAGCTGCCCAGGGAGGCAGAGGAGTCACCATCCAAGGAGGAGTTCCAAAAACGTGAAGACATGGCCCCTGGAGAGATGGTTTAATGGGCATGGTGCTGTTGGGTTGATGATTGGACTTGGTGACCTTAGAGGGCTTTTCCAACCAAAACAATTCTATGACTCTATGAGCCAGACTCGGTCCTTCTTGTGCAGGCAGATGGCTGGGGGTGGCCAGAGACAGAGATCTCTGGAGTGAGCTCAACTCTTGCAGCCTGCTGAGGTGACCAGGCAGCCAGTGCAGGCAACGGGCAGCCACGCAGGCAGCAGCTGCTCCACCAGCCACCATCCTAGCCCCCCCCTGGCCACTCCGTGTTAGTTTGCAGGCTGCATCTCAGTGATGGATGGCGCTGACATGTTAAATTACTCAGGCTGGATGTCTTGGGAGAGCTGGTGACAGCGATATTGCATTTTGTGATTACCCCGCACTGCGCAGGATGTAAAATACAGCAGTTGGGAGACCCAGCACTGGTCCCCCCCCAGCCCGCAGCGGAAACGTCTCCTCTGACCCAACACGTGGTGGCAGAGGTCAGCCTGGAAACTGAGCCTAGGGCAAAGAAACAGCTGCCAGGGATGTGTTTTATCCCCTCATGCTATCAAGGATGCTGCAATGCATCTTAGTGTTGGTTTAGCGGGCTCATGAAGCCCCATCAAGCCGCCTGTGAGGATGCAGCAGTGCGGACCCTCGCTGATCCCACCACAGACCTGATTCCATATTTAACTGGCCCCCCACCATCTTGCTGAAGCAGATCTGCAAGATGCTCACACTTGGGGGCAATACCTCCTGCACCAATTCTAACAATCAACCCTGATGGCAGGGGACATGAGGCTGGGGATGCCTATGATATGACCAAAGATGTCACAGAAGAGCACCGACATGCAGCACCCTGCAGATGAACAGGAAGAGCATCCGCTAAACCCAAGCACCCTGCAGATGAACAGGAAGAGCATCCAGCTAACCCAAGCACCCTGCAGATGAACAGGAAGCCTCCAGCTACCCAACACCCTGCAGATGAACAGAAGAGCACCATCACCATCCCTGGAGATGTTCAAGAGGATTGCACATGGCACTTGGTGCCATGGTTTAGTACTCATGAGGTGTTGGGTGACAGGTTGGACTTGATTATGTTTGAGGTCTCTTCCAACCTTGTTGATTCTATGGTTCTAAACCCAAGCACCTGAGATGAACAGGAAGAGCATCCAACTAAACCCAAGCAACCCTGGCAGCATTCCTTTCCTCTTAAATGTATATATATACTATATATATATATATATATAAGAGAAACCACCAATTACCAGAAAAACATCCTAATCTCCATGACCAATCACAAAGCAGAACTGAATCATAGAATCATCAAAGTTGGAAAAGACCTTCAAAATCATCAAGACCACCACTAAGCCTTATCCCCCAGCACCACATCTGGGTAGCTTTCAAGGACATCCAGGATGTGACTCCACCACCTCCCTGGGCAGCCTTTTCCAATGCCTGACAACCATTTCAGTGTAGAAATGTGTCCCAATGTCCAGCCAAGCCACCCCGACGCAGCTTGAGTCTTTCCCCTTGTTCTATCACTGGCAAGAGACCAACCCCCACCTCACTCCTACCTTTCTTCAGGGAGTTGTAGAGAGGAAGAAGGTCTCCCTCAGCCTCTTTTTCTCCAGGCTGAACAACCCCCGTTCCATCAGCTCCTCACACAACCTTGCTTTCTCTGGGATGAATAAGATGCTTAAATGTGAGAGGAAAGACAAACAGCAACCCACTGGCAATGTCTACAACAGCTTCCCCAAGGATCTACACCCCCCCTTACAACCAGTTTACTCCTGTTATATAGGAGTTGGGGGAAAAAAGCTCCCCCTCCTCGCCACGCTCCCTCCTCCTGCCCCACCGCCTGGTAACCAGGCGGTGGGGCAGGAGGAGGAGCGTGGGCGAGGAGGGGAGCTCAAGGAGAGGAGCTCAGGAAGATATTCTCACTTCTAATCCTGTTTGCAGATTTACAAGCTCGTTAATCCCTTCAAATAGATCCACAGCTCAGCCGGCGTCGGGGCAGGGCTCTCAGTGTAATTCAACAGGGAGCAAGGCGGAGTGCCAAGGCTACCACCTCTCCTCCTGGTGTAATAAAGGTGCAGCAGCCAGTGCTAAATGGGAAGGCAAAGAAATGAAATTCAGGAATTAAAGAGCTCTGTCATCTCCAAAAAGATTTTGTTAGCTAGCCCTGTGTCCAGTTCTGGGCCCTCAGTTTAAGGACATTGAGACACTTGAATGTGTCCAGAGGAGGCAAGAGGCTGGGGAGAGGCCTTGAGCACAGCTCTGTGAGAGAGGCTGAGGAGCTGGGGTTGCTTAGCCTGGAGAAGAGGAGCTCAGGGGAGACCTTATTGCTCTCTACAACTACCTGAAGGGAGGTTGGAGCCAGGTGGGGGTGGTCTCTCTCTCCCTAGCAATCGCACCAGAACAAGAGGACACAGTCTCAAGCTGTGCCAGGGGAAGTTTAGGGCTGGAGGTGAGGAGAAAGTTCTTCCCAGAGAGAGTTCTTAGCCATTGGAATGGGCTGCCCCAGGGAGGGTGGAGTCCCCATCCCTGGAGGTGTTCAAGAGGGATTGGACGTGGCACTTGGTGCCATGGTTTAGTCATGAGGTCTGTGGTGACAGGTTGGCTTGATGATCTTGAGGGCTCTTCCAACCTTGGTGATTCTGTGAGTCTCCGCTTCTGTGATTTTGGTTGTTGCTGTTGTTGTTAAAGGTGTGGTTCTGTCATTGAAAAGTGAAAAATAAGTGGTATTTTTAGATCTCTACCCCAAAGCCAAAGAGGTGAGAGAGCATCTCAGCAACAACTGTGGAAGCAAATGAATCAAAAGGGTATTAAAAATAAAGAAATAGGTAACAGGAGTTACTTAAGAAGTAACAGGAGATACTAATCCCTGCAAGAGGGATCTTATAATAGAACTAGGACACAACAATCCATGGGCTGGAACCCCTCTGCTGTGAGGCCAGGCTGAAAGAGTTTGGGATTGTTCAGCCTGAGAAGAAAAGGTTCAAGGAGACCCTCTTGTGGCTTTTCAGGACTTAATGAGGTCAATAAGAAGATGGGGACAGAGTTTTTAGCAGGGCCTGTTGCGAGAGGGCAGGGGCAATGGTTTGAACTAAAAGAGGGAGATTCAAAGCAAAGAGAAAGAAAGAAGAATTTTTGATACTGAGTTGTGAGACCCTGGCTCAGCTACCCAGAGAGGTGGTAGATGTCCCATCCCTGGAACCATTCCAGGTCAGACTGCTGGGGCTCTGAGCAAACTGCTCCAGTTGAAGACGTTCCTGCCGACTGCAGGGGTTTGGCCTATGACCTTTGAGGTCCCCCCCTCCAGAAAAAAAGGGACAATCCCTGCACAAACTGCAGTGTTAAAGACCCACATCTCCCTGCCTGACTGTGCTTAGTTCTCTCCACATTTGCCTGCCTTGTGTGACAGAGTCTCCTGGTACTCAACAAGCCCCTCTCCCCCCAGGCTTCCAGCAAATTCACATCCCCAGCATTGCAGCCAGCTCTGTCCACCAAGCTGGCAGGTGATGGACAATTAGCTAAGTGGAAATCTTCAGTTTAATTATTTATCCTCAAATAGAGCACCAGTCAACTGAAAAGCCAATGAAAGAGAATTAGATTAGTCTTTTAGGAGGAAAAAAAATATGCAAACATTTCCTTTTGAAATGTGTCCAGTCAGGGTAAAAATGAAAAGGAAGGGAAAAAAAGCCCTTTACAGACAAATGCTCTGCTCTGGTTTGTGGTTGCATCAGGGACACACACACACTTTGGCTTCAGCTGCTGAAATTCTTTCTCCTCATTGATCTTCCCTTTGCTTTCTGCCTATGCCCCAAAACCTCACCAGGGCAGGTGGGGCAACAACCAGAGAATGGCCTCAGGCTTCCATCATGAAAGCAGGGATCACCCTGACCCCACCTGGCAGCCTTTGCACAGGTGTGAAGTGTTCACCAAGGAGCAGCTCAAGGAGCTGGATGTGATGTTTTGACTTGGATCACAGAATGATTGAATCCCAGTGTGGTGGGGGTTGGAAGGGACCTCTGGAGATCAGGTCCAACACACCTGCTAAAGCAGTTTGCCTAGATCAGTGTGTACAGGATGAATCCAGGTGGGTTTTGAGAGTCTCCAGAGAAGGAGACTTTCCACCACCTCTCTGGGCAGCCTCTGGATGAATGAAAGCTTCCAGCTGAACCCCAAATGAGTGTACAGGAATGAATCCAGGTGGGTTTTCCAAGTCTCCAGAGAAGGGTTTTCCACAACCTCTCTGGGCAGCCTCTAGATAACAAAAGCTCCCAGCTGAACCCCAAAAGAGTTAACAGGGATGATCCAGGTGGATATTGAGAGTCTCCAGAGAAGGGGTTTCCACAACCTCTCTGGCTGGATGAAAACTCCCAGCTGAACTCCAAAGAGTGTCATCAGCAAAGTGTGATGTTCCATGGGCATCACAGGACCGATGGGCAGAGCGATGGAAGAAAGATGTCCGGCCAAGGCAGACCATGGGCAAGCCCCCAACCACATCTCCCCCATCCCCCACCCTCCCAGATGACTTTGGATAACTTCAAGGCGCAGCCATGACCTCTAAAAGACAAGAGCTGCAGCCATGGCAAACAGGCAGAAGGATCTGTTCATGCCTTTTTTATTCTCAAAGCCAGGTGCTTTTAAAGGCCTACCCCAGGAGAGGGCACCAGTCCCCTCTCTGCACAACCCAGCCACCCCCCAAGGCCACCCCCCCTAGCCCTGCAGCCCCACATCCCCCCCAGCCCTTGGGGTGGTGTGCATGGTAGTCCATGAGTTCAGACTGCATCCTATCCTCCCCCCACATAATTTCTTAGTTTTAGCCCCAGCCTAATGCAGCCAAGTGGGACTCCAGGGACCAGCCCGGCTGCATTTTGGAAGCAGTAAATGCAGATCCTCTCAAACCCAGCATCCTTCCCTGCCACACTGTCAGCCCTCAGTGAGATCTCCTCCTTGCAGCCCACCCTTCCTGCACCTCAGCTCTTACCATCTTTGCTCTGCCTCCATTATTTATAAGCTCTAAATGTGCTTCACTCGATCAAAGTGTTGGGGAGAAAGTTTGTATGAAAGAGGCTTAGACAAAATGAAGTTATATATGGTATGGGAAGTGAAGAGGGTGGTGTGGGCTGGGTTTTTTTTTTTTTCCTTTATTTTTTTCTCCTCAAGCCAATCTTCTTGGCAAAACCTGACCTTTCCCAGAGCTGTTAGAAACACTTAGCCCGAATCAGATTTAATGACGAGCAATAGGCAGCAGTTTAAAAGCACTTAGCGCAGGGAGCAGAGCAAGGCAAAGCTACACACATTTCATAGAGTCAGAGAACGGTTTGGGTTGGAAAGGGCCTTAAAGATCATCTAGTTCAAACCCCCCCCTGCCATGGCAGGGACACCTTACACTAGACCATGTTTCTCTCCAGGCCTCATCCAACCTGGCTTGAATACCTCCAGTGAGAGCCATCCATGACCTCCCTGGGCAACCTGCTCCACTGTCTCATCACCCTCACTGTAAAGATTCTTTCTAATCTCCAGTCTAAATCTCTCTTCTTCAAGCTTCAATCACCTCCCTCTCATCCTATCACTACAAGCCTTTGTAAAAGTCCTCCCCAGCTTTCCAGCAGGCCCCCTTCAGGTACTGGAAGGCAGCTCTAAGATCTCCCCGGAGCCTTCTCTTCTACACGTTGAGCCACTCTAACTCTCTCAGCCTGTACCCACAGGGTTGGTTCTCCAGCCCTCTGATCTCCTTTGTGACCTCCTCTGGACCCTCCCCAGCAGTTCCATATCCTTGTGTGGGTGTCCCACAGGCAGACACAGTGTTGCAGGAGGGGTCTCACAAGAAGAGAGCTGAGTGGCAGAATCACCTCACCTGTGTTGGTCACACTTAGAATCATAGAACTGTCAGGGGTGGAAGGACCTCAAGGCTCATCCAGTTCCAACCCCCTGCCAGGGCAGGGACACCTCACACTACAGCAGGTTGCTCACAGCCACAGCCAGCCTGCCCTTAAAAATCTCTATGGATGAGGCTTCCACCACTCCCTGGGCAACCTGTGCCAGTGTCATCTCCCCTCATGGGGAAAAACTTCTTCCTGACATCCATCTGAATCTACCCATTTCTAGTTTTGTTCCATTCCCCCCAGTCCTATCACTCCCTGACACCCTCAGAAGTCCCTCCCCATTTTCTTGTAGCACCCTTCAGATACTGGAAGGCCCCAAGAAGGTCTCCTGGGAACCTTCTCTTCTCCAGACTGAACAGTCCCAACTCCCTCAGCCTGTCATAGCAAAGCAGCTCCAGCCCTCTGCTCATCCACATGGCCCTTCTCTGGTCATGCTCCAGAGGGGCTCCAGAACTGAACAAAGTACTCCAGGTGGGGTCTCATCAGAGCAGTATAGAGAGGAGAATCACCTCCCTTGACCTGCTGGCTATGCTTCTCTTGATGCCGCCCAGGATGTGATTGGTTTTCTGGGCTGCAAGTGCTCACACTGGCTCCTGTTGAGCTTCTCATCCACCAGCACCCCCAAGTCCTTTTCTTCAGGGCTACTCTCAAGCCAGTCGGTGCCCAGCCTATACTTGGGATTGGCCCAATCCGGATGCAGGACCTCGCATTTGGTCTTGTTGAACCTCATGAGGTTGTCACTTGTTTTGGCTGTTGTCGGGCTGGGGAGTTGGGTTGGTGGTTCTCTGGGTTGGTTTATCCCCTCCTCCTGCCACAGCAGCACTCGTCGCCCTCTCAGCAGGAACATAACAGAGGGAACCTTTTTGCCGTGCACAGCTCCTGCAGGGAGAGCGCTCCAGCTCCAGGCCTCTGATGAGGTTAAGCATTAATTAAATCGAACTGCAAGGCAATAATTACACACAGGCATCCGTCAGGCCGCCTTGTCACTACCCAGCAACAAAGTTGGATGCAAACTCCATCAGTGGGCTGTCAGGAGGCTGTAAAGGAAATAAATGCATCCCCAATGGACAATTTCACTTAGTGGGAGGGAAAAAACCCCACCACAACCATGGATTGCAAAGGATTAATGAGGCGAAGGGTTTGTGTTTGCAATTGGATGTAAAATGCAAACATCCTGAGTTGTGATATCAGCCTTTAACCCTAATGTTTGACAGGGCTCCCAACTGTTCACCCACTGGAGGGTCAATTAACAGCAGGCTGTAAAACAAAGCCTCCAGCACGGGGGAGGAGGGGTGCAGGGAAAGGTGTGGACATGGCCCAGGCCATGGGCTTTGGGAGCACAAAGGGATTTAACTTTAAAAGGGAAAAAGGATGGGATGGGGCTGTAGGGAGTGAGATCTCCCCTGAAGATACTGGAACTGGTTGGTTTCTGGGGCTGCTCACTGATTGCTGATGATTGAGCCCTGCACTCCAGAAGGACATTGAGGTGCTAAGGGTGTTCAGAGAAGGGCAACAAGATGGTGAAGGGTCTGGAGAACAGGGCTGGTAAGGAGCAGCTGAGGGAACTGTTCAGTCAGGAGAAAAAGGGGGCAGAGGGGAGACCTTCTCCTGCTCCACAATTCCCTGAAAGGAGCTTGGAGCAATGTGGGGATTGGTTTCTTCTTTCTAGTAGCTAGTGATACCACCACAGGAAATGGTGTCAGCTTGCACCAGGGGAGGTTTAGGTTGGATATGATGAACAATTTCTTTCCCCAAAGGGTTGTCAAGCCCTGGAACAGGCTGCCCAGGGCAGTGGTGGAGTCCCCATCCCTGGAGGAACTGAAAAGCTATGGAGATGTGGTGCTGAGGGATGTGGGTGAGCAGTGACCTGGCAGCGCTGAGTAAACAGTTGATGCTCTGCTGGTCTCTTCTAACCAAAACGGTTCTATAGTTAGGACCTAACGTGGCCTTTTCCAGGGCATGGCAATGAGGGCTTCCATAGATGGAGACACTCAATGCCACAGTCCCCTCCCATTTTGCCTGGGGTGATTAAGGCCAGACATCTCACCATCTCTGACAGCACCTGCAGCCATCTCTGGAGGAGCTGCCAAGAGGAGCAGGGACCCAAGGAAACCACAGCAGGCTGGGCATCAACACTGCAAGCAGCCACCTTGCAGTGAACAGGCACAGAGGCACTTTCCAAGCAAACCCAGGCCCTTCCCTTCCAGCCATAGACTCATAGAATTCCATGTTGGAAGGGACCTCAAGGATTCATCTGGTTCAACCTTTCAAAGCAACAGTATAATTTGCCCTTAATTTATCCATCCTCTTCACTTCTACCAGAGCTGAGCCCACAGCAGAGGTGAGGTGAGACATCCCCCACCCTAAGAGGACACAGTCTCAAGCTGCACCAGGGAAGTTTAGGCTCAAGGTGAGGAAAGTTCTTCACTGAGAGAGTCATTTGTCATTGGAAAGTGGTGCCCAGGGAGTGGTGGAGTCCCCATCCCTGGAGGTGTTCAAGAGGGGATTGGACGTGGCACTTGGTGCCATGGTTTAGTAGTCATGAGGTCTGTGGTGACAGGTTGGACTTGATCTTTGAGGTCTCTTCCAACCTTGGTGATACTGTGATACTGCAGCACCTTTGAGACCATTGCAATCACCTCAGCACCACAGCAGTTCAAGATTCTGCCCTGCCCTGGGGCACACTTTGGTATGGTGCAGATGGGGATTTGAAGGGAGGCAAGGGAAGGCTGAGGAAGTCGAGATGGAGGGGCATGGCCCCAGAGATGGGGAACAAGCCAGTCTGGCTTAGAGCCACACTCTGCCCTCATGCAGCCAGGCATTGTGTCTCCTCCTAAGCTGAGCTTTAAGGATTAATTGACTTGTTCCATTAGTGACCAGCAAAGCCTCTTACATTAAAGCAGTTCAAAAGTAAAACAAAAATAAAACAAAGAAACAAATGAGGTTGGAGCAGGGAGTCAGGGAAACTCCATCAGGCAGTCACTGTAGACCTCAGAGCACCCATCCCACCCACACACTAAAATCCAAGAGCTATCTATTTGAACAACTACTAGAAAACAAACCAAATAATTTAAACCAGTTAAAGAGTCAGAACATTTTCTTCACACTAAATGAATAATTTATGGGCAGAGCTATAATAAAAAAAAAAAAAAGAAAAGCCCTCCCCAGGCCTGTATTGCAGGGGAAAAAATGTATCCAGAATAAAAGATCACATTTCAGACTCATAAATAAATGAAAACCAAAACCAACAGTAAATTGAAAGAAAAGTATTTCCTTGCTCTCAGCACTGCCACAAAGACCCACAGTACAGTGGGCAGGCCATGGGCAAGGGACACTTCTCCTCATTGTCCTTGTAGGGAGCCCAACATCTCCTCCTCCTTTTCCCCAGATGGAAATCTGGATCCAAACCCTCCTCACAGCTTTGGCCCTCAGAGCTTAACCCACAGCCCCACATTTTAAGCAGGATAGCAATAGGAGGAGGCAGCTTCTCTTGCTGAGGGGCCACATGAGGACCAGATCTTGCTCAGGGCTGTTCCAGCCAACCTCCTTCTCTCTGGCAACCACCACCAAGGCTACAAATCAAACTCAAGAGCCTCCAGCACACTTTTCCATGGTACAGCCTTTAGAGCCATGAATGCTGCTCCCACCCTCTGTGTGGTCCCAAATAAACCCAAAAAAACCCTTAAGCACTGGGAAAGGGGAAAGAAGACACTTCCTAGAGATGTGAGTACAGACAGAACTAACTTCACCCCATTCCCCACAATAAAAACCTGCCAAGAAACCATATTTCACTCCAGCCTCAGACAGCCAGTAGCTGGCAGGGACCCTGGACTTGCAGCAGACCTTGATGAGTGTACAAGTCTCGTAGATGTGGTGCCTGGGGATATGGCTTAGTGGTGAACTTGGTAGAGAAGGGTTAATGGCTGGACTTGATGACCACAAAGGTGTTCTCCAACCTAAATGATTCTGATTCTTATGAAATCCCTGGGTAGGGATGCGAGGCGACACCACCCCCAGGCACCTCCACCAGACCAGCCAATGCTGCATGGGTTTGCCTCTCTTCACCCCTCTGTAGAGTAGCTCCAGTGTTCCCTGCAGGGCCCTGTCTTCCTCCCCAGCCACATTCCTCTGGATACAGCTAGACCCAGGTCCCAGCTGGTGACCGCGGCAGCCTTACCTCGCGGCCGGCTCCGGCGTTTCCGTCTGCCCACGGAGGTGCTGCGCAGCGCGGGCTGGAGCTGCCCGATCTCGATGGGCGTGTTGGTGCGGAAGCTCTCCTTGAACTTCTGCATCAGGGACTCCACCGTCTCCTGCGTCACCTCAGGAGCTGCAACACCAGCAAAGGGACTGTGGTTAGAAGAGCTGTGCCCACCATGTCCCCGCTGCCCTGCAGCCCTTCCCTTGCAGAGACAACCTGAGTTGCACCTGCCCCAGGTTCAGGTCACTGCCAAGGTGGGACAGAGCTGGAAGCCACTCTCTGAAGTCACCCAAAGGAATCCATCTCAGCACTTCCCAAATCTTGCCAAAGCCACAGAATGTGGACCATTGTGAGTTTACAGAAACTGCCCTTTTTTGTTTACTCTACTGCCAGCATTTTGGATTATTCTTCCCCTTCTCCCTCATTTACACCCAGGGCATGTGGAAGCATTGAGCCCTAATCCAGGTTACAGCCTGAGGCATTCAAAACACGGAGGAGCCCTCTCAGCACTGAGCTGGCTTCACATTGGGGTTAACTCTGCCCCAGGAACTCAGAGTGAACCCCAGCTTGGCAGCCCTTTAGGGATCCAGTACCCTCCAACAGGCAAATCTGAGATTATGAGGTGCTGGGCACGGCGGAGGTGGGAGCAGGGTGAATGATGCACAGCAGAGCCAGACAGGATCCAAGCTCCAGCAGGAATCCTTGGGATCATCCAGGAGCTGCATTCAAATGCTGGGCATCAGCACCCAAGCTGATGGAATCAGCTTGCAACTGCAACATCCCACGGCACATCACAGCTTGCTAAGCAACTCCTCTCCTTGCTCTCCACCCAATAATGCCAAAAATCCTCCAGGATTGTCCCGCGAAACTCACCGCCCACCATGTGCTGGGAAATGATGAAACCACTCACAAAGAGCAAAGGTGAAACTCAGGATCAAAGGTTTGTCCTGCAGGCCACAGAGGTCTCCTAAGTTTAACAAATGGCTTGGTCTCTGTCAGCTCTGTGAATAAACTCATTAGCAGAACACAATCTCTGTCCTGTCTCTATTTGGGGAGCCATGAAGTCCCTCTGATAAGCTCCTGATTAGCCTGCACAGGCTGACAAGCATCACAAACCCCACAGCCACCCTGCATCCCACTGGGATAAAGGACAAGTTCATACCTTGGAGCTCCTCAGACTGCCAGGAGCTGCAGCCTGATGTGTAACCCCACTGCATCTCCTGGATCCAGAGATACATCAGATCTGTATGGAGCTCCTTGGGCACCCAGTGAGCTCAGGCTGTGTAACTGCTCCAGACCATGGACTCCAATTCCCTTTGCAGCATGGTGCAAGGGTCATTTTAGCACAAAATGAGAAGCTGGCCATGCAGGACCAGGCATTTGTAACCCTAGACAATCAGGAGAGCACCAGAGAGAGGGTGGCCTAAGGGACCAACTGCATTACATCTTCCAGTTATTCAACATCCACCTCCCCCAGGCACCACAGCCCTAAGGTAGAAACCCCCCCCTGCATTTCTGGCAGGTGCAAATGGATCCTGCAGTGCTGGATGCTTCAGCAAGCAGCATCACAGAGGAAGAAAAGAAATCAAGGGCAGGGAAAGGTCTCTGAAAAGCATCTAGTCCCACCCTTGGCAGCACGCACCCAACCCCCTCCTCTCGCGGGGCTGTTCTGAGGCGCAGGGGAAGGATGCTGAGGCAGCACCGTGAAGCTCAGCACCCTGGGTCTGCGGGGGGAAGCCCATCCCTGCAGCTCCTTCACCCAGGAGCAAGCGTGGCAGGGCCTCCCCAGAACAGATGGTGAGCTCTCTGCACCTCGGGGCTGCGTGGCACACAGCGTCTGCAAGTGGAGCAGGGAGCTGGGGAACCGCGCGGCTGAGCCTTATTTACCGAAAGGAGGCCAGAAGGAGAGCGCAGGAGGGGGGGGAGGAGAAGGAGGAGGAGGAGGAGTTGGGGGCTCTGCCTTCAGCTACGATGAACACAGTGAGGTCACAGCCTCCCGTGGTCCCTGCGTGGCGGATGGGAGTCATGGGAGCTGCAGTGAGCGTGCCCCATCTGGCCACCACGCTTGGCAAATCCACCCAGAAGCATCTGCTCCTGCTTGTCAGGAGAGTGGAAGCCAAAGTGAGGGTGGGGGGAGCAGCACCTTTATGGGGAGAGGGTTGCTGCAGCCCCCGGATATTTATGATGATGCTACAATTACTCTAGGAATGGGAGCCAAAAGCTGGTGCAGCTCACTGCTCTGCACAGCTCCTGTGCCCCAGCACATTGTTGGCCTCTCCATGCCTCCCTGAGCTTGGGGCTTTGGAGCAAAGAAAGGTAAAACAAACAAGCAAGCAAGCAAGCACATGAAGAAGAAGAAAAGGAAAGGAAAAAACAAACCCAAACCAAACAAAAACCCCAACCCTTGTCGACAACATCTCAGCAAGTGGAATTTGACACAGCCAACACAGAGAAAACTCTCACTGACAAATGAAAGGTAGCTGGGCTTCAATTGCATGAGCATCAGGGGTCAAGGATGAAGGAAGAACCCTTCATGCACTGCCAACCATGACAGAGGGAAGGAGAAGAAACCAATGCACTGTAACATAATGAGGCAGAGTGCTCATGAGCTGCTGCTTGGACCCAGTTGACTATAGGGGTGTCCATCACATTCATAAAGGAGACACAACTGTCACCTGGGCTTTATAACTGGGTTGTTTCCATGGTCAGCCATCTGAGCCTGGACAGCCAAGGCAGCAGAACTCGCTACCGAGCTACCCTGGGGCACAGCACACCCCTCATCTTTTGTTTAGCTTTTGGTTGGCCCTGAAGTGGTCAGGCACTTGGACTGGATGATCCTTGTAGGTCCCTTCCAACTGTTCTGCCCTATGAATTCTACATACCCCAGCTCTGTGCTGCTGGCCTGCCCAGACTGCATGTGCCAAACAAACGTGGCTCCCAGCATTGCCCACACACCGCTCCCCATCTCCAGCACGACGCAGCCACACCTGAGGACAGGCTGCTCCCAGCACCACCGAACACGATTTAGAGGCAGCTTTAGAGCCGCTGGGACCATCCTCTCCCTGAGCACAGCTTGCCAAGCAGCCTTCTCTCCCATCCACGCTTTCCAGGAGATAATCCACCGGGGCTCCTGAGCTCACATCTTCGTCACCACATTGAGCTCCTCCAGCTTGGCAGAGGGGTGAGATCCACCCCGAGGTTTGGCACCACGCTATGATCTCAGTCTCACCCCATCCTGCCTTCAGCAGCGCAACGAGCCCAGAACAAGCTGAGGCAGAGGAAGCACGAAGCTCTTCAGCCTCCACAAAATCAGCTTCCATCTCTGGCAGGGATTTAAGGACACTGCTGAAGGTCACCATACCTTGGTAAAGAACATGACATGTTCCCAAGCACACCTCCCTCCTTTCCACCCCCAGACTCTATTTTGAAAGCCATGTGCTCTCCTTACAGCTCCCCTCATCGTTTGCACGTCTCCCACAAAACAATTCATACCAAAAGCCTTTCTTTTCCTCCTTCCTCTCTGCTGGCACAAATTGCAGTGGGGAAATAGGTTGTTTAGCTTAAAATTACAACCACCACCAAGAAAATGAAATAAGCAGTCATCATCTTGAAGCAACATGAGAGCTGTTTGGGTAAAAATACATCACAACGGAGATGGGAACCATCAGTGTTTGTTCCAGCACTCAAGGCCTCCCAGCACGGTCAGGAGAACCACACCTTCCCCAGACACAGGCTGTTGCAGAGATACCTAAACTAGCACCTCACCAGCTTCAGTGGTCAGGAGGGATTCTCCAAAACACAGTCCTGGGCTTGGATCAGTGCAACTACTCACAATCTGTACCTGAGATGCAATAGTTGTGCACCCTCCACCTCCCCTGGTTGCACCTGGATGGTGCCTCCACCAACCCCAGACATCCCTGAGGGTCCAGCACAAGGCATGAGAAACTGCAAAGCTCTTTTGAGTGTGCAATCTGTTACCTGCCAGCAGAGGCCAAGATTCAGGATGGAGCTGGTGGCAACAAAGCACACACAGCCCTGGGAAACAAGCCCTCAACCTCACTGAGATGTTTTAGAGTCTTCAGATTGGCCTTGGAAGACCCCAATGGCACAACTGAACCACCTGCTGGAGAACTGCCCTCAGCATAAACCAATATCCCAGCACCACATAGAGACTCAATATCCACCCAGTACCTGGCAGCCAAACTTGGTGTTGTAGGAGACCCCAATGGGGCAGGGGAAGGGCAGCAGCTTCTCCCCAAACCAGGCTCAACACCTAGTGATGCCGTTGGATGGTTGGGGGAGCTCAACAGCCCCACAGCTTGGATTTGCAGCATCCTAAAATAGAGTCATGAGGCTTAAGGTCTGCAAAGGAGGCTTCCCTGAGTCTCCCAGTCTTTGGTGTTTGGCTTAAAGTTTTGGTCCCTGGAGCTACAACCATCCCTCCTCACACAACATCTGCTCTCCTACAGCTGCAGGGAGAAGACTGAGAAGGCAACAGCAGCTTCTATCAGAGCTGCTGTTGCCTTCTCTAGGTATTGACTACAACATATTTTTGTTTTTTAAATACAGGTTTCTAAGCATCTGATTCTCCCATCCCTCTCTTTGATATCCAAGAGTCAGAGGGCAAGTTATTGATTCCTCAACATCACCACTGCTTAAAATGCTCCCTGAGTTTGGGAGAGAAGAGGAACTCATGGAGCAGCTCAAGAGCCTCTCAACCGAGTGCACGCTCCGCTGTAATCAAAGTGCCTCCCAGGAGCACAGCAGACTCAATCAGGGATTAAATGGAGAAGTTTGGGCACAATTACAAGTCAAGGTCAGTGGGATTTAGAATCATAGAATTGTTAGGGTTGGAAGGGACCTCAAGGATCAGCTAGTTCCAACTCCCCTGCCATGGGCAGGACCCTCACACTAGGTCAGGTTGCCCAGAGCCACATCCAGCCTGGCCTTAAAAACTCCAGAGATGAGGCTTCCACCACCTCCCTGGGCAACCTGTGCCAGTGTCTCATCACCCTTATGGGGAAGAGCTTCTTCCTGACATACAATCTGAATCTCCCCATTTCTAGTTTTGCCCCCTTCCCCCGAGTCCTATCACTCCCTGACACCCTCACAAGTCCCTCCCCAGTTTTCTTGTAGCCCCCTTCAGATACTGGAAGGCCACAAGAAGGTCTCCTCGGAGCCTTCTCTTCTCCAGACTGAATAGCCACAACTCCCTCAGTCTGTCCTCACAGGAGAGCAGCTCCAGCCCTCTGCTCATCCTCATGGCCCTTCTCTGGACACATTCCAGCACATCCAAATCCTTCCTATAATAGGGGCTCCAGAACTGGACCCAGTACTCCAGGTGGGGTCTCACCAGAGTGGAGCAGAGGGGGAGAATCACCTCCCTCGACCTGCTGGCTATGCTTCTCTTGATGCAGCCCAGGATGTGATTTTTTACCTCCTCACCTGCATATGTATTTCTGATGTCACCCATGGCCATGTGTAGGACACAGACCACTCATCCTGGACACTGTGTGCTCTCCATGCCCATCTCCTGCCCTCCCACCAACTGCTTCCAGTAGTTTTCAAGCAATTTTCCCAGGCACAGGGGAGGCTCTGACGTTGGCTCTGTTGCATCATCAGCTCCACAATGCACCATGTAAATACCAGAGACGTGTGATGCACTTTAATAAGGCTCCAAGTGTTGCCTCCCAAATCAAACCCCTGAGTTTCAACAAGTTCATGTTGATGTTTCTGGATCAATATTTGGGAAATTTCTATTCTAGGAAGTATTTCAAGAAATTGACTTTCCAGACCTATTTGGGATGTGCATAGATTTCCCAAGCCTGGAAGTTTTCCACATGGAGGAACCCCTGTTTGTCACCAGCTCTAAATAATGGGTGTTTGTTGCTTTCCCAAGCATGAAATAAGCAAAGGTGGTTGCTCTGAAACAGGGATGTGGACTGATTTTCAACAGTGCCACCCTGAAGGTACTTAAGCTCCAGAAAGCCGAGAGCTTTACTAGCATAAAATTAGGTAATTACAGCCAAGCCTAAGCGATGATGCTGGGAGAGATTTCGACAACAGCTTCACACATGTATTGAATCATAGAACGGTTTGGGTTGGAAGGGACCTTAAAGATTATCTAGTTCCACCCCCCTGCCATGAACAGAGACATCTTCCACTAGACCAGCTTGCTCAAGGCCTCATCCAACCTGGCTTTGAAAACACTGCCAGGGAGAGGGCATCCACAGCCTCCCTAGGCAACCTGTTTCAGTGTCTCACCACCCTCACTGTAAAGAGCTTCTAATACCCAGTCTAAATCTACTCTCTTCCACCTTAAATCTCTTCCCTCTCATCCTATCATTCCAAGCCCTTGTTAAATGTCCCCACCCAGCATTCTTGTAGCCCCCTTCAGTCTCCCTGGAGCCTTTCCTTCTGTTTAGATGAAAACATCTCAAGAATGATGTCCTGCCATGCAGCACAGTGGATGCAACAAAGACAGGAAAATCATTGAGACCTTCACCTCTCCATCACTTTCTACAGCCACCAAAACCTTTTACCACCACTTGAGCAAAAGCCTGTGGCCCCATCAATCACCTGCTTTCCACCAGACTCCATCATACACCACATGCAGGCATACCATTTTAAGAAATGCTAGGAGACTGCTGGATGCATTCCACAACCAACTCAGGGCAGATACATAGAGATACAGATATATATATATATATATATATTTCACATCACAAAATGGAAGGGACCTGTGCAGATCACCCAGTCCAAACCCCCTGATAAAGCAGGGTCACCCCCAGCAGCTTGCCAGGATCACAATATTCAGGGAGGTTTGGAATCTCTCCAGATATGGAGACACCAAAATCTCCCTGGGCAGCCTCCTCAAGGGCTGCAGCACCCTCACAACAAAGAATTTTCTCCTCATGCTCAGACAATCTCCTGGGTTCCAGGTTTGAGCCTGCTGCCCTTTGTCCTGTAAAAAGCACCATTGAAAAGAGTCAGGTCCCATCCTCTTGCACCCCACCCTTTAGGTATTGGTCAGATCCTCTCTCAGGCTGCTGTTCTCCAGGCTAAACAGCCCCTGGTCTCTCAGCCTTTCCTCCTCAGAGAGCTGCTTAAGTCCCCTCAGCCTCCATTGGACTGTCTCCAATAGTTTCCTTTCTCTCTTAAACCGGGGAGCCCAGAATTAGACACAGTACTTCAGGTGCAGCCTCACTAGGGTGAAGCAGAGTGAGAACCTTCCTCAACCTGCAGGCCAGACTCTTGCTGAGGCATCCCAGGAGACTGTTGGCCTTGTTTGCCACAAGAACACATTGCTGGCACATTTTTTTATGCCCATGTGTAGACATGCAAAAAGCACCAGCAACCAGACACAGCATACAGCAGGGGACCAAGCACCTCCTGCAATGCAGACATCTCCAAGACATCCTGAGGCAAACCCACACAGTCATAGAATCAATAAGGTTGGAAAAGACCTCAGAGATCATCAAGTCCAACCTATCACCCAACACCTTATGACTAATTTAGCCATGGCTTCAAGTGCCACATCCAATCCCCTCTTGAACACCTCCAGGGATGGGGACTCCACCACCTCCCTGGGCAGCACATTCCAATGGTCAATAGTAATACTCTCTTTGTGAAGAACTTGCTCCTCACCTTGAGCCTAAACTTCCCCTGGCACAATTTGAGACTAGGTCCTCTTGTTCTGGTGCTGATTGCCTGGCAGAAGAGACCAACCCCTTCCTGGCTACAACCTCCCTTCAGGGTGTTGTAGAGAGCAAAAAGGTCTTCCCTGAGCCTCCTCTTCTCCGGGCTAAACAACCCCAGCTCCCTTAGCCTCTCCTCAGAGGGCTTGTGCCCAAGACCTCTCACCAGCCTCATTGCCCTTCACTGGACACCATGTGGGGCAATGTCACACATGGCACCACTCACTCAGAGAGCTGGGCCCCAGCTCAAGCTGTGGACACACCGTGTAGGAAGATCCTTCTTGCTCCAAGCAGCTCTGTGGCACAGAGGGGTTTGGGGATGGAGCGTGAAGGGATGTGGGAACCCAGAGGCATTTTGCAAACCAGCCTCTATTCCATCCTGACTTATTCTTTCTTTTCTCTCCTGGCCCTTTCTGTTGAGTTCTAAAATAGAGAATGTATCATTATTTTTTTTTAAACACAGGTATTAATAAGTAGCTATTAATGCATTAATAGACTATTACATCCATTAATAAATCTCCTGCTATAAAAAGATTGTTGCACGTAAAAATCTGATCTTACTTGCAAATTGGAGGGGGAGGGTAGCAGAAGAAGAGAGAAAGCTTCATTTAAGATGTCTCCTTTGAAGAAACTGAACAAATGTACTTTCCTCCTTCATATATTCATGAGATGACTGCTTCCCCTCCCCGTTCTCCACCACCCTCAGCTCCGGGCTTGGAGCCAGCACAGTCCTTATCTGGTACGAGGCAGGGGGGGAGGAAAAAACCCAACAGCCTGATAGGAGCAGAAGTTTCAATACTTTAACAAATCTGAAAAAACCAAAGCAACACAACACAACCCCCAAAAAACAGTCTCCCTTAGGTTTTAATAAAGCTTGAGGTGTGTGAGAGGGCAGGGAGCTGTTGGGAGAGGCTATTGTTTGGAGCACAAGCCCTAGGAGGAGTGGCTGAGGGAGCTGGGGTTGTTTAGCCTGGAGAAGAGGAGGCTCAGGGGAGACCTTCTTGCTCTCTACAACTCCCTGAAGGGTGGTTGAAGCCAGGTTGGGGTTGGTCTCTTCTCCCAGGCAACCAGTGACAAAACAAGGGGACACAGTCTCATGCTGTGCCAGGGGAGGTTCAGGCTGGATGTTAGGAAGAAATTCTTCACAGAAAGAGAGATTGGCCATTGGAATGTGCCGCCCAGGGAGGTGGTGGAGTCACCATCACTGGAAGTGTTTAGGAAGAGACTGGATGGGGTGCTTGGTGCCATGGTTTAGTTGATTAGATGGTGTTGATTGATAGGTTGGACTCGATGATCTTGAAGGTCTTTTCAACCTGGTTAATTCTGTATTCTGATAGTGTCTGGTGGGTGGGAGATGAAGACCTATGTCAACTAAGCATCCTGCAGGGGGGATGTGAACCCAGGGGAGCAGCAGGACACCCACAACTCCTCTGACCAAGCACATGCATTGCTTTTCCTCTTCATTGCAAAGCTTTGCCCCTACAGAGAGCAGAAGACAACACCTGCAGCTCCTCTCCTCGCTGCAGCCAGGTGAGCTGCTCCTCTACCTGGCAAGACCTGGAGGAACCAGCAGCCCACCACGAAAAGCTGGAGCCTGCAGCAGTTCCCACCCAGCACTGACTCCCCTGACCCTTGTTCATCCTCTCTCCAGTCACGGCGCTCCGTCGCTTCCCAGCTAATTGCCTCCACTCATGTGTGCAAACCAACCGTTTACTGGGAAATGCCACAGAATGTTAATCTCCCTCAGAATTGGGTAATTGCAAAACACTTCCAGTTTTGGCTTGGGGTTTGTTTTATTGTGTGTTGTGTTTTTTTTTTCCCACCCTAGGAAATCATATGACATGCATAATGCATGTATTAATAGCACGGCTTCCAACTCCAACCATGGTCACAGCTCCGTCGTCAGAGTTATTTGTCACCCCACACTTTCCCAGCCTTCCTACCTGCCGCCTCTGCCTTCCCCCCCACCACACTCCCACCCTCCCAGGTTGCTAATTAAGATAATGCAACATAATTATAAACACATTGCAAAAAGACCAAATGCTTAAGAGCCATGCTCCAATGCTCCCTGCCTCTGCCTCACACCTTCACTTTGCGAGCATCCCACGGAAGCAGACAGATCTCAGCACTCCCTGGGCTGCCACCAGCTGGGGTGGACCTTCCCAGGAGAAAGCCTCAGCTATTCTACAGGGTAAAGATTTTTTTCTGACACCTACAGGGCACTGCAGATGGGGGTTGCTAAGCCTGGAGAAGGGGAAGGTTCCAGGGAGATCACTTCAGCACTTAAGCAGCCATAAAAAGATAAGGACAGACTTTTGAGCAGGGTCTGTTGTGACAGGACAAGGGGTGATGAGTTTAACTAGACTAGATAAAAGGAATTTTGTTGACATCAAGGGTAGTGAGACACTGGCCCAGGTTGCCCAGGGATGTTGGAGATACCCCATCCCTGGAAATATTCCAGGTCAGGCTGTTTGGAGCTCTGAGCAGCCTGGAATGGACCAGACCAGGTTGGAAGAGACCTCCGAGATCATCGAGTCCAACCTATCATCCAACACCATCTAATCAACTAAACCATGGCACCAAGCACCCCATCCAGTCTCTTCCTAAACACCTCCAGGGATGGTGACTCCACCACCTCCCTGGGCAGCACATTCCAATGGCCAATAACTCTCTCTATGAAGAATTTCTTCCTAACATCCAGCCTAAACCTCTCCTGGTGCAGCTTGAGACTGTGTCCTCTTGTTCTGGTGCTGGTTGCCTGGCAGAAGAGACCAACCCCCAACCTGGCTACAACCTCCCTTCAGGGAGTTGGAGAGAGCAGCCTCCTCTTCTCCAGGCTAAGCAACCCCTGCTCCCTCAGCCTCTCCTTACAGGGCTGTGCTCCAACCCCCTCCCCAGCTTTGTTGCCCTTCTCTGGACACCTTCCAGCAACTCAACATCTTCCTACACTGAGGGGCCCAGAACTGGACACAGCACTCAAGGTGTGGCCTGGCCAGTGCTGAGTACAGGGGCAGAATGACCTCCCTGCTCCTGCTGGTCACACTGTTCATGATGCAGGCCAGGATGCCATTGGCCTTCTTGGGCACCTGGGCACACTGCTGGCTCATGTTCAGCCTACTATCAACCAGTACCCCCAGGTCCCTTTCTGCCTGGCTGCTCCCCAGCCGCTCTGACCCCAGCCTGTAGCACTGCAGATGTCCCTGCTGACGGCACTGGGGTTGGACTGGATGACCTCTATTGGTCCCTTCCAACCCAAACCATTCTAAGATTTGTCCCTATACCCTGTTTCTCCTTCTGCTTTTGACTATGAGATGCTGCCCCATCACGCCCCACACCTCAGTACCAAGAGGGTTCAGGCCACCAGAGACTTCTGCTTCCCACCATCTCCACTGCAATAAACCCTTTCAGCTCACCTTTCTTTATGAGGCACCATCACTTGTTCATTTATGCAGCAAGTGGAGAGGAGCAGGACAGATGGGCAGACCCTCAGCAGCAGCTAATGCTCCTCAACTTACACAATAATTGAAAAGTTAAATATGAACACTCTGGAGGAAGCTTCCTGATTTGGTGCTAATGGGAACATGAAGCAGCCTGGGCTAATGTTGCATGGAAGAGAGCAAAGCTTGAGAGCACAGCGCTGACCTCTGGCTCCCTCTCTCCACCACTCTTCTCCTACAGCTCCACAAACCCAGAGGATTTGCCCGTGGAGCCAGCTGGGGCAGTGACCTAGCAAGGGCAGGAGAAAGCCCCATCCCCACCTGATCAAGGCAAAGCAATTGCAGGCTGAACACCAGGCAGCAGCACTTCTTCATCTGTAAGATGAACGTGAGCAAGTCCCAGTATCCCTAGGAATGGGCATGGGCAGGGCTCTGGGAACAGTGATGGCCAAAAAACCATCCCATGTGAGCGGGGACCATGGCACAGTGACCTCTCTCCAATCTGAACCACCACCCAGCTCCCTGCTCAGCAGCGTGGTGCAGAACAAATGTGCTCATTAGCAACTAGGTTCCCTTTGCCCAAGGGGCAAAGTGAGACCTGTCCATGGACACTCTGCCACATCACAAAAGACCTAGAGAGAAACATCAGCCAAGAGGAGAAGAGCAAACCACCGAAGCTCAGCAATACAATGGGGCCAAGGAGCTTCAGCCAAGCGCAAAGGAAAGGACCAACCGTCTCCCACCTCCCATGGGTGCAGGAAGCAAGCAGGAAAGAAAGTGTTTAGAGACAGTTTGCTGGGTCAGGAGAAGACCTGGAGCTGGAGGAACACTCAGAGGGCCCAGGCTATGGGAAGCAAACCACTTCCAAGCCAAGCAGAGGCAGAGCTTGGTCCCGGCAGGTGAGCTGCAGCAAACGCTGTAACTCAGCAGGGCCATCAGGAAGGATTGATTTGAAGCACCTTGTTAATAAGTTTCCTCTCCTGCTGGTCCTTTGGGTAGGTCACTGCCTAATGATAAATGGGGCTGGGAAGGTGCCTGCAGACCTAATAGTAGCACAGGTGCCCAGCCTCGATTCATCTTCCTTAGGAACCAGCTGACAAAATGAACTGTCTTGGTGCCCTAGCCAGGTTGAACACAACCAGTAGTAAGAGGACATGGAAACAGAGCAAAGAGTTGGTGATGCAGCAGTCTTCCCTGATCCCCACCCTGTAAAACTCGTCAGCCTGAGATGGATGGATGGATAGGGAAAACATTGAGCAGAGGTGCAATGCTGCTATAAGCCAAGATGAAGCGCTAAGCAACATGGACTGAGACAAAGCCGTCACTCTCCTATGGACAACAAGACCTGGACTAGCCTCAGCCCTGAGCCATGCAGCCCAGGGGCTGCCTGAGTGCTCAGTACACCCATACATTTCCAGCAGAAATGGGCACCTTCAGCCCAGACCCTACACCCTCTGCAGTGGTACCCAATCACAGGACAAGGGGCAACGGGCACAAACTGGAACCCAGGAGGGTCCATCTGAACAGGAAGAGAAACTTGCTTTCCTCTAAGGGTGCCAGAGCCCTGAAACAGGCAGCCCATAGAGGTTGCTGGAGTCTCCTTCTCTGAAGGGATTCCAAATATGCCTGGACATTGCAAACCTGGGCAACAAGCTGTGGGCAACCCTGCTTCAGCAGGGGAGTGGAGCTACATGATCTCCAGAGGTCACTTCCAACCCTCACCATGTTAGGATTCTGGGACTGTCCTGGTCAGCCAGACTTTAGAAAACAGTGGCAGGTTTTTTGCTCCATGTTGACACAGAAGGACAGTCCTGAGCAGTGCTGAAGCTCTGCCAGGTCACAGATTTACAGATTGCATTGGGTTGGAAGGGACCCTCAAGGGTCATCTTGTCCAACCTACCCTGCAGTAAACAGAGACATCTCCAGCTAGATCTGTCTGCCCAGGGCCACTTCAAGTCTGATCTTGAACATCTGCAAGGACAGGGCCTTGACCAAATCCTTGGGCAACCTATTCCAGTATTTCAGCAGCTCTCATTGTGAAGAGCTTCCTCCCAATGTCCAACCTAAACCTACCCTGCTCCAGTTTCAAACCATTGCCCCTCCATGCTAGCACTGCAAGGTCCTGTGCACTGCACACAAGGCAGCTCCAAGATGCAAGCCAGTATAGAAAGGCAGGAGAGAGGAGCACAATTAAGATTCACCAGGAGCTCCCATAGGGAATAAACAGCCATTGGGGGGGGGGGGGGCAATCTTGCATCAGGGAGAAGGGGAAAAAAAAAAGAATTATCTCCAAGCTAATCCTGGTCAACAACTAGCCTACAACCCAGCTATGCCTTAAATAATGCAGAGCTTTATCAAACATTCATAGAGATGCACGGTGATAAACAATGCACGCCTGGCATTTATATAAATATAGTTCCTGATGGTTTGTTTTCCTTGGACAGCCAAAACTTCACAGCTTATCTTCTGTGAGCTTGTGATTTTGCCTGGAGGAAAAGCACTTTGGACGTTTGGGAAATCAGGGTTCCTGCACATGGAACTGCTGTGACATCTCTACCAGGCACCAGCAGCCCCATAAAAGTCAACAGAAAGCCACACTGAAAGCTGATGGAGGCTTGAGGAGACATAAGTCACACAGCTGTGCCTGGGAGAGGGGATGGCCAAGGGTATTTCTTCTCACATTGGATGTCAGGAAGCATTGGGGTGAGACCAGCCCTTCAAGCCTCACAGAATGGTGATGGACTAGCAGGACTTCAAAACCACCACCACCACTTCCGGATGCTCAGCAAAGTGCTGGCACATTAAACCATCCCTTTTCTCGTCCACTCCCTGCAGCACCGTCAGAAGCCACTTCTCCATCTGCTTCTTCCCCCCTGTCTCATGAAGTCGATGAGCAGAGTACAGTGAAGGGAAACACACCAGGAAGTCCAACCAAGCAGCTTTTTCTCAACAGTAATACTTGCCGGGGGCCACAAAGAGCCCTGGCTGGGCTGAAGTGTTAATGAGTCATTAAGCATGTGCCAGCAAAGCACCTCCCTCAGCCAGAGGGATTACAGGACCACAGGATGTCACTTGCCACCAGAAGGCTCCCCATCCCTTCTGAACTGCTGTTGGAGGCAGGGTGAATGTGGCCAGACTGTTTTCAGTGGTGCTCAGTGACAGGACAAGAGGCAACAGGCACAAATTGGAACCCAGGAGGTTCCACCTGAACATGAGGAGAAACTCCTTTGCTGTGAGGGAGCCCCAGCCCTGGAGCAGGCTGCCCAGAGAGGTTGTAGAGTCTCCTTCTCTGCAGAGATTCCAAACCCACCTGGACATTGCGATTTTGGGCAACCCTGCTTTAGCAGGGGCATTGGACTAGATGATCTCCAGAGGTCTCTTCCCACATCCACCATGCTGGGATTCTGTCTCTCTCACTGGGAGACCTCCTAGCATGCTCCCACACATCCATAATGCTGCTTTAGGCCACTTTCTTGGGGGTGTAAGGGAGGGGGAACATGTCCTTCAGGACCACCAGGCCAAGAGCCCATCACTCACTTCCTCCCACCACATTGATGGAGACAACTCAAAATCAGGATGAAAGCAACCAGCTAGGTGTGATGAGGTGATCAAAAGAAACCAGCCTGGGAGTTCTCTGGTCAGAGCTTGAGAGGCAATGATTGTATTAATTTGGAGTGTTTATTTCTCTGGAAAGCAGAGCTTTCCCCTGGCAGGTGTGGACATCTTCAAAGCAACATGGAAGTCAGGGTTGGCATCACCATAAGACTGAAGAACCCAATAGCATATCTGTGGTAACATCTGTAACTGGGGACCCTGTGCTCCTTATTAATGCACTCAAATCAGTTGGAATCACAGAATCATAGAATCAATACGGTTGGAAAAGACCTCAGAGATCATCAAAACAGAATAGAATAGCAGATTACACTATCCTGGACAAGCTACCTGTCCCCCTGGGACTGGAGGACTTCTCTTTATGGTTCATAGAATCATAGAATCAATACGGTTGGAAAAGACCGCAGAGATCATCAAGTCCAACCTGCCACCCAGCACCTCCTGACAACTAAACCATGGCTCCAAGTGCCACATCCAGTCCTCTCTTGAACCCCTCCAGGGACAGGGACTCCACCACCTCCCTGGGCAGCACATCCCAAGGGCAAATTACTCTTTCTGGGAAGAAATTTCTCCTTACCTTGAGCCTAAACTTCCAGCTTGAGACCCTGTCTCCTCTTGCTGTGTCGCTGCTCGCCTGAGGGAAGAGACCGGCCCACACCGGTCTACAACCTCCCCCTCAGGTGATACCAATTAAGTCTTAATGTCCCACGCCCCCCTGCACACAACTGTGAGACCACACCCCTAAGCTCCTCAGCCAAGTGGCTTTCAAACGCCTGCAGGCACGGACGGGATTCCACCACTGGGGAATCTGTGATGAGAATCACAGAATCTCCTGCTCGGAAAAGACCTTAAGATCATTGAGGAGTCCAGTCCTAATCTTCTGTCCTAGTTTTGAGCCATGAGCTATGCAGGACAAAAGGACAGATAAGGTCTTTCACCTCTTCCCAAGGAGGGAAGTAGCAGTGCTCCCCACTGGAAATTCTGTTTACAAATATCTACAAAAGGCACTCAGGCGAAAGGAAATCACTCACGAATGAGGCTCAGTCCTTCACCTGTGCCTGCCAGGCCAAAACCTTCCAGAGCCCTCCAGAGACCTCCCCCCCACTCAGCCTTAGCAGGCCCCACACTGGGCCCAGAGGTGCAGCTGGAAACTCACTGCCAGACAAGGCCTGGAGAAAGCCTCTCCCCCTCAAACCAATGCATCCCCACTGGAGAGGAGAGAGAATTGGCTGCACACTGCCTTACACAGAGAGACACAGGAAAACAGAATAGAATAGCAGATTACACTATCCTGGACAAGCTACCTGTCCCCCTGGGACTGGAGGACTTTTCTTTATGGTTCATAGAATCATAGAATCAATACGGTTGGAAAAGACCTCAGAGATCATCAAGTCCAACCTGCCACCCAGCACCTCCTGACAACTAAACCATGGCTCCAAGTGCCACATCCAGTCCTCTCTTGAACCCCTCCAGGGACAGGGACTCCACCACCTCCCTGGGCAGCACATCCCAAGGGCAAATTACTCTTTCTGGGAAGAAATTTCTCCTTACCTTGAGCCTAAACTTCCAGCTTGAGACCCTGTCTCCTCTTGCTGTGTCGCTGCGTCGCTGCTCGCCTGAGGGAAGAGACCGGCCCACACCGGTCTACAACCTCCCCCTCAGGTGATACCAATTAAGTCTTAATGTCCCACGCCCCGCAGCACCTGACGCCCCCCTGCACACAACTGTGAGACCACACCCCTAAGCTCCTCAGCCAAGTGGCTTTCAAACGCCTGCAGGCACGGACGGGGATTCCACCACTGTGGAATCTGTGATGAGAATCACAGAATCTCCTGCTTGGAAAAGACCTTAAGATCATTGAGGAGTCCAATCCTAATCTTCTGTCCTAGTTTTGAGCCATGAGCTATGCAGGACAAAAGGACAGATAAGGTCTTTCACCTCTTCCCAAGGAGGGAAGTAGCAGTGCTCAATCACCAAGGTTGGAAGAGACCTCAAAGATCAAGTCTAACCTGTCAACACAGACCTCATGACTACTAAACCATGGTACCAAGTGCCACATCCAATCCCCTCTTGAACACCCCCAGGGATGGTGACTCCACCACTTCCCTGGGCAGCACATTCCAATGTGCAATCACTCTTTCTGTGAAGAATTTCTTCCTAACATTCAGCCTAAACCTCCCCTGGCACAGCTTGAAACTGTGCCCTCTTGTTCTGTCACAGGTTGCCTGGGAGAAGAGACCAACCCCCACCTGGCTACAACCTCCCTTCAGGGAGTTGCAGAGAGCAAGAAGGTCTCCCCTGAGCCTCCTCTTCTCCAGGCTGAACAACCCCAGCTCCCTCAGCCTCTCCTCACAGGGCTTGTGCTCGAGGCCTCTCCCCAGCCTCGTTGCCCCTCTGGAATTAAGCTTGGGGGGCTCCAAGGCCTGTTTCCTGTCTCTAAGAACTGAAGACACCAGCTAAGCATATCCTTAAACACTTTTGTGAACTGGGACCCAATCCCTACCCTGGTGGGGCCTCTATTTATTTATTTATTTAATTTTTATTCATTTAAAGCTGAACTTTGGAGCTGGCTTTTCAGCCAGGCACACAGCCTTCAGCAAAGCCCACTTTGCACTGGCAGGCTGCGTGGATGCATGCTTCCAAAAGTCTCTGTGAATTACGCAAGGAGCTGGCAGGGATTAGAGCCGGGAAAAGCTGATCACGTACAAAGAGGGTCACGATCCCATCAGGGCACTGGAAAGAAGGCAGAGCCCCAAGACACATCAGATGCCAGCTTGACATACATTGTCCTATTTTAGCCTCCAGCCCCAGCAAACCTTAAGCCATGGTTTTATTTATTAAAGGCTCGGAAAGCCTGCGGTTAATGCTTGGATTCCGGGTGGCCTTGCGTCTGCCTGCCTGAGCGAACAGCAGCTGCAGACAGTGGCTCCCAGCTCTGGCTTGGGCGCCAGGGATGGCTCAACACGGCACAAACCTCCCTGCAGGCACCCAGCCACCAGCCTGGCCAGGCCCTAATGTCCCCTTGAGGATGCTGCAGCTTGGGTACAGCAACATCAGTGCAGTCATCTCGCTCCTGTTGCCCATGGGCTCCCCTCTCCTCATCACACAGGACACCATCCTCACCCTGCTCTTTATGAGGGCACCACCTCTTGACACCCTGTCTTTAAGCCTCTCCTCCAAGATACTGAACAGCTCATACATAACAAATAGAAACTCTTAGTGCACACCTCAACTACCTGCCCTCCTCTTCCACATCTCGGCCCCTAAAATGTGTCTTTCCTCAGCCGTGACCTAAGGCCAGAGCTCTCCCTTACTTCTTTCCTCCAGAGGAAACTCCACTGAGAAGTGAAGGTGACGACTGAGAAAGCAATCCCCAGAAACTGAGTGGCACACAAACCTCCCTCTTCTCATCACCACGACCCTTCTCCTGCCTGCCTTTGGCTGCTATCTCAAACATAAACCATTGATCTCCTCTGCCAAAGCCCTTCTCCTGCAGTTCTCCCAGACTGCATCACTCAGAGGAGTTTGTCTGGGAGGCTTTTGGGACCACAATCCCTTACACCAGCAGCTCCCAAGGTTTCTTCACACTGTCCTGACTGCTCTCTGCTCCCCTCTCCAACTCACAGAGGAGTGGACCATTAAGTGACATGACCAGGGTTGCCAAAACATTCAGTGACAGAGTGGAACCAGATCTACATCTCCAGGTTTACTCTAGGTGCCAGACCATCTCTCAGGCATGCTCAAAAGCTTCTTGCTATCACTACAGAGAAAAGCATCCATGGATTAAGCAAGAGAAACTTCAGAGGTTTACCTAGGTTAACCCAGCAGGTGAGAAGAAATCCAGGAGATATGAATTCAAGATGACTGCACAACCACACCTTTGATATGCCTATGGTATTAATCATTGGAACCATCAGTAATAAGTCCTGTCTCCTGTCTAGACTTGGAGGCCATTCCCAGACTGCAGAGTCTGTGAAGCCAACACAAAAGCCTGCTTGAAAAGTTCTTTTTTTTGAACATGAAAGAAAGTGAGAAAATAAAGATGGGCCCTTTGTTGCAGGACTAGAATTGCAGATAGTCAATTTCCAACTCCAACATCTATTTTCCCTTCATTTTTCACCAGGCAGAAGTTCTGCCTTTCACTGGTCCTGAGGAGACTCAGTTTAACAAAGTCTTCTCATTGAGGACCTAGTGTGTAACCCCATGCTCAGGACTGCTGGACTTATATCTGCCTTCATGGACTAATTCCACCTCTGTGCAGCCAGTGTGTCCCATCTGGGGATGCAGATTGAACACATCTAAGTGGCAGGTTCTACACAGTGGCCACAATGACCCCATGCAGTGCTACAGGCTGGGGTCAGAGGGGCTGGAGAGCGGCCAGACAGAGAGGGACCTGGGGGTGCTGGTCGATGGTAGGCTGAACATGAGCCAGCAGTTGGTCTCTTCTCCCAGGCAACCAGCACCAGAACAAGAGGACACAGCCTCAAGCTGTGCCAAGGGAGGTTTAGGCTGAATGTTAGGAAGAAATTCTTCACAGAAAGAGTGATTGCACATTGGAATGTGCTGCCCAGGGAGGGGGTGGAGTCCCCATCCCTGGGGGTGTTTAGGAAGAGACTGGATGAGGCACTTGGTGCCATGATTTAGTTAATTAGATGGTGTTGATTGATAGGTTGGACTCGATGATCTTGAAGGTCTTTTCCAACCTGGTTAATCCTATTCTATTCTACCTGCAATGGACTGAGGGCCAAAGCCCTTCAAACAGCACTTGGTAATGACTGGACTCAATCTTAAAGGTCTTTTCCAACCAAAATGATTCTATGATGGACAGAAGCAAAGGGCTCCTGCTGCTGTAGGGTGAAACCATGTTGGTAAAGATGAGAGCTGTGTATATTAAAAAATAAAAGCAAGTTAAGAATTCCCAAAGGGCTGGAGCTTGAGGCCATCTGCTTGGGAAAGGCAGGAGAGCAGAAATCATCAGAATCATGGACTGGAAACTACCCAGAGGAGTTGGGACAGAGGCAGTGAGAACAGTGACAACACCTGCACAAAGTGACCCAAATCTTACTTGCAGAACACTGCACACCAGGACTGGGTTGGGACGTGGGGGGCTCCTCAGCAGAGACCAAGACCCCAAACACTTCACTCCACACAGACCCATGGGAAACAAAATCCTGAAGACCTTTAACTACCAGAGAGACCAGACCCCAAAACCAAGAGGACATAGCCCCCATTCCAGACCAGTACAAAGGGATCTTCCTTAGCTCTATAGGGCTGCTGCCACCTGCCTCACCCTGTTTGTTATTTTATCATCCCCACCTCCCTGCTTTTCTTAAACTGCCTCAGATTTTTCTTCTGCCTCAATTCATCTGGGCTCTGTGCAATGTCACCAGGTCAGTTTGTGCTCCTGCTGCAATTCTAATTTTGTCAGCTTTCCATTTTCCAGAGAGTTGGGGGGATTTTTTCTTTCTCTTTCCCCCCCCTCCCCCTTTCCCTTCTTTCCCCCAAGTCAAAAATGATTTTGCATAACAGTAATAATGTTAATGGCCCTGCACAGTGCATCCTGATTACAACTGCAGCTGGGGAGAAATAAACATCTCATCTTTGCCCTGCTGTTTATCTACCCACAGCAGAGCCTGGTATCAGGTCAGAACCTGTAATTTCATTAACTTTATCACTCAGACACGCTTGTTGCTGGATGTCATTATTCAGCACATTGCTCCTGCGCTTTGTTTGCTCTGGGCTTCACTTCAGATGCTCCGGCACGCGCGGGAGCAGCCTTCCCAGCTGCAGCGCCGCAGAGCCCTGCCTGAGACTTGGGGGGAAAGCTTGGCTCACTGAGCCGTGCCCTGCTTGCCCACAATCTGCATTTGTGCTGCTCAGCCTCCCAAGCAGGCACTTTGCTTCCATTTTGTTATGTGGCAGAGTCACAGGATCACAGAATCGTTTTGCTTGGAAAAGCTCTCAAAGATTGAGCCCAACCATCACCCCAACACCACCGTGGCCATTAAACCATGTCCCAAAGTACCAAGGCCATACTTTTCTTGAACACCTCCAGAGATGGTGACTCCACCACCTCCCTGGGCAGCCTGTTCCAATGCCTCACCACTCTTGCAGAAAAGAAGTTTTCCCTGATGTCCAAACTAAACCTCCCCTGACACAATTTCAGGCCATTTCCTCCCTTTCTACCACCTGATATTAGGGACAAGAGATCAACCACCACCTCACTGCCACCTCCTTTTGGGGAGTTGTAGAGAGCCAGAAGGTCTTCCTTCAGCCTATTCTCCAGACAAAGCAACTCCAGTTGCCTCAGCCATTCCTCACCAGCTCTGTTCTCCAGACCCTTCACGAGCTTCATTGCCCTTCTCTGGGCATGCTCCAGCACCTCAATATCTTGAATGTAGGGAGGGCCCCAAAACTGAACCCAGAATTCAAGGTGCAGCCTCACCAGTGTCCAATACAGGGGCAGGACCACTTCCTAGGTCCTGCTGGCCACACTGCTACTGATCCAGGCCAGGACTCTGTTGGCCTTCTTGGTCACCTGAGCACATTGCTGTCAACCACTGCCCCCAGATCCTCTTCTGCTGGACAACTTTCCAGCCACTCTCCCCAACCCAATTCCCTGTCCAACCCTGATACATGCAGAAGCTCCACATAAGGAGTAAAAACCCCACACTCTTCCTCATGGAATGGGCACCTGAGGCCAAACCAGCTGTGCAGCATGAGGTGCACAAATCCCAAATGAAGAACAGCCCTTGCCACCAGCAGAACCAGGCACCTGTGAATCAATCACTGCCTGGCACAGGGCACAAGCAGCGAGTGCAGGCAGGTGGAGGTCGAGCTGAAATGCTCCATCTTCATTGGATTTGCCATCCCTGGTAATTAATGCTGGGAAGTGACACTTGAAAGAGCCTCTAGTGACAGCCCCAGCAATGACACCATTTGGAGCCCACTGACAAGCCCCAGCTGATGTCTTATCACTATGCTACGCTGCAAGAGCGGCAAGGAGAGCTTTTCCCCCTTGGGGAACTAATGGACTCCCTGGGATGTGGGCACGGATTGTCACCCAGCCCTAGTGATCAGACCAAAACCTGTCAGCTCTGGCCATGCAGTCAGGCACAGGGTGAAGGCTGACCTTTTCCTCAAACTAGGGCCATGCTCATCCCTGGAAATGTCTAAGACCAGGTTGGATGGGGCCTTGAGCAACCTGGGCTAGTGGAAGGTGTCTGTCCATGGCAGAGTGGTTGGACCTGGATGATCTTTCGGATCCTTTCTGACTCAAGCCATTCTGTGATTCCCTGTTTGCATCAGGGCTTCCCTTGATGCATCCTTCTTCAATCCACCAGCAAAATTGTGCCTGAACAGAACTGATTTCCAGCCCCCAGGGATCTCCAGGTACATGGTGTCTCAGCTCACACCAACTGCGGCTCCTTCACCCCACCTGCCACATCCCTGCAGGAATCCTGGCTGCATCTGCTGCTTGCAGGCATGTCCAACACCTCCTGAATCACCATGTCTCCAAACTATGTGCAAACTAGGTCAGAGAGCAAAGCTCACAACCTGTGGTCATATTTCTAGCCTAGAGATCCTAGATCTGACCTACAACCGCCCTGTCCTTTGCAACCCAGGCTCTGTCCAGCTTCAGCAGTGAGCAGCAATGAGCGCATATCATAGCTTGACTCCTTAAGCAAAGCTCACTCAAGGGGGAAACATGCACATCTAGGAGGAAACACAGTGTGAACCAGCACAGATTGGTAGGATCAGTCCAGGCAAGGCACAAACCTGCCTTGAAACAAGGTTCAAAGCCTGACAGCATCACGAGCTGAACTGGTGGGAGTATTTGTGAGCATCTCTCACAGCCTGGGGTAGCCTTGGCCCTGCAGGCAACTTGCAGCCCCAGCTTGGGGGGGGGGGGTGTGTGGGTTTTTCAGTCAGTGTAAGAAGTTCTTTACTGCCAATTCCTGAAGCCCCTGGATAGTTTAATATTCTGCCCTAGATCTTGTTTACTATTATGTTCGCAGAGGACTGAATTGCAGTTACTGCTGTCTTCCCCACTCACACAACTCTAAATAATTTATAGAAAAGCAAAACAAAGAAGAGAATATGAAAGAATAAAAGGGGTAAGCTCAGTTAAGATCTATGAAGGCTTTCATTTGCTCATTCTCACTGAGCAGAGGGTTGGGGAAACATCTCTTAACACCCCGGGCCAGGCACACACGAAGGGGGATGCCAAAAGGGATGCTCAGATCAGCACTCCAGGAGGGCAGATGGACCTCTGGGCACCTATGTGTTTGTCTGAGCAATGCTAACTGTCACTGTCATAATAGCTTTGTTTAACAGGGGGGAAGAGTAAAAAGCCCTTTAAAGGTGGAAGAAACACAACCTCAGCCACCACTTATGACCGTCACAAGTGCAGGGACCTGCTTTACACACACAATGTGTCAGCTGGGCTCTCCCTGGCTCCACTGCTCAGAGCTGCAGTCTCCTCTGCAGAGCCTAGAAGAGTCCCTGTCCCCACCCCCGCCCCCCATCCCAGCCACCATGGGTGCTCTGATAGGGACCACTCAGTTTTTATGGGCATCCCACACACTCACAAGAAGGGAGGGCACTGCCTTAAGAGCCCCTTCCCTGTACAGAGACACCCAGCACATCCTTCCCTCACCCCTGCTCACAGTCATTCAGCAATTAGCACTAATGTACTTTGCTTTTGTTTATTCAAATGTGCTTGCCTGTGCAGTGCAGGTGAACAACATTAAATGGCTCCTAATGACATTTCAATAAGCAGAGGTGGGTGGGTGTTGCAGCTTCTGAGAGACAGACTTTAGAAAGGCAGGCAATCAAGTGTGCATTAGCTGAAACACTCTGGGGAAAGCGCTGCTGAAACATCCCCCCCGAGTCATGCAGTCAGCCCCGTGCAGCCCATGGTCCCTCCAGCCTCCTTCACAGGCAGTGAGACTGCACCGAGACCCTGCCTGGTCCTCTCACCCACAGTTCTCCAAGTGCAGAACCTCACTGCTTGGAAGCCCAAGTTTTATTTGCAGGTAAGAAACCAACTAAATAGAGTGGCCAGCCTAGGCTGCTTTATGTGGGCTCCCATGCTGGTTTCCTCTTAGAGCTCCTGAGTGCTTCCAGTAGAGCACTGAGTCACCTCCAGCACCTGTCACCCATGGTTTGGTCCTCTCCTCTCTCAGGAGAGCCTGTGAAGGCTGATGGCAGGTAATGTGCCACCCCAGCTGCTCAGCCCTCTCCACATGGACTCCCCTCTGCTCCCACATACCCAGCACAGCCAGCAACAAGGTGAGATGACACAGTGTGACCACAGACAACACTGTTGCACCCAACTATCAGCAACTTGCTGTGGCCTTGTTCGACTGCTTTACTCACAGGGACCCCCCTGTGACTTTCTTTCTGAGGTGGACAGAGCTTTGGGGATGGGGAACTCCAAAGGGATCCCAGTTCTGTACCTGCAGGGAAGGCACAAAGCATCTGTAGCACCTCACCTGCTCAGGAACAGACACCTCAGTCCAGGTGCCTAGCAGGGGATTTAACCCTTCCAACAGCAGCATGATCCAATATTGCACCTTACAGGCAATCAGCATCACAGGGACAGGCAGCAGCCAGGTCCCCCATCTATAGAGCTGCAGAGGCTTCTTTCCAGCCTGACCTACAGGTGCTATATAGCACTGCCTGACACACCAAACACCACGGGCAGGAAATGGTTCACAGGGTCAGGATTCATTCATCAGATCCACATGGATTCAGCTCTGTGCTTCTTCCCGTCACTGGACACCACTGAAAAAGGTCTGGCCCCCATTCCCTTGACATCCACCCTTTAGATATTGATCAGCATTATAGATCTATTGATGATCATATTCTAGCACTCACCCACAGCAAAAAGCCAGGATGAAACCCAGCACTCCCATCCTGTTGAGGATGAGGAGACACAGCACTGCTGGAGCAGCAGGAATGACTGCTTCACATTGCCCTGTGCATGATTCTGCACAAGCCCATGGCAAAAGATTTCCCCACTGCCTGAGGAAATGACCCCAGCCAGGCATCCCCTAACCCACCAGGGCTTTCACAGAAGGCTCTGCCACTGACAAGAGACACCACCAAGCCTGAAAGCAGAGCCATCAGCTTCCTGGCCCATTACACAAGGGATGTGTCAAACCCTATGAACACACCTCTGTGGGGCACGCAGCTCACACATCCCTCTGGCACCTGAGCCACCATTAAAGCACAGCCAGGAAGTGCTGCGAGACCCGGTCCTTGGAGCTGGCAGCAGCAGCTGAGGGCTCACAGGTATGGTGCCTCCGTTTCCCCAGCACCATCTAAAGGTGATTCTCTTCTCAGGAAGAGCAGCACTAGGACAAGGTCTGCAACACTACCTCACAGATAAGTGCTGAGGGCCAAAGCCTGAAGAGCCAAGTGCCAGGCCCAGGGCCTCTAGATGGAGGAGTCACCCCTCTAGGCGACACTGCATGGGACAGACACCCCAGCAGGGGATAGGGCGAGGGAAAGAGGAGCGAGCGAAGCCACAAACCTTTCTTCTCGTAGTCGGGCTTCTCCTCCCCAGCCCGGCCCAGGCTCTCCAGCGTCCGCGTCACCTGGCTGCCGAACTCATCCTCCCTGGTGCTGGGCTCCACCCGGCGCGGGGTCTCCTCCTCCTCCTCGTCCTCGTAGTCGTCCAGGATGGGGGTCTCGCGGATGGGCACCCCGATGACGGAGTTGTGGGCCTGCAGGCGGGAGTTGCGGAAGCTCTCTCGGGCCTGGGGGCCCAGCAGCACCGAGGGGATGTAGTGGATCTCGTGGGTGGCCTCGGTGCTGGCGCTCTTCTGCGGGATGCGGCGGCGCTTGTGCCAGCGGCGCTGCGCGTACAGAGCCACCATGAAGACCAAGAGGAGCAGCAGCAGCGCGATCAGTCCACCCTGCAGGCACAGCAAAGGGCAAGGGTCAGGAGATGGGCTGCGAGGACGGGCCAGGAGGCACAGCAAGCACAGGGGCGGCTCAGGAGACACTGTGACCAGCAGCCACAGACCCTCCCCTTTTCCCTCTGAAGCACCTTTTCATCAGCACTCCATGAGGTACACCTGGGTGGGCTCATGGAGCAGCCACCTGTGGGGCAGGACACAACAGGCAGGTGGAGCTGAGTGCCAGAGGTAGCTTTCAGGTGGGGACAGCACAGTGAGACCCCTGGCTCAGCTCTGCCCACTCTCCTAGGGAATTTGTTCTTGCCCACACCCCCTTGGGTCCTCCTGGCCCACCCACGTGCACCAAGCCTGAAGTGGGCAAACTCCCCCTCCCACCCTGCATGGGGAAATGAGAAAGGAGGTGATCACATCCTCACCAATTAGGGGAAAACACCTCCTCAAAACAACCCAGCCAGCAACCAGGGAGCAGTAAAGCCTCAGCAGAGACACTCAACACTTCACACAAACAAAGGTGCTACAAACTGCACCACACAACCACCGCTCCCCTGGGCATGCTTACTCCATCATTTCTGCCTGTGATCTGCCAAAGGTTTCAATGAGACTTTAGCTGCAGGCCTGGGGACACAGCACAACATATTCCAGGCCAAAACCTTCACTGTAAAGCTCTCCTCTTCCCCCACATCCAAACTGTAGTCGATACAAGTCCTAATTACATCACGGTATTAAACTGATACAAAACAAATTAACTTCCTAAATCTCTGTATCACAGAATGCGAGGTTGGAAGGCACCCCAAGGATCGTCTGGCCCAATCCTTCCAGGTGATAGTGTAGTTGAAATGAGCTGGTCAGCACCCTGTCAAGCTGAGTCTTAAAACTGTCCAGTGTAGGGGAATCCACTGCTTCCCTTGGGAGATCATTCCCATGTCCAATTTCTCATGGGGAAACATTTTCTTCTGGAGTTCAATCCGAATCTCCCCAGCAGTAACTGGCACTACTCATAACATGGGAGCCTCCATCCTCCTAGTAGCCAACCTTTATGTACTGGTCCACAGTAGTAAGGTCTCCCTTAACCCTTCTCTTCTCAAGGCTGAACAAACCCAATTCAAAACCTTTCCTCAGATGGCAGCGCTGTCAGTCCTCTGATCACTCTTGTGACCCTCCTCTGGACACTGTGTGTCCACGGAGGTGGCCTCTCCTCCCACAGAAGCCCGGCTGGGAAGTGCCAAATGGAGCCAGCCCTGCCTCTGCCTGCTCTGGAGGTGAAACTCAGGCAGGAGCTGAGCCTGCACAGGCAGGAGCTGAGCCTGCACAGGCAGGAGCTGAGCCTGCACAGGCAGGAGCTGAGCCTGCACAGGCAGGAGCTGAGCCTGCACAGGCAGGAGCTGAGCCTGCACAGGCAGGAGCTGAGCCTGCACAGGCAGGAGCTGAGCCTGCACAGGCAGGAGCTGAGCCTGCACAGGCAGGAGCTGAGCCTGCACAGGCAGGAGCTGAGCCTGCACAGGCAGGAGCTGAGCCTGCACAGGCAGGAGCTGAGCCTGCACAGGCAGGAGCTGAGCCTGCACAGGCAGGAGCTGAGCCTGCACAGGCAGGAGCTGAGCCTGCACAGCTGAGCGCGTGCCAGCTTCCAGCCTCCTAATCTCTGCGTCTCTGGAGCAGTTTTATCCCGTGGCAGACAAGCAAAGCAGGGCATGTAAATCAGGAGCAGTGTGAGCAGTTGGGGCTTCCCAGCACGACGTGGAACAGCCAGGGCAGGGCGGGCGTTCGGCTGGCTTTGGGAATGTCACAGCCCAGAGCTCCACAGAGCGTGGAAAACCAGAGCAAGACGTGCTGAGCTTCCCCCTGTGCTCGATACAAAGCACTGTGATGTACCCAGAGCACGGCTCTGACTTGTAAACAAGATCAGCTGTAAAGAGCTGGCATCAGAAATTGCAGCTTGCAGAACGAGTTAGCTGGGAGACAGGCCTCAGGAGCAAAGGAGAGATGCTTCCCTGGACCACCCCAGCACCATGATGTGCTGCAGAAAGGAGCCCAGGACAGCATCTCCCATCAGGACCTCCACACCTCTTCCCCTAAATTGGGCCCAGAGATTCAGAAAGACATTGCTCAGTTTGGCTTCCCTAATGCTGGAATCCTCAGCACAAGAATGTTAACCTTTTTGGTGCAGGAGCAGAGGAGATTTGGATATGCACAAATTATGTGGGGGCTGGAACACCTCTCCTGCAAGGACAGGCTGGAAGAGTTGGGATTGCTCCACCGGGAGGAGGTGGCCTTTTAGTATTTAAAGCAGCTGACAAGAAAGATGGGGACAGACTTTTTTAGCAAGACCTGTTGTGACAGGACATGAGGTGATGGTTTCAAACTGAAAGAGGGAGACAGACTAGAAAGAAGGAGGAAGTTTTCTACATTGGCTCAAGCTGCCCATAAGGGTGCTAGATCCCTGGAACCATTCCAGGTTAGCTTGGACTGGGCTCTTAAGGATTTGATCCAGTTGAAGATGTGCCTCTTTGCTGCATGGGCATTGAAATAGATGACCTCTAGGGGTCCCTTCCAACCCAGTCTATGTTTGAAGATCTCTGCACGGAAGAAATTGCACAAAGGCATAAAAGCACAGAGGCTGTCACTGTGCCAGTCTCCACCATGGCTCAGGAGTGACAGAGCTGGCTCAAGGAATCATAGAAGCACAGAATAGGTTCATCTGGAAAGGACTTCTAAGATCACCAAGACTATCAACTTAACCTCACCATGCCCACTAAACCACCTCCCAAAGTGCCATGTCTACACATTTCTTTTGAACACTCCATGGATGGTGACTCCACCACCTCCATGGGCAGCCTGTTCCAATGCCTGACCACTCTCACCATAAAAAGCTAAAGGTTCTCAGTCCAGGCCCAGCTCCTGCATTCTTTGGGGATGAGCTGGACGCCTCCGCTCTGTCAGCCACCAAGACAAACATCCCCTTTCCACCCAGGAAGGGCTGGGGGGGCCTGTGCCAGCCCCTGGGGTGAGCACTCACAGGCTCAGAGCAGGCAACTTGGTTTCACCACTCTCCTTTCCTCCCTGACTCTGCATGAGCAGCTGCCTGTTTAACCATGCCACAGACACCGGGACAGCTTCCTGGGGAAAAGTCAGGGGGGGGAAGAAACACCTCAAGGAGTCAAACTTTGGAGGCATTCAAGCCAGCCTCATTTTAATCTATTTTTCATGTTAAATTATCCAACTGAGGAAGCAGGAGAGAGAAAGGGGAAGGAAGGGATAATATGAGAAATGTTTTATTTGACAATGTGTCATTGGGAAACTGATTATTTCTGTCTCCAAGCTTTTTAATATTCCCAAACAATGGCCGCGCCGCGCGGGGATTTGGTATTCTGAGGCTGGATTTATAATACTCTGTTCTGCAGTGATAAGAACACGGGCCTTTAATCCTCTGAGCTGTGAACATGCATATTCTCCCACCTAATGTCCTTCCCAGCACGCTCCCCAGTGCCCAGCCCTGGCCAAGAGGGGAGCTGCCAGGTGCAGGAGGGTTGCTGAGACCTGCAGGAGAGGGGGAGGAGGATGGGGGAAGGAGGAGAAGCGGTGGGGACGACCCTGTGCATGCAGAACTGCAGGGCTCCTGGCACCAGAGCAAGTGTGTCCTGCAAATCTGCCCAGCAAATCTGCCCAGCAGTGCTTTTCCAGCTGGAAAGCAGCAAGGCTGTGAGTTAGGAAATTTATGAGGTTTAACAAGGCCATGCTCGAGGTTCTTGCACCCGGGTTGAGACAATCCCCAGTATCAACTCAGAGTGAGGAAAGATGGGATGGAGACCGGCCCTAAGGAGGAGGACATGGGAGGTGCTGGTGGGTGAAAAACTGGACATGACCCAGCAACGTGCACTTGCAGCCCAGAAGCCAACCATGTCCTGCACTGATCCCAACAGTGTGGGCAGGAGGTGGCAGGAGGGGATTCTGCTCCTCTGCTGTGCTCTGCTGAGACCCCTCTGCAGTGCTGGGGCCAGCCCTGGAGTCCTCAGAACAGGACAGACACAGACCTGTCAGAACTGGGCCAGAGGAGGCCACAACAATGATCCAAGGGCTGGAAGTCCTCTGTGAGGACAAGCTGAAGGAGTTAGAGTTGGAGAAGAGAAGGCCCCAGGGAAACCACCTACAACCTCCCTACCTTAAGAGAGGTTGTAAACAGGCAGAGGCTGGTCTCTTCTCCCAGGCAACCAGCACCAGAACAAGAGGGCACAGTCTCAAGTTGCACCTGGGGAGGTTTAGGCTGGAGGTTAGGAGGAAGTTCTACACAGAGAGAGTGATATGCCATTGGAATGGGCTGCCTGAGGAGGTGGTGGAGTCACCATCACTGAAGGTGTTCAGCAGGAGACTTGATAGGGTGCTTGGTTGCATGGTTGAGTTGATTAGATGGTGTGGATGATAGGTTGGATGCGATGATCTTGAAGGTCTCTTCCAACCTGGTTTATTCTATTCTTCCGGTTGCCTTTCAGTACTTAAAGAAGGAGAGGAGAAAGATGGGGACAGACTTTTTCACAGGGCATGTTGTGACACAAAGGGTAGTGGTTCTAAACTAAGAGGGAGATTTAGACTAGAGAGAAAGAAGAAATTCTTTATTCTGAGGGTGCTGAGACACTGGCCAAGGTTGATGTGAGGTAGTAGATGCTTTGTCCTTGGAAAGATTCCAGGTCAGGTTGTCTGGGGCTCTGAGCAACATGGTCCAGTTGCAGATGTCCCTGCTGACTGCAGGGGGTTGGACTAGATGACATTGAAAGCTCCCCTTCAACCCAAAACATTCTCTGATTCTAAGATTCTTTGAAGCACAGTAGAAAAACAGATGGAAAAAGGCACCTCAAAGCCCAAGAGATTGGGTTCTCATACACATTATGAAGGCTGCCAAGCTGCCCGCTTGGAGAGCACTCACTGTTTGGGCATCTGTCCGAGATGCTGACTTTCTGAGCAGCAAGAGGATACAGGAACTTCTTCAATCACAAGCCACCACCCTTCCCTACCACAGCAGGGGAAGATGAGGGAGTCCTGGTGCTCCTCTGGACAAACTTCCTTGCACCAGGCTCTGTTCTTTCCTGACTTTACCTGCTCAGCTCTGCTGTCCATAGTGGGGTGGATGTGGTATAGGTCTCTGTAGGAGTCCCCCAGCCCTTCAGATTTGGAGTCAAACACAGCAGAACCACAGCAACACAGCCCAGCCACTGTCTGAGTAAGCCCTAATGGTCTACCAGCCACCTCCTCAAAAAGGGCCGAGATCAACATAGAATCATAGAATCAATACGGTTGGAAAAGACCTCAGAGTTCATCAAGTCCAACCTGCCACCCAGCACCTCCTGACAACTAAACCATGGCTCCAAGTGCCACATCCAGTCCTCTCTTGAACCCCTCCAGGGACAGGGACTCCACCACCTCCCTGGGCAGCACATCCCAAAGGGCAAATTACTCTTTCTGGGAAGAAATTTCTCCTTACCTTGAGCCTAAACTTCCAGCTTGAGACTCTGTCTCCTCTTGCTGTGTCGCTGCGTCGCTGCTCGCCTGAGGGAAGAGACCGGCCCACACCGGTCTACAACCTCCCCCTCAGGTGATACCAATTAAGTCTTAATGGCCCACGCCCCCCTGCACACAACGGTGAGACCACACCCCTAAGCTCCTCAGCCAAGTGGCTTTCAAACGCCTGCAGGCACGGACGGGGATTCCACCACTGTGGAATCTGTGATGAGAATCACAGAATCTCCTGCTTGGAAAAGACCTTAAGATCATTGAGGAGTCCAATCCTAATCTTCTGTCCTAGTTTTGAGCCATGAGCTATGCAGGACAAAAGGACAGATAAGGTCTTTCACCTCTTCCCAAGGAGGGAAGTAGAATCATAGAATCAATACGGTTGGAATGGTCTACCAGCCACCTCCTCAAAAAGGGCTGAGATCAACAGAAGCTTCCAGGCTCGAGGAGAGCACATTTGGGGTTGGGAAGACCTATTACACCAAAGAACCTCTTCTGCAGGTCACAGCAAAACTGATTTGCCCTGAAGGGAAAAATACCCCTATTGCCTTTCTAACTTTGAAGCCACTATTGCTCCCACATGGCAGCCTTTTAAAAGCAAGCCTTGGCTGACAAACAGCCTCATCACTCCCTACCTGCTGCTGGGTGAAACAGGGTGCCCTCAGCTTGGGGCCATGGCTCCAAGGACCCTCATGGAATCATAAGATGTACTGGGTAGGAAAGAACCCTCAAAGGCCATCTAGTCCAAACCCTGCTGCAGTGAGCCAGGAGACCCCCAACTAGATGAGGCTGATCAGAGCCCCGTGAAGCCTGATCTTGAATGTTTCCAGGGACGGGGCCTCTGCCTCTTCCCTGGGCAACCTGTTCTAGCATTCCACCACCCTCATAAAAAAGAACTTTCCATTGTCCAACCTAAATCTACCCTGCTCCAGTTTCCAACCATTGCCCCACATCCTATCACTCTAAGCCCTTCTGAACAGTCCTTCCCCAGCCTTCCTGTAGGCCCCTGTCAGATATTGAAATGCTCTCCCCAGAGCCTTCTCTTCTCCAGCCTGAACAACCCCAGCTGTCTTTGTAGAAGTACTCCAGTCCTCTGCTCATCTTTGTGTCCCTCCTCTGGAGCCACTCCAGCAGGTCCATGTCCTTCCTGTGTTGAGGACTCCAGAGCTGGACACAGCAATCCAGAAGTCCTCTCAGCAGAGCAGACTGGCAGAACCTTTTCTCCCCATCTACTGGCCACACTTGTTCTGATGCAGCCCAAGATGCCATTGGCCTTCTGGGCTGCAAGTGCACACTGTTGGCTCATGTCCAGCTTCTCATCCACCAGCACTCCCAAGTCCTTTTCTGCTGGGATGCTCTCAATCTCATCATCCCCCAGCCTGTACTGAGGTAATTAAACAGCAGAACAACTTACCAAGGGCTGCAGCAGATTATCCATCACTGTCAATTGGCCTTTAAAAATGTTTATTTATTTACTTAAATCTAGCATGGTTGCCTTGAGAAAAGCTCTGTGTCATTTCAAATGGGAAATAAAGGCTTCTGGGAGTCCTTGCAACCTGTGAAGCACTTGAGGGCACAGCAGGTGACCCCACAGTCCCTTCTAGGGTTATGAAGATGGTTAAGGGAGTAGAACATCTCCCTCATGAGGAAAGGCTACGAGACCTGGAGCTGTTTAGCCTGGAGAAGAGAAGGCTGAGAGGTGATCTGATCAATGTCTACAAATACCTCACAGTATCAAGAAGATGGGGCCAGTCTCTTTTCAGTGGTGGCCAGTGATAGGACAAGGGGCAACAGACAAACTGGAACCACCACCACCTCAACATGATCCCTGAACTAGGCTGCCCAGAGAGGTTGCAGCATTTCCTTCTCTACAAGCTGTTAACTGTCCCAGGTGTGCTCCTTTGTGGTCTGCCCTAACTGACCCTGCTTTAGCAGTGAGGTTGGATTCAGTGATCTCCAGACCACCCTTCCAACCCCTACCATTCTGTGATTCTGGTCTTCCACTGCCCCAGTTTTGTCTTACTCATATTCCAACTCCAAAGCAGCTCACCTCCATTTCAAGCATTTCATCCCCTCCCAGGTCAACCCAGATGCTGCCACCAGACCCTGCACACCAGGTAAGGCAAGCCCACCTAACAGCACAACAAAGGAGAGGTGCCACCAGCATGGGCCAAACCTTGGACCTCTGGAGGTCAGCACACAAACCTCTCCTGGCTCATCCCCACCGTTGCCAGGGGCTGTAATAAAGCAGAGCTCAGGGAGCAGGTGGAGCAAACATAACAGCCTGGCTGAAACCTGCTGCTAAATCTGAGCCAAAGGATTAATTCATTTCAACTAAAAGCGATGGCAAATGGCAGCGTGGAGAGACCCCACCAATGCCATTTCACCAGCCACGGGCTCGCTCCCAGGCACAGATCTCCTGAGGCCACATCCCAGGGCAAGCCTCAACCTGAGCTGGGATCACCCATGAGAGCTGTTGTAACGGTGTCTGTGAACTGGCAAGCAAAGCAGCGCTCTCAGACAACCCTCTGCTGCAGCCAAACCTGGGGAAGGTACCCACCAGCGCCCAGGCTGGCCAGGGGCAGTCCCAGGTCTGTCTGTTCTCTCCTTCCAAGCCCCACCAGCAGTCCTTTCACCAGGCCAGACTGCACTGCAGGACCTCCACACCCCAACTGAGCCGCGTTCAGGACAACTTAGGAAGAAAAACTTGCACATTTGCCACGTTGTGTCCTGCTTCTGCCCTCCCCAGATCAAACCTTTGCACCACAGCAGCTTCTCCCCGGGGCTCCTTTGACTTATTGCTGCTTTTCTCTTCCCTGCACCTCTCAGCTTAAATGTTTCTTCTGTGGATCTTAATTAACATGCTGTTTGCACCTCCTTTCAGATCATTAATGATGAAAAACAAGGGCTGATCTCTGCAGACACCTCTCAATCTTCCCTCGCCTGCACACCACCATTCACCATGACCTCCTCTGCACCCTGGAGCTTCTTTGCCCTCCTGGGGCCTGGGAGGACATACCTCAGATGTACATCATCCCTCCAGCTTTACAGAGCAAGCAGGGCTGGGGAGAAGATCATTTGTTTAGGCTGGAAAAGGCATTTAAGATCAGAGTCCAAGCATTAACCCAGCACTGCCAAGCCCACCACTAAACCATGTCCCTCAGCACCACGTCCACACAGCTTTTAAGTCTCTTCAGGAATGGGGACTCCACCACTGGCCTGGGAAGCCTGTTCCAGGGCTTGACAACCCTTTCAGGGAGGAGCAGGCAACAGCCCAGCCCTGGCCATGAATCACAACCACCCTCTGACAGCACATACCCTTATATGCTGAATCAGCAAATGAGCCCATGGCAGGGAATTGAGGCAGAGCATGACCATGACCAAGGTCAGCCTGCAAGGCAGCACTTAGGGCTGGGAAAGACCTCTGAGACCATTAAGTCCAACCATTAGTGCAACACTACCAAGGCCACTTAGCAGCAGCCTGAGCACTCGCCCCCTCTACACCACTGTCATGAGACCCCCACCTGGAATACTGTGTCCAGCACTAGAGCACCTATAACAGGAAGGATCTGGGTGAGCTGGAGCTTCCAAAGAAGGGCCACAAGGATGACTAGAGGGCTGGAGCACCTCTCCCATGAGGACAGGCTGAGAGAGAGTTGTGGTTGTTCGGTTTGGAGAAGAGAAGGCTCCAAGGAGACCTTATTGTGGCCTTCCAATACCTGAAGAGGCTACAAGAAAGCTGAGGAAGGACTTTCTAGGGTCTAGGACAGTGATAGGACTGGGGGAATGGATCCAAGCTAGAAAAGGACATATTCAGACTGGATGTGAGGAAGAAGTTCTTCCCCATGAGGGTGGTGAGAGGCTGGCACAGGTTGCCCAGGGAGGTGGTGGAAGCCTCATCCTGCATGTTTGTAAGGCCAGGCTGGATGTGACTGTGGGCAACCTGATCTAGTGGAAGGTGTCCCTGCCCATGGCAGGGGGGTTGGAACTGGATGATCCCTGGGGTCCCTTCCAGTTCTGTAAACCATGTCCCCAAGCACCTGCCCTGAGCAGCCTGTTCAAGGCCTTACAAGCCTTTCAGGATAGCAATTTTTCCTCATGTCCAGCCTAAAACTCCCCAGGCACAACTTGTGACCATTTCCTCTTGTCCTTTTGTTTGATACTTTGGAAAACAGACTGACCCCAACCTGGCTCCAGCCTCCTTTCAGGGAGTTATAGAGAGCTAGAAGGTCTCCTCTCAGCCCCCTCTTCTCCACACTAAACACCCCCAGTTCCCTCAGCTGCCCCTCACCACACCTGTTCGCCAGACCCTTCACCAGCTTGGTTGCCCTCCTCTGGACCTGCTCCAGCCTCTCAAAGGCCTCCCTGAGAGCAAGAGCCCCAAAACTGACCCCAGGCTTCAACGTGTGGCCTCACCAGTACAGGGGTTAGCGAGGAAGCAGTGAATGCCAAGATTAAAAAAGAGGTAAAAATACATTCTAAAAGACACTCCTGAGAGATCTGGATCTGATCCTCCCCTCAAAACCACTCGACCTCACCTCTCCATAGAAGACAGCAATGATACAGGGTAGATCTACTGCAAAATAGAGCATTTTCTCCTTACATGCTTCAAATCCCCCTTCGAGCACCGCTTCTCCAAGGTGCTTAACCACATGCTTAACTTTAAATGTGGGTTTAATTCCCATTGCAGTCCCTGAGACTCCAGCACATGCCTCAGCACTTTGCTGAGCAGGGATGGCTGCTTCAATTGTGACCTGAAGAGAACTTACTAAGCCTTTTCCACCCCCTCCCCCTCCTCTTTCCACAGCTCCTAAAATATCAGCAATGATGCTCAGAATCACTGAATGGTTTTGGGTTGGAGGGGATCTTCAAGATCATCTAGCTCCAACCCCCTGCCACAAGCAGAGACACATGCCACTAGAACAGATTCACTCCCAAGTTTCCTCCAACCTGCCCTTGAACACCTTCTAGGGAAGAGGCATGCACAACCTCCCTGGGCAACCTGTGCCAGCATCTCACCACCCTCACTGGAAAGAATTTGTTCCTAATATCCAATCTAAATCTGCCTTCCTAGAGCTTCAAGTCATTGCCTCTCATCTCATCACTACAAC